>SJYW01043693.1:183475-221296 GCA_006410735.1 Raphicerus campestris
TGGATTAATAAAACAAGTAATGATTATCTTTTTTATTAGAATACAGACTAGCTCATTTTTACTTAGAGAAAGTGTCCTTCCACTCCTAGTTCATGTTGAGTCAATAAACAAATCAGAAAGACAGCAATAAACAAATGGCAAAATAGTTGAAACAAAGCCATGTGACTATAATTTGATTTTTTAATTCTAAGGTGTTCATGAGTCATGCTTTAGGGAGATTTTCTGTAAAGTAATAAGTCTATACTGTTTGAAAATCTGCCTCTATAAATCAGAGTATTCAGAATATGCTGAGGGGCTGGAGAAGGACACTGTTTATTTACATGAGACTCTGTTACTTCCATCTAGATCTTCCTCTTGATTTGCTTAATATTTCATTTGAATAAAACATTCTGGGGGAAAAATTAAAGCATTATGTAAGTGTGCTTGTATTCAACAGGAGTTATGAACAGAAGATATTCAAGATTTTAAAGAACCACTCAAGAAGATCTGAAACTACATTCTGCATGTCTTCTGAGATCAGCTCTGCAGGATGCAAATAAAATGACAAACCTCGATTGAGGAAATCAGTGATAAGTAAGTAGGCTCACTCTTATCTTCCAGTGTTGTCATGGATATGCAGTGAATAAAATGTGCCTTTTTGCTTGTTATCTATTGATGTCAAAAGCTTTAGTATTGCAAGTGATTTTTCTCATGGTCTTCTATTCAATAACTTTCTAAGTCTTCAGTGTAAGCCAGTGGCAAGATACAAAGATGCTCACAGGGGTGAGATAGTTATTGACACTGTTTAGGTATAATGGAAGGACACAGTTTTTGGAAGTGTCGTCATGCATCAAATAGCCATATCCTCTTGGGTCATGGGTGACTGAGATCTGAAACACTGCATTGTGTAGCATGATGTCTTAGCTTACTTCTAGTTCTAAATTTCTTAAGTTCCTAGATAAGCTGGAATGAGATTACCAGTGATGGGTTTTGGACACTGTTATGCAATATATGTCACTACTACTACTAGTAAGTCACTTCAGTCGTGTCCCACTCTGTGCGACCCCATAGATGGCAGCACACCAGACTCCACCGTCCCTGGGATTCTCCAGGCAAGAACACTGGAGTGGGTTGCCATATGTCAACCATATCCAAACTGTCAGGCTTAGTATCCACCAATCAAGTATCTACCTATGTTTAAGGATTTCACTGTTCTTTTTCTTTTTTTTTAACTTGAGTGATGAGCTGAAATGATTTGGTACTGAGGAAGGTGAAATGGAGTATTGTGAGACTGCTGACCTCTAAAATCCTCTCAGATTATCCAAGAAAGAGAAAAACCCAAAAGTCAATAGTAATGATAATGGCTAGTGGGGAAGAGAACCTATTATAAAATCTCTGACATTTTCTAGTACCCAGGTATCCCGGGGGGCCAGGTGATGTTGAAGTCCTTCCTTGGCCAGATAAAAGACTCTAGCTGCTGAGTCAACATTAGCTCAGTAGCTTTCCCATGACCTTATTTGTGCTTCAGTTCTGATCACTGGTCACCTTCAAGGCTTAGGGGGTTAGAAGCAACCTGTTATAACATATATATAGTTCATAGGCACTGCGTTCTCTCTGGTGGTTCTCTATAAGATGTCCATATCTTCATAAATTATCCCTTTACTGAATTCCCTCAAATTTCCCTACTTGCATGTGTTAACTGTTCTGCTGATGCTGATATTGATCAAAGTGAGGTTGAGAAAGGATAACTTTTACTCATAAGGTCCTGATTCTCAATTGAGGTGTTGATTTGGGTAGAAAAATCACACTTAAGGAAGAACAAGTGGTATTACCAGGTATACTAAGCTGAAGGTGGAACTTAAAGATGTTTGGTACAGATCCCTAGACACTGGGACTGCTATCTTATATGGTAAGAAATTTTAAGGTGTGATTAAGCTAGGTATCTTGAGATGGGATGGTTATCCTGAATTATCCAGGCGAGTCTAATGTCATCACAAGTTCTTATAAGATGGGGAAGCAGGAGGGTTAGAGTTTGAGAAAGTTGTGTGACAACGGAGGCAGAGGACAAGTGATGCTAGTGCAAGAGGTGGAGCTTGAACCAAAGAAGACAGGACAATCTCTAGATGCTGCTCCTACAGAAGGAATGCTGACAGCTTGATTTTAGAGCTTCTGACCTCCAGAACTGTAAGTAATACATTTGTGTTGTTTGAATCCACTAAGTTTGCAGTGATGTATTATAGCAGTAATAGTAAACTAATATACCAGAGAATGAGACCAACAGTTGGTTAGTTTCCACAGAAGTATTCACTTGATTTAAAAACCTTTTAGACATGTGCAAAAATAGAATAGTATAATGAAGTCTTCTGTTATTATTAAAAAAAAAATTCGAACATCTCCTAAGACCCAGCCTCTCTTCATTTGTGGTGAGTATTTATCATTTTATATTTATTTATATATATGCATGTGTGTATGTATGTATTTATATTTTGGTTTTCCAGCATCTGAACCTCTTTGCCATGTTTTGAAGAGTTTCCCATCTTATGTATTCTTGGTAAGGGTAGAACCTACCTCCTAGTATCAAGGCTGGAAGTCCCAGGTACTTGACTTCCTAACATTCCTGGTTGCAGGGCTACAAGCCTAAGGCCTAGACTCTACCGTGTAGATGCTCTCTGCCATTCCTTAGAATCAGCCACAGGGGTGGCAATTACAAGTGGAGTTCTCAGCAGTGGCCCCAGAGGTAATTGCAGCAAGACTGAGCTTCTCTGTGACCCAGCATTTCTTTCACTGCACCAGGTCCGCTGTACGACTGAGAGTTTTGTTGTTAGACACATACCTTTGACTCCAGATTCTCCAGATTCTGAATGATTCTGACAAATTACCTTTGTCCGTAAATCAGCCTGAGTGAGTGTATGGGTTTGTGTCCCTCAAAGGTAAGAAGCTGGTTACTACATACTTTTTGGTTCTGTCACCCTCCCTGTGTCAGCTTTCACTTCAGGCAAGGATTCCTTTCACTTCACGATAGCTGTAACTGTGGCCAGAAGTGAGGTCGACATGCTAACCCCCAGAGGGGGAGGAAATCGCCTATATTTATGTTTCTCTCTTAGTAGCAGAGGCCGCCTTTCCTCCAAGCCTCTTAGCAGTTTTTTCTCTCACCCCACACCTGGTGCTGGTACATAATACCAGTCAAATCACTTTGTCAGCCACAAATAAATTTTCTCTGAAGAGTAAATAAGACAATGTGTGTAAAGCTTTTCACCCTGTACCTGGCATATTTGAAGCTTTCAAATGACTTTCAATTCTTATAACAAAATCCCTTGGGGAGTTTTGTAGCATCCCTGTAACTCAGGATTCACCTTGGATTTACTGAAATGCAATATTTCGATGTAGGGCCTAGTTATCAATATTTTATTAACTTCCTTAGAACATATTCAATATATCCTTGGTTAAGTATCACCAGAGAGGAACGATTGTAGCATTTGCCCTGAAGTGTTTATCCAGGTGTTTTATCCTTCTACCTACGTGAAATTTCCTACTACTGCTTTCTCTTAGGTTATGGGCTAATGTTAAATGGTTGGCAAATTTAAGGACTAATTAGTAAGAGATATCTGTCCTCCTAAAGAGTTGTTGACACCGGAGAAAATAAAGGCTCGAGCTGCCTTAGACAGGCTGTTTGCTGCCACTCTGTGAAAAGTGGATTGCATTTCTGTTTTTCTCAGTTACTCAGCTCAGTGGTTTTTAACTAAACTGGTACCTTTTTAACTGGCTGACATTACTGTTCAGGGTTTTACCTGGAGATCCAGTGCAGGGGCCTGGTATGGGGAATTGTAGCACCAGCTGAAAAAAAAAATGCATTTAACTGTGTATGCTTTAGGGCAGGATAACCCTATACTTATTGTGATCACTAAATAAGTAAAAGAGGTGATTACAATCAGTGAAAATCGAAAGAAGATGAAGATGGGTACAATGATAAAAGCAATCACATCAAAGGCTCTCTAGTTTGGAGATAATATGCTTATGTGGAGGGCAACAAGTATTCACACAGGGGTTGTGGAATATTCAGGATAGAAGTCAGGGTGTGAGTTAGGGGTTAGTGGGCCAGAAGTTAATAGGAAATGGATACAGTAATTCTAAACAGCTTTATTAAATTTTTAAAGTTAAAAATGAAGCAAGATAAGATGAATATTTGAGAAGTAAGAGGAAGCGTCTCCCCGCTCCCCCCAACTTCTTAAAATGTGAGAAGCTTAAGGAAGTTTAAAGCTCCTGACAAGGATTCATTAGAGTGGTACAAATGTCAGATACAGAATATCAAAGGAATTATTTTTAGTAGAGTTCTGGTAATGGTTGGAGGAGCAGGGATATCAGGTACCTGCGGAGGAGTGAGTCTTAGCTGGGAGCAAGAGAACCTCGCCTCAGGTCACTGTGTATGAATGCTCTGAGTTTCTGTTTTATGTGAAGTTGAGGGAGTGTCTCCAGTGCAGTTTATATTTTCTGTGAGGCAGAGCAAGGGATCGTTTGCTGGGACTAAAGGGAGAGGGAGGGGAATCTTGAGATTTCAAGATGCTGGAGAAACTCTTGATGGGGAAAATACTAACCAAAGAAAGGTATCTGGTTTAAAGCTTGTGTTGAGGGCTCAGGTGAACTGGGAGCCACATGTTTCTGGTGACATCAATTTTGCCCATCACCTGTTGGGTGATTTCTTCCAGCAGGACTCAGGTCCCAGAGGACAGGCAATCAGAGAGGCATTTTGGGTTCATGTAGTTTTGAGGAAAGAATAAAAGGCTGAGTTTAGGGTGTTGAAATGATGTAATGTAAGCAGGGTAAGGAAAGGCCTGAAAGATGGAGTAGGCAAAAATATAAGAAAAAAGAGGAAGCTCTGCTGTGGCTCAAGGGGAGATAGCTAAGCAGCAAGAAATGTGGGAAACTGTAGTTGGAGAGCGAAATACTTGAATCCATGATTTTGCTGGTGATAACCAGATTCACAATGTGCTTATGGGAATAAGTGGCTGAGGTGTCACTAAAGATGAGATGGTCAGGAAACCAAGTGTTCATGATATTGTACCTTCAATTTTCCTGAGATAATGTAAGCATTGGGCTGGACATGAGGATCACTAGAAAGGACCAACTGGGAACTTTTCAGCAAATGAGGTGAAAGTTCTCAGTGGTAGGTAGATGACAGCAAATAGGAAGGAGGGAGGGAGCATAAAAAAAAAAAAGACCCTCAGAGGAGCAGGAGTTTCAGTAAAAGTAATAGTTTGGAAGTGGAAATAAGGAGCATGGACAACTCTGAATCACTGCTGGGCTCTAAGGGAGTGTGAGGATTAACAGCCTCCTCTCGATAGCTATTTGTTAAGTGTATCATTGTCCACACTTCAATCCACAGTAAAACTCTTGGCGTCTCTCTCACCTCAGTCTTGCCTCAAGCCTTGCTGATTCTATGTTCTGAATCTATTTAATCACAGTGCCACAGCTTCTGGACACATTCCCCACCCTCCCCTCCACCCCACCCCCTGATTATTTACTTTAGCAGCTTTCTGAGTGGTATCTACATGTAGACTTTTCTCTGTTCCATTCTTCACAGCTACAGTCAGGGTGGTATTCCAAAACGACAAATCCCATCGTGTTACTTATCAGCTTAAAGCCATCTGTGGCTTTAAGATATGTGAGATATTTTAATCTTATTTTTGGTATTAAGTCTTTGATATCTAGTGTGTGTCTTACATGTACAACTCAATTCAGTTTGGACTTACCACATTTCAAGCTTTCAATAACTGTGAAAGACTAAAGGCAACCATATTGGATAGTTATACTCTTTAAACAAATATACCAACTCTTACCTCACCTGGCTCCAAAAATAGTTTCTTTTTGGCCTTTCCCCCCCTCATACTCTTTGTCCAGCCATATTAAATTCTGTGCTCTCAGAACTCTCGCTTTTGTACCTGTGGCTCCCTGTCTGGAATTTATTTATTTTTTAAGGGTATTTTAGCTTATATTTTCTAGAACATGAGTCTGAAGCAAAGGTAGTGAGTTGTTCCTTTATTAGAGACTTTACCCTCAGGGAACTGAAGTGAGGGACAAGGAGGGTGAAGCAGAAAAGGAGAGAGAGAGAGAGTCAGAAAAGGCTGTGAAATGGAGTTTTTGTTCAGGAACCTGATTGCTCAAAAACTGACTCCTTCCAGAACAGCCCATAGGCTTGAAGAGGAGGAAATCTTTATTCACAATTCTTTCTTTTTCACTGGTCAAATGTTCACCTCACCTGCTTTTAAATCCCTCACACTTCAGGTTGCACGTAAGTAGTCACTGATAGAGTTCTGAGGGATCAGCAGGGAAGCTCTGGGGTGGGAGCTGAGACCCAGGCAAGGCTGAGCTGAAGCAGTTCGAGGCTGGCTGCCAAGAACTGGTCATCTCTGGCAACTGGAACAAGAACTGGGTGAGGCTGAGAACATCTGAAATTGTGCATAAGAGGGTCTGACACAGTCAGTAATCTCTACTTATCTCACAGGGATCAACTTACATGTTATGTCCACAGGGTAGATTTCCCTGATTCGAAAACAAAATTAGGTCCTTCCAGTATGTTCTCACGGTCTCCTTCACTTACTCTCCTCTCATAAAACATCATAATTTTAAAAATTGTAGTATTGATGACTTGTCTTCCCCATAAAATTCTAAGTTCTCTGAAGTCAATTTCGTGACTATTTTACCATGCGATTCCCACCTCCTGTCTTGTAGTACTTCACACAGCTCTCTCTCTGATACAGTGAAAGTCTTCAATAAGTACTTGTAGCATGAACGAGTGAACAAATGAATGAAAAGTTCGAGTTGGTAAAACACCATTCCCCACCCCCCCGCCCCCCCAGAGCAGGCCTCTTTGTCAGAAGTACTTTTAGAATATAAGCTGATCACTAAAGGTTAGCTTGCCTTGTTCAGCCTTTCATGGGCTGTCAGGCTGTAATCCAGGATAATGACATGGGTGGGTGGTTCACTCTGACCAATGAGACTTTGCATGCCTTTAGGTTCACTTGTTTTGCAAATTAGATTTGTCAGGTTAGAACTTCAAATGGAAGCGCGCACTCTCTTTTTTAAACTACTGCTCTTTGGCACAGTATGAGAGCTGTAGCTCCTGAGTTGTTGCTTCAGCATTTGTATTTGATATGAAAGAAATTGAAAGCTAAGATGAAACCTCAGGACTCCAGAACAGTAGGTCTGCCAGGCAGCACTCCCAGCCCTGTTCTTAGCTGTGTCTTCAATGAGCAAAGGCTGCGACTATGGCATTGTGCCTGGTGTGGAAAGCTTGGGTAAAGGAGATGTCATGAAGGGAAACAGCATCAACCTTCATTCTGAACTGTTTTGTGCCATCTTCAGTCAACCTCTCTCATAGGGAAGTGGTGCTGCCGGCTAATGACCTTCCCACCTGGGGACCCCATCGTGAGTGATGTCCTTGATGCCAGCTCACACATTCTAGCTAATTCCAGGCCTATTAAATATTCAGTATCTTTCTGAGAACCAATTAAACTAATGGGAGACATAAAATAGAACTTGCCTTTACCCAAGGAGTCATTCAACCAGAATTTTTATGACAAATAAGGGACTGGAAACTAAGCAAAATAGTGAGAGCTTTTAAATGCATATAGAAGTGATCAAATCTGAAATTGCCTGATTCTCACCTTATTCTAGAGAGGACAAACTTATGAAGAAATCATTTGTTTAAATCGGTAGCCTTCATTTGCCCAGCAAGCATATTGTATTTTATTGTTCTCTAGATATTTTGAACTTTAAATTGAGACAACAAAAACAAATTTAAAAAAATATACTGAAAGTAATGATAAAAACTATTGAACTTCTTTCTGAATGCTATAGAAAACTGAAAGTTTGTAAACTGGGAGTCACTTCCTACCTCATGGATGGAAAGAGAATGTGACAGCCATCACAAAAATAAAGTGTAGCTAGATTATAGGACTTAAAGTTTTATAAGCAAGTATTAAGTTCTTGAGTTGGAAAATGTTTCTTTTTTCACTAGATCATCAGGACTGAAAAGTCTAACTATAAGCACTAAACAAACATGCCTGCCCAGACTCATCCATTTAGCAGGTGCTCAATAAACTTTATTGACTGGTTTATTGGCCTGATGAACTTGTTTATAAAAAAAATAGCCTGAAAAGGAAATTCCCAGATAACGAATTTCAGTTGCTAACAGTGTTTTTGTCTGTAATAGTTCTATGAGATCTTAATCAAGGCAGACTTGCTAATGAACTTCCTGTTCAGGATGTTCTCATGGACAACAAATGAGTGTGAAAAGATAATAAATCCACATTTTAATATTCATTGTCACACACTAAAAAAGTCTCATCCTTTGGTTTTTAAGAGAAAATACACTTTTCCTCCAGAAGGAAAATGTATTTTATTGTTAAGAAAGATATTTTTTACGTAGTAGAAGTTTGGGATACAAACACATCTTTGGGACTCAGAGGCAGGTTATTGAATAAGAGCTTCATGTCTGACATTTTCTGACATGGGAGGCTTGTTTCTGTGCAATAGGTAAAATGATGAGTTCATTGTGAATGTATCAGAACATGTCAAGTGCCTTTTTTGAACTATTTTGCACATGGTTGATATTTAATAAGTACTAATTGTTTATGGTTATGATAGATGATTTGGAGAAGGAAATGGCAATCCACTCCAGTGTTCTTGCCTGGAGAATCCCAGGGACGGGGGAGCCTGGTGGGCTGCTGTCTATGGGGTTGCACAGAGTCGGACACGACTGAAGTGACTTAGCAGCAGCAGCAGCATGATAGATGATTACAATATGGTAGGAGGAGAAAAAGAACCAAAACATTCTGTCCTCTGTCATTCACTGCATGTGACATTTGCTGATTGTAAGGCTCCCATTTTCTTTGCACTGAGCAGATGACAGGCATGGTGCTGTGGGCCATGTGAGCACGCTAGGATGTGATCAGCGCAGCTATGTTAGGAGAGGGTCTTCCTCTACTCATTGTTTTGTGAATGAGAGGGCTACTTGGAGAGGTAGTGAGACTCACCATGGGCACAGGGCCAGGAGAGAAGAGCAGAACATAGCTTGATTCTAGAGCTTTTAAATGTAGATACTGGGTTGTATCCCTGGAGATTCTGTGTTAGTAATTCTGCATTTTTAACAAGTTTTCCTGGAAGATTTTGAAATGAAGGTCACATGTGAAAATTGCTCAGTCATGTCAGACTCTTTGTGACCCTGTGGACTCTGCAGTCCATGGAATTCTCCAGGCCAGAATACTAGAGTAGGTAGCCATTCCCTTATCCAGAGGATCTTCCCAATGCAGGGATCGACTCCAGGTCTCCCACATTGCAAGTAGATTCTTTACCAGCTGAACTATGAGTTAAAGTGTAAAAATACTTAGGTCTAATTATCTGATCATTTATTTATTAATTAAATATCACTGAGGTTCTACTATACAGTAAGCATATAGAATGCAAATGTTAGACTAGTGTCATTTAAATGCTCCTCTCTTGGTGTTTTGGGGTCTGTAATCTCCATAGTGAGAGAGAAAAGTTATTTTAAGCCAGTGGCATTCTGTTAGGTCCTAGAATATTAACAGCAGTATCAGTTGTACCCACCTGATTCATATGTCTTTTTATTTTGTATCTGGAGGATTTTTTCTAAACGAAGACAACTAAAAGCTATTTTTAGATAACTTTATGAATAGGTTTCTGATGACTCATATAAAGTTTTCCATCTCCAAGCTCTGTTAAGAGAACGTCCAATTGCACTCAGAATAATCTGAATCAGACCACTTCTGTAGATTTGACTCAGAGAACAGTCTGTTGTATTTAGAGCTGGTTTTCTTTCCTGGCTTTGTCCAAATGTTGCTAATTTTGCTTTTCTTGTTTTATACCAGTTTGCTCAGGTATATAACATCTTGGAGATTTTAGTCTCATTCTTTGCTTCTGTTTACTGAGAGTTGTCTTTAACATGATCCCTTAGGCTCTCCGGATCCTACCACCAAGAGATGACTTAAGAGTGGCCTTTTTTGTTCTTTCTAGCTCTGCTTTAGAGCCGAGTGCATGGTGTACTCCCCTAGGTATACTTCCCCCCCACTCTCTCTTCTCTGACAAGGATGACATGAAGGGTTAGGTCCTCTCCATTCTAAGACTTCAGGGTCACCTTGCCATGAAGAGAACTTAAAGCTCAAAAGGTATGGTCTATATCGCTACAGTAAAATCTAACATCTTTTAAAACATGTTTTTTCCATTACCAAGAAACATACAAGTGAGAATATACAGCTTTAAACTAGCTTGTCATTTTTAGGAAAAGTTTTTGTCTGTTCCAAGAGGAGCATTAAATTGCCTTAGATTTTACTTTCTATTTTCTTATCCAGAGAGATGTCATTGAGATTCATTGGTCCCTGAATCAATTTATACATTTTTTACTTTACATTTCCCCACTGCATCTTCTGGAATAGTCTCCACACCAAAGACACTCACAAATTTTATTGACCCACTGACTGATTTTTTGGAACATGACACAGGCTGACAGATGTTTTACCAGCTATCTTGGGATTGTATACCACCGACAGAAATTATTAACTTGCAGGAATCAATAGCTGGAATGTGCCATAAGCATTTACTTTTAAGCATAGGTTTTATTGAGAGGAATTACATGAATTTACTTCAGATGGAGGAACAATTTACTTTTCATTACTTTATTTTATAAACATGAACTTTATAGTTTTCATTGCCATCTTTTTATTGCTTCAAAACACACATTTTATGTGCTACTGACACAAAATTAGCTATACTCCCAGTTGCCTAGTGCCCTTAAGCTCAATGAATTTGAGACAGACTACTAAGATTTTCTGATCTCTTCCTCAAACTTCTTTACAGTGAAGAATGGGCGGTAGTATTAGGAGAATGAAGCCAGGTAATTTTTCTTCTTCCTTAAGGAAAAAGAAGTTTTCCATAAATTATCATCTGGAAAAATAAATAATTCTAGGTAAGATTTTAGAATCAACAATTAAAGAAATGGGTTGGTGAACAGCCAGCAAAGAAAGCAACGATTCAACATTCAGAAGAAACATCAAACTAACCCATCTTACTTCTTTGTAGGGTTATTAAATCAGTAGCTTAGGGGAATGCACAAAACCATGTATATGAGCTAAAGCATGGCATTAGCCAAATCTTTCAAGATACCTTTGGATGGTGGTTGATTTAGCTGAGTGTTAAGGATATTAGGTGAAGGCTTGAAAGGCTATATCCATCAGGCAGTTCTCATAAAGGCATGCTTAATGATTCTGTCCTTAGCCCTACTAAGTTCATTTTTTAATGACTGACAGAGGCAATGCAATATAATGCAGTTACAGTGACTAGGGCTCAGACTGAGAAAATCCAGCTTCTACCACTTTTTGGAATGCCATCTTGGGCAAGTTACTGAATCTTTGTAAGCCACAGTTTCCTCATCCTTAAAATGGCGATAGTAACTGCCTCATTGAATTCTTGTGAAGGTTAAGTGGGATAAATAATGCGAGGCAGTGTCAAAGCATGCTCAGAAATGTTAGTTATTGCCGTTAATTCGGATATGGGTATAGAATGCTCAGTCATCAAACTTGAGAGTAGAATAAATTAGAAGAAAGAGAATAGATATCACATGTCAGGACCCTGACTCATGGCAGATGTCTACGCTTGTACTCTTGCCCCCTCTCCTGAAATCCCAGTATTCCTGTAGGTGACATTTAACGATGTGAGGTATTATCAGGAATTCTTTTAAGGTCCTAGATGCATATCCCCAAACTCAAACAACTGAGTATATATGTAGGATATATAAAAAAGGATATGTAAGAAAGATGTGTAAGAATTTTAATTACCAGAAAGCTCAGTATAAGTGAGGAGTATGGTATAGTCACAGATAAATGAGCAATAATACAACTCAAGGCCACATTAACACAAGTTGCTTCCTAGGTGTGGAAACACAAAAGTTACTAGTTACACCACTCAAAGTGTTCTACTTCCTTCTTGAGCACTACAGTTTAAGTGACAGATAATCTAGAGTGTGTTCATAGAATAGTGGCTAAAATGGCAAAAGAACTCAAAACTATGCCACAAAAGGAATACTTGAAATAAAAGGATTTTTTCTTGGAGAGAGACTTGATAGGCTTACATTGGGTTTTTTCAAAACTGTTTATTTATTGATTCAGTGGAAGTTGTACACCCGTGGCAGATTCATGTTGATGTATGGCAAAACCAATACAATATTGTAGAGTTAAAAAATAATAATAATAAATAAATAATCCTTAATGCATTCAGTTTAGGGTTAAGTATCACATTTGTAGCATGTTGTTGAATCTTTTCATAAGAATATTCATCACCTGTGTAATCCCATCATGACATCACTTTTCTAATCCTCTGCAATACGTGGTTGGGGTTGTTTTCATGGACACATCCATAGAGTTTAAATGTGAATGTTAATACTGGTTTCCACATTCCCCTTCTTCAGCTGCCACACACACACTGAGAAATTAATGAAAATGTGGAGTAGCTCTTGTTACAGTACTGAGTTCACTGTTACTCTACTATGTTCAAGTTCAGATTAAATAACCATTTTAAAACTACAGAGGACATTTGAAGTTAACTTGAGTTAGTGGATCAAATAACCTATAAGATCTCTTCCAATCATCTTGTTCTAAAATATTAATTAATCATAGACTATTGTCTACTTTGAGTCTCTGGTGGCTCAGAGGGTAAAATGTCTGCCTGCAACGTGGGAGACCTGGGTTCGATCCCTGGGTCGGGAAGATCCCCTGGAGAAGGAAATGTCAACCCACTCCAGTATTCTTTTTTGGAAAACTGTATGGACTGAAAAGCCTGGTAGGCTGTAGTCCATAGGGTCACATCTATCTATCTATTGTCTATTTTAACTAAATAATATTTCACACATTATGCTGGGGATAGGTTGGTATAGAGGATTAAATGTTCTAGTTTTAGATGAACATTAGATGTAGGACTTTTGGTTTGTAAACTCCTATTTTGCCTAGGTTTTAAAGTGTGCAGATTTATCATCAGTAATTAAAGGGGATGAACCAGCTTTTTGAATTCTGGGAGTGAATTTTGCATCTTTCGTGAATTTTCTCCCATGACCAAGAGGTCCAATAACATTTGTGTTGATGATATCATATTTTACATTAATTTGGCACATTAACTTTTATGCATATATTTCCACACACATTATCTTATTTAAAAATTCTCCCAGCTGACTTCTTAAGCAGATCATGAAGATGAGACTCAGTTTGATGACTGCCTGGAGTTTCATGGCTAGCAAGGGGCAGAGCCAGGACCAACCTCATTCCTCTCACCAGGACTTTAATTCTTTTACTTTCTTTGAGCTAATGGCTTTAGATGTCAGCAGTTTTATCAGCGAGAAGGCGCTTTTCCTTTGAGTTGGAGGAAATTGCCTTTCCCTTTCACACTGTCTTCTGCTTTGTTGTGAAGTATATTTGCAGAACAATGCCAGCTTGGAAATGTCATGCACTTCAGGTGTAGAAATTGTGCCTTCCTTGGAGGGACCTCATGACGTTTGCCTGAGGAAGTGAATGTCACTGCTTGGGTTACGGAGACCATGTGTTGAGCCCAACCATGTGGATTGTATGGGGTGGCAGGTCAGATAACCTGAAGCATGTTGGGCTCGCAAAGAATGAGGATTTGTTAGCTTGTTAGCTTATAACCTCAGGAACATATCAGAAACAATGGTTTGGCTTGAGTGAGTTAAGATTATCAGTGGGCATGGGGATTGGGATGGAGTATTGTATCTGGGACATGTGATGGTGGATGTGGTCTAATCACAGATACTATTATTTAGAATCATATTCTGGGGTATGGCAAGTGGGACTCAGAAGGTGTACTGGGAATTGAGGAAAGAAGGTCAAGATAGGGACCAATGTTGAAATTTACCAGAGTTGAGACACTCAGCTTGGAAAAGAATCCTCAAGAAGGTGGAGAGGTTTTGGTATGATGAGTGACAGCTACATGACATCAGCAGAACAGAATTGGAAGAGTGCAAGCTCAGGATATTAGATGGGCTATTTCAGCTAAAAAATAACAAAGTAATTGATAAATGTGGATTTTTAGATTTTTACATTGTTCCTATGTTTTTATATGTGTTTAAAACTATAAAACTTCTTAATATTAAATAATAAAATATTTTACCTTTGGATTTTTTCAAAAATTCCAAGTTAAAAATTAAATGGGAGACTATCAGGGAAAAAGCAGACAATGTATTTAAACATATTCCTTTTTTTAGTAAAATCATTTTTTCAACTTGAACATAGTAAAATATTAAAATACTGGTGTGTGGTGACTCAGACAATGAAGAATCTGCCTGCAATGCTAGAGACCTGGCTTAGATCTCTGGTTTGGGAAGATCCCCTGGAGAAGAGAATGGCTACCCATTCCAGTATTCTTGCCTGGAGAAATCCATGGACAGAGAAACCTGGAGGGCTACAGTTCATAGGGTCTCTCTGGTTTGGGAAGATCCCCTGGAGAAGAGAATGGCTACCCATTCCAGTATTCTTGCCTGGAGAATTCCATGGACAGAGAAACCTGGAGGGCTACAGTTCATAGGGTCACAAAGAGTCGGACACGACTGAAAGACTAACACATACATAGGCATTTCTAGGTTTAAATTGAGGTAACAAAAAATAATACAAAAAATTTCCAAATTCATGGCCTAGAAATGCTCAATAAACACTCCAAAAACTTCCTTAAATTCATAGCTGAGCATTCAGTTCCCAGCCAGCATACATGAAGAGAGAACCAGAGTGGAATGTGTGAACTAGGGCTAAATCTGCTCTGTGTGGAGGCCTGGGGACAGGACACAGGGCCTTCTGCCTGAAGAAGGGAGACTGGAAATGAGATCCCAGCAGAGAAATGTACCTGGGAAAATTCCTGGGGATCTCGTCTCTGCCTGGGTTATGGGTGACAGAAAAGTCTTGCCTGAAAAATCTAAACTTCGAGACTATGTTTTGAACATAATTCCTTTTCTTTTTTTTTTTTATTGGCCAAGCTGTGCGGCATGTGGGATCTTACTTCCCTGATCGGGGATTGAACCTGGGCCCCCTGCATTGCAAGCCCAGAGTCCTAACCACCGGACCACCAGGGAAGCCCCCATAATTCCTTTTCTATAAATTGATTCTACCCATCTCACTATCTTTATAATTCAATAAAATGTAAAACACTTTGAGTTTTTGGCATAAATTGTCTATACAAATAAGAGTACATACACAATATGAAAAGAAAAATATGTTCTTTGGCCAGTTTCACTGTTCAGAGGGCACATCTGAAGATCTGTTAGAGGCATGGCTCTTAATCTGAACTCTTAGAGCTTCTTAACAGGTGTGTGTGGGGAAGTGGGGTGGGGAAAGGTAATGTCTGAGCTATCTTTAGCACTCCAAAATGTGGTTCTGTACTTAAAATGGTTTATACACTGGAGGTAAAGATGCATGGGTTATTGATCAGAATTTTAGAAGTAATAAGCTGACATCAAAACATTGGTTTCATCAAAAAATACTTACTTGGAAAAATACTTGAGTTAAAAGCATTTAAATAATGAATTAGTTGATATTAAGCATCTTTCCAGGACAATACAGAGCAAGTCTTAGTGTCTCTCTATCATGAAAGTTAATAGCACACACTGTCTCTGTGCAATACGAAGGAAGCCACTTAGTTTGCTTAGTTTGCTTAGTTTGAAGAGGTGAAAATATACATAACTATATAAAATGAGTAGTGAGTTGATGATAAAGTTATACCCATCATTTCTGGAGCTCTCATACTGTACTATTCACATAATGAAAGGTCCACCAATAAGCTGTCAATCAGTGGTTGAGTCCATACAACTCCTAGGACTATCGCCTGACAATGAAATCTGAATAGTGTCAGGCACGCCTAAGGCTCCCTTACCTTGCTTATCCTCTGCTCTTTTTTTTTTTTTTTTGACAGCTCCAAAATAGGGCTTATTTCCTATATGTAATGGATTTGTCATAAACCTTAATTGAATCTTCCTGATAAAAGAAATAAACAACAACTTCAACAGTATAGCTTGTAGAATTGCTGGATTCCTCAAGACCTGCATATCTGTCAGGACACTCAGAAGACGGGCTGGCATAATTGCAAATCATCCTTATCGGGTCCAAAGTATAAACCCTTTTTGGACTTTCTAAAGGTTCAGGCTTATGATTTTACAAAGGAAAGGATTTTAGTAAAATAATTTGGAGTTGGAGGAGCAAATTTTCTAACCACTTTTTTTTTTTCTCTAGAAGAATATCAGATAACACTTAACAGTCAAATTTACTTGGACACATACTCCTTAAGTAAAAACCATTTTGCAGATATATCACTTTTTGAAATGACAACCAATAAATTTGTTTACTTTTTAGTTTGTCAAGGTTATGATAACATGCATGTTCAAGATATTAATTTCTGAATCATGTAAAACTTTAAAACTGGGCAGGATATTTAGGCTATTAACTGCTTTGAAAACACGTATAGCCCATTTTATCTCTAACTTCAAGTGTTTGATCAAATATTTTTGTGAACTGACCAGAGAGGATTTTGGATTCATATATTAGGATTTAAAAATGTATCAAAGAGCACCTGTATCTCAGAACCCAATACAGTCTATTTCTTTCCTTTGGTCAATATCTTTCCTATTATGAGTAAGAATAAAAATAGAAGATGACATTGCAAGTCTATAAAATGAAGTATTTCTATAAACTGCTTGTTTATTCAGTCTTAGAAACTATGGGTATAATCAAATCTGTTGTATGTTTTATTTTTGACAGTTGTTTCTGAAATGTTTCTCATTATGCAAAAGCACAATTTCTGGGGAATGGGAAAAACACTCTAGAACAATATTAGTTTTCTAGCAAAACAGTGATGATTGATATAGAAAATTGATACCTAAAGATATAGGGATATTTTGCTCTTATTTATGACTTTCAGGATAGGCAATTTCATTAGTGCCCTTCTGCTTCAAATAAAACAGTTGTGCAAAGCATTCAGTTTTGAGAACAACTTCCTGTGATGTTTAAAAAGAAATCCGTTTGTCCAAGTTTTGGTACTTTTATATTGTTTTCAAATTAGACTCCTAACTCTACAATTGAATCTCATTTTTGTCCTTTATTCACGTTGGCTACCAAGCTTTCATTTTTCTGTTTTTCTATTTCCCTAGGAGGTATTAAAGTTATTTCTAAGCAGAGATACTTGGAGATTTTAATAAAAGTATGAATTAATAAGACTTTCTTTTGCTTGCTTGCAAACCTGCTTTGTCTCTTGCAAAAATTTTCTTATTTTAGTCTCCATCATAAATTAGTAACATAGAATTGTAATTATCTGTGAATATATACTTCTCTTACTAGACTGTGACCTTCTCATGAGCAGGTAACATATTTTAAAATTTTTATAGCCCAATATAAGCATGGTATCTGGTCCACAGAAAATGCTGAATGTTTGTTGACTAACTATCCCCACAAATGAATGATAAGGAAGCAAGATTACTTATTGTTAATAGGTTCTTAGAACTACTTATACTCATTATAGTATTGAGAATTGGCTAAGGTAGATGAGCATAGTAGAATTAACTCAGGAATAAATGGCTTATTTCTAATTTTAGGTCCTGAATTAGAAGGAAATTTCTAAATAGAATACATTCTTATGCATTTTTAAATTTGAATGGTCTGGGGAAAGATTGAAGGCGGNAAATTCATGGCCTAGAAATGCTCAATAAACACTCCAAAAACTTCCTTAAATTCATAGCTGAGCATTCAGTTCCCAGCCAGCATACATGAAGAGAGAACCAGAGTGGAATGTGTGAACTAGGGCTAAATCTGCTCTGTGTGGAGGCCTGGGGACAGGACACAGGGCCTTCTGCCTGAAGAAGGGAGACTGGAAATGAGATCCCAGCAGAGAAATGTACCTGGGAAAATTCCTGGGGATCTCGTCTCTGCCTGGGTTATGGGTGACAGAAAAGTCTTGCCTGAAAAATCTAAACTTCGAGACTATGTTTTGAACATAATTCCTTTTCTTTTTTTTTTTTATTGGCCAAGCTGTGCGGCATGTGGGATCTTACTTCCCTGATCGGGGATTGAACCTGGGCCCCCTGCATTGCAAGCCCAGAGTCCTAACCACCGGACCACCAGGGAAGCCCCCATAATTC
Organism: Raphicerus campestris; assembly: GCA_006410735.1. Taxonomy (NCBI): domain Eukaryota; kingdom Metazoa; phylum Chordata; class Mammalia; order Artiodactyla; family Bovidae; genus Raphicerus; species Raphicerus campestris. Next base: position 201,639 of record SJYW01043693.1, read on the forward strand.
CTCTTCTATAAATTGATTCTACCCATCTCACTATCTTTATAATTCAATAAAATGTAAAACACTTTGAGTTTTTGGCATAAATTGTCTATACAAATAAGAGTACATACACAATATGAAAAGAAAAATATGTTCTTTGGCCAGTTTCACTGTTCAGAGGGCACATCTGAAGATCTGTTAGAGGCATGGCTCTTAATCTGAACTCTTAGAGCTTCTTAACAGGTGTGTGTGGGGAAGTGGGGTGGGGAAAGGTAATGTCTGAGCTATCTTTAGCACTCCAAAATGTGGTTCTGTACTTAAAATGGTTTATACACTGGAGGTAAAGATGCATGGGTTATTGATCAGAATTTTAGAAGTAATAAGCTGACATCAAAACATTGGTTTCATCAAAAAATACTTACTTGGAAAAATACTTGAGTTAAAAGCATTTAAATAATGAATTAGTTGATATTAAGCATCTTTCCAGGACAATACAGAGCAAGTCTTAGTGTCTCTCTATCATGAAAGTTAATAGCACACACTGTCTCTGTGCAATACGAAGGAAGCCACTTAGTTTGCTTAGTTTGCTTAGTTTGAAGAGGTGAAAATATACATAACTATATAAAATGAGTAGTGAGTTGATGATAAAGTTATACCCATCATTTCTGGAGCTCTCATACTGTACTATTCACATAATGAAAGGTCCACCAATAAGCTGTCAATCAGTGGTTGAGTCCATACAACTCCTAGGACTATCGCCTGACAATGAAATCTGAATAGTGTCAGGCACGCCTAAGGCTCCCTTACCTTGCTTATCCTCTGCTCTTTTTTTTTTTTTTTTGACAGCTCCAAAATAGGGCTTATTTCCTATATGTAATGGATTTGTCATAAACCTTAATTGAATCTTCCTGATAAAAGAAATAAACAACAACTTCAACAGTATAGCTTGTAGAATTGCTGGATTCCTCAAGACCTGCATATCTGTCAGGACACTCAGAAGACGGGCTGGCATAATTGCAAATCATCCTTATCGGGTCCAAAGTATAAACCCTTTTTGGACTTTCTAAAGGTTCAGGCTTATGATTTTACAAAGGAAAGGATTTTAGTAAAATAATTTGGAGTTGGAGGAGCAAATTTTCTAACCACTTTTTTTTTTTCTCTAGAAGAATATCAGATAACACTTAACAGTCAAATTTACTTGGACACATACTCCTTAAGTAAAAACCATTTTGCAGATATATCACTTTTTGAAATGACAACCAATAAATTTGTTTACTTTTTAGTTTGTCAAGGTTATGATAACATGCATGTTCAAGATATTAATTTCTGAATCATGTAAAACTTTAAAACTGGGCAGGATATTTAGGCTATTAACTGCTTTGAAAACACGTATAGCCCATTTTATCTCTAACTTCAAGTGTTTGATCAAATATTTTTGTGAACTGACCAGAGAGGATTTTGGATTCATATATTAGGATTTAAAAATGTATCAAAGAGCACCTGTATCTCAGAACCCAATACAGTCTATTTCTTTCCTTTGGTCAATATCTTTCCTATTATGAGTAAGAATAAAAATAGAAGATGACATTGCAAGTCTATAAAATGAAGTATTTCTATAAACTGCTTGTTTATTCAGTCTTAGAAACTATGGGTATAATCAAATCTGTTGTATGTTTTATTTTTGACAGTTGTTTCTGAAATGTTTCTCATTATGCAAAAGCACAATTTCTGGGGAATGGGAAAAACACTCTAGAACAATATTAGTTTTCTAGCAAAACAGTGATGATTGATATAGAAAATTGATACCTAAAGATATAGGGATATTTTGCTCTTATTTATGACTTTCAGGATAGGCAATTTCATTAGTGCCCTTCTGCTTCAAATAAAACAGTTGTGCAAAGCATTCAGTTTTGAGAACAACTTCCTGTGATGTTTAAAAAGAAATCCGTTTGTCCAAGTTTTGGTACTTTTATATTGTTTTCAAATTAGACTCCTAACTCTACAATTGAATCTCATTTTTGTCCTTTATTCACGTTGGCTACCAAGCTTTCATTTTTCTGTTTTTCTATTTCCCTAGGAGGTATTAAAGTTATTTCTAAGCAGAGATACTTGGAGATTTTAATAAAAGTATGAATTAATAAGACTTTCTTTTGCTTGCTTGCAAACCTGCTTTGTCTCTTGCAAAAATTATCTTATTTTAGTCTCCATCATAAATTAGTAACATAGAATTGTAATTATCTGTGAATATATACTTCTCTTACTAGACTGTGACCTTCTCATGAGCAGGTAACATATTTAAAAATTTTTATAGCCCAATATAAGCATGGTATCTGGTCCACAGAAAATGCTGAATGTTTGTTGACTAACTATCCCCACAAATGAATGATAAGGAAGCAAGATTACTTATTGTTAATAGGTTCTTAGAACTACTTATACTCATTATAGTATTGAGAATTGGCTAAGGTAGATGAGCATAGTAGAATTAACTCAGGAATAAATGGCTTATTTCTAATTTTAGGTCCTGAATTAGAAGGAAATTTCTAAATAGAATACATTCTTATGCATTTTTAAATTTGAATGGTCTGGGGAAAGATTGAAGGTGGGAGGAGAAGGGGATGACAGAGGATGAGATGGTTGGATGGCATCACTGACTCAATAGACATGAGTTTGAGTAAACTCCAGAAGTTTGTGATAGATAGGGAGGCCTGGCATGCTGCATTCTGTGGAGTTGCAAAGAGTCAGACATGACTAAGCAACTGAACCTGACTCAAATGAGGAATGATAAGGAAATATAATAATATTTCTCATAATTGGAAGTCCAGAGGCAAGATGGATCCCATACATCAATCATATCAAGACTTTTTTCCTTTAATATTTTCATTCTTTTTTAAAATTTATTTTTAATTGAAGGATAATTGCTTTACAATGTTGTGTTGATTTCTGCCATACATCAGCATGAATCAGCCACAGGTATACACATATTCTCTCCCTCTTGAACCTCCCTCCCACCTCCCACCCCTTTAGATTGTTATGAGCCCTGGTTTTTTCATCATCTTGTCATCAACATTATCTTACAACTGTTTTTTAGGAAGAGAGATGTTTGCTGTAGTTCTGTATATAAGGTCCAGACATGACATGACATCCAAAAGAGAAACTGTATCTTTCCTTGGTTTCTATTTTTAAGATCTAGGAAGAATCTCCCAGAGATGCTCCAGAATATTTTCTCTCATGTTTCATTGGCCAGTGTTGGATCTCATGTCCATTCCTAAAGCAGTCACTGGCTATGGCAGTGGGGTTATCTTGATTGGGTTGATTCAGTGGTTCTCAACCCTGAATGTTCTTTAGCATATGAAGAGATTTGAAAATTATCAGTGCTCAGACACAGCAAGATTAACTGATTCAGAATCTCTGGAAGTGTGTTCTAAGCATCAGATAATTTTTAAAAGCCCTCAGGTGATTTTAGTACATAGTGAGGATTTAGAACTAAAGGCTTGGATTCATAGTCTGAGGTAGACTGGCAAATGTGGCCTCCAAAGTTACTTTTATACACAGAATGAGGCTTTTGAACTCCCTCATGTGGCTTTGAATTGACATGAGGAAACTGCTTGTTAGCATTCACTCTCACCCAACTTTCCTTGTGAATATCAGTATTTATGTGCAATATAGGTGACCAGAGTTAGAATCTGTGAGCTATGAAGACAGTTGGAGTAAGCAAAACTTTTTATTTTTATTTTTATTATTATTATTTTTTTAGCAAAACTTAAATCTAGAGCTTTTCTTGTGTTAGCAAGGAATGCTAAAATGAACCAGTTACTTAAGGATGTCCTTAAAAGATTACTAAAAATCTGTGTTCTCATCTGGTCTCTTTTAGGGGACTGTATAGGCCAAAGCTCCAGGTAATCTCATAGTCCCTCTTCTCAGTCATATATATTCTCTTGCAGCAGAGATGAGTACCTTACCTGTGTCAGGTGTTAAACACCTGGGTTGTTCTTTCCGTATTACATATTCTTGCTTCCTTTGCCATAAAATAATTCAGTTATATAGATCTATCTATTTCTGTTTTGATTATTATAGCTTTGTAATATACTTAGAAATCAGGGAGTATGATATCTGCAGCTTTATAATTCTTTCTCAAGATTGCTTGAGCTGTTTGGGACATTTGTGTTTCCTTATGAATTTTAGGGTTGTTCCATTTCTGTGAACAACTACATTGAAATTTTGATAGGGATTGAATTGAATCTGTAGATTGCCTTGAGGAAGATGGATGTTTTGAAAATATTCTTCCCATCTGTGAGTGTAAAATATCTTTCCGTTTATGTCATCTTCAATGTCTTTCATCAGTGTCTTATAGTTTTCAGTGTACAGATTTTTCATCTTTTTCTTAAATTTATTCCTAGGTATTCTATTTTTTTTGGATGCAGTTGTAAATAGGATTGTTTTATTGATTTATCCTTGACAGTTGTTAGTATATAAAAATACAACAGGTATTTGTAAAAACAATTTGGTATCCAGAAAATTTACTGAATATTTTTATCCTGTGGGTTTTTTTTTTTTTTGCTGGGGGTGGGGGGTAAAGCCTGTCAGGTTTTCTATGTATAAAATCATGTCATCCACCAATAGTAACAGTTTTACTTCCTTTCCAGTTTGGATGCCTTTTATTTTTTTCTAGTCNAGTGTCCATGGGATTTCCCAGGCAAGAATACTGGAGTGGGTTGCCGTTTTCTTCTCCAGGGGATCTTCACAATCCAGGTATCGAACCTGGATCTCCTGCATCGGCACGCAGATTCTTTACTGCTGAGCAACAGGGAAGCCTATTATAGGCTTTGAATATATATATATATATTTTTTTTTCAAACCATATTTAAATTAAGAACTTTTCTCTTTCCAATTTACATTTTATAAAATTTATTATTCAAATTTAATTTGTTTGCTTGCGTTTCCTCACTCTCTGGTTCCCTGATGGGACTTATGTGGGTGTGTGGTTTTTTGTTTTGGTTCTTGGTTCTTTTGATTAACTGTGCTTACAGCCAACATTTCCATTTTACTCTTTTTCTTCATCTAAAGTTTTATTATTTTTTGTCTATATCAAGCATTTTCAATGTATGATTTCAATGTATGTTGATTTCAATGTATGTTTTCAGCATATAGTCTAAGAGGTCCCAATTAAAAAAAAAAAAAACACTGCATTTTTATCAATACCAAAGTGATGCAGTTTGAAAAATCTACAAAAAAACAGGAGTTCCAGTTTCCAGAGGACTTTTCTTTTTGCTCCCCAACAATATGCTTGCTACTCCTGGAAATGTTGGACTCTTTTCACTTCTTTGAGCCTTCTGTTCCCTCTCACTTCTGACCTCCACAGGCAATACCCTCTTTCTTGACTAATTACCCCTTCACCTGGCTACCTTCTAACTATTCTTTCTCAGCTTCTGCTTCCCAGGGAAAAAGTCTATCCTGACCTCGTGCCTCTAGGTGAGGCATCTCTTCTAATGATTTCTATAACACCTTGTATCACACTCACATTATTATACCACATTCTTCTGCTTAACCATTCCCTTCTCTGGACTTCACACTCAGGGTGTTATTATGGTTCAGTGCATAGGACAGTACTGGGCGCATTCCCACTTAAACGAAAGCTCTCAGTTCCCCCTGCTGACTATATGTATGTCAAAGGCCTTTAGGATTAAGGGTAGATACATTATCTACATGATACATTATCATGTATCTTTAGCATATTCTTTTTGCTTATAGACTTATTCCCCTAAGATTCACAGAACAACAAGTATCCATCTAATTAAAAAAAAAAACTTTTCCATGTTACTGATGCAAACCATATTTTTGTTTTCTTAAATTCAAGACACTAGTATATTCTTTTCCTTGTTTCAGGTGGCTTTTTTTTTTTTTTTTTTTTTTGCTCCCTGGCTGGAGGAATTGAATTTTTTACTTTTTCAATACCACTATTTTAATCCCAGTCTGCTTTGAGGAGATTTATCTTGTGTTTCCCTGCTGAATGATGTCTTTTGAACATGTTGCTATAAGGCACAGTAACTTGATTTTGAGATTTCAAGTAGAGTGTTTTAATCTTATGTACTGGACTTAGCAGTATAACCTTAGAAAGCTTTAGCCGCTTTTTAATGCCTTGCCTTTCTCTGTTCTTTTTTTTGCTGAAGGCCTACAGATTTTACAAATATATTGGGCCTTTGAACAGAATCATCCAAGCAAGTATTCTCTGGGATGTATTTGAAATATGATCATTCTGGATTAATAAAATAGGATCTTTGCTACTGTCTTGTTTTTCCTTTTACAACTCTTCCCTTTTTTGTATAAATTGGATTGTTAATTTATTTTTGTTTCTCAATACATATTCTATTTTTAAAGTTTATCACTTACTTCTGGGTTTCTCCTTTTATAGGACAGTGTTAACTTCAAAATCTTTTGATTACTGCCTCTTACAACTTCAGAAGAATTGGAAAAAAAGAGGCTGAAAAGATTAAACCAGCATTTAATCCAGATTTTTTTGTTGACAGAACACAAAAACTGGTGAATGAAGAAAACACACTTGGGAGTATTGATTTTCAGTAACATAACTGGTAGATGTTCTCATGAAATTTTATTTGATAAATTAGTTAACTTGGCCAGAAACACTAACATTTAGATTGAAAACTGGCCCAAAGTTCACAAACCAGATAATAACATATATTGTGTGTTGTAGTAGATAGCTAAGATTGTAGTAAGTAGAAATGCTTAACTTTGGATTTTTCATAGCTTTTTTAAAACAAATGTCATGGAACTGGAAATAATTGATAACAGTTTCAGTTTATATAATTGAATAGCAATAGAAATATCATTAAAATCTTGATCTTGTGAAGTTCTACGGACAGTTATAAATGTGGTTACAGACAATAAGAAAGTCAATTTGGAAAAAATGGAATTAAAATGAAGAGGATAAAATATCAGTTATGACCACAAATAATAATTGAAAGAAAAGTGAAAACTAGTACTTGAAACAGGTCACATTTCTTCTTTTATTTTCATCTTCTTCTTTGTGATTCCAACTGGGAATGTAGGTCTTGGTCCAGAACCCTCTCCCCTTGCCTCTCCTAGAGGAACCATCTTCTCTGGAGGCTTTAGAGAACACATCTGGATTTGATGACTTGCTCTCAGATCTCCAACTCCAGGCTAAGAATTTTGTCCTTTATCTCCACTAACTAACAGGGTGTTTTCTCCTTTAGGATTCTTCATTTCAAACACACAATCCTAGTGTGAGTGTATGCTCAGTCATGCCTGACTCTTTGTGACCCCATGGACTGCGGCCTGCCAAGCTCCTCTGTCCATTGGCTTCTCCAGGCAAGAATACTGGAGTGGGTTGCCATTTCCTCCTCCAGGGCATCTTCCTGACCCAGAAATCGAACCCACATCTTCTGCATTGCAGGCAGATTCTTTAACACTGTACCACCTGGGAAGCCCTACACAACTCTTAAATCCTTTAATATTTCTGCTTCACACTAAGGGTTTCCCTCTGCCACCACAAACTTACCCATTTCTTAAAGTGTCCAAAGGACTGAAATCTTAAATTTATTTTTGATTTCTTCTTAACTATTCCACTTCATTTATTTAATGAATCCAGGAATCTCTTCTACAGTATATCTTTCTCATCCAAGATATCCTCAGTTTCATAGAAGTTGCTTATGTGTGAATCCCTGTGATAGTCTTCTAGCAGTTCTTCCTGCTCCAAGTTGTCATTGACCTCTTTAACCTTTCTGAACCTTTTGAGTTATATTATCCCTGTCTTCCAGAATATACAGTAGACATCTTTGTTTCAGTCTAATTATTTGAAGCTGTTTTTTTCCCCCCTAGTTGAAATGATTAAATTTGTGTGTGTGAATAGGTATGTATATATGTGTGCACATATGTACTCATATGTGTTAAAACTACATAAAAAATGCTAGAATAGAAACGGTTTTGAGGAATTAATGGGAAATATAGTGACAATGGAATTGGGCTGAAAAAAGTACCATTTAGCATATGATTCAATAGAGGTAAAGGGAAAAGAACAGTCAAAGCAATTGGCTTTCCAGACAGAATATAGTGAACCATTAAAGTCAGACTATCAAAGACTGGGAATATGGAGTTGAAAAAGCAGGAAGCAAACCAAGTACTTTGGAGACTTTACCAGAGCCCAGCCTTTGAGTGGGTGGTGGGGACAATGCTTACCCTGAAGCCTTATTTGGTAATGAAGGTAGAAATGTATGCCTGGGGCTAGAAAGAGGATCTTCTCCCCCATCTTCCTTCCATCTGCCATTATGCTGGGCTTTCTGTTTTGGGGACAACATGGCCCATCTGAGATGCAAGAGAAGCTAGAAAGCACATGTTTCACCTTTTCAGTCTNTTGGAAAAGCAGGAAGCAAACCAAGTACTTTGGAGACTTTACCAGAGCCCAGCCTTTGAGTGGGAGGTGGGGACAATGTTTACCCTGAAGCCTTATTTGGCAATGAAGGTAGAAATGTATGCCTGGGGCTAGAAAGAGGATCTTCTCCCCCATCTTCCTTCCATCTGCCATTATGTTGGGCTTTCTGTTTTGGGGACAACATGGCCCATCTGAGATGCAAGAGAAGCTAGAAAGCACATGTTTCACCTTTTCAGTCTCTGCAGTGGTATGAGAAAGGGAATGTGGGTAAGACAACTGACACTATCCATTCCCACAGGAATCCAGCCTAAAGCAATAACAGGGAAGGGGACTGAGAAATGTTGTCTGAGAAATGTCCCCTTTAAAGATTCTCATCTCCAAGATTAAAAAATCAGAATTTCCCTGATATACCTTTTAAGGAAATGCTTCCAATTCTTATCAAAGTCTTCTAAAACATATAGAAATGATGTTAAATCTCCAATTTATTTTATAAAATCTAGGCAGAAAATAGAAAACTACAGACTGTTATAAATTATGACTATAGATCCAAATGTTAAAGTTATTTTAATTCAAATAGAATTTGGCAGTATACATTTTTTATTGATGTAATTGTCACATAACATGGTCAGTTTGGTGTTTAAGGTAAGTTTAAGGTGTCTAAGGCATTGATTTGGTACATTTATATATTGCAATATGATTACTACCATAGAGTAAGCTAACACCTTTATCATGTCATGTTTGTTCATTTTTGTGTTGAGAACAATTAATATTTAGTATCTTAGCAACTTCGAAGTTAATACTTTAGCTATTTATTAAAGACATATTATAATGAGATCAAGTAGAATTCAGTATACTGGTATAATGTTATGCAGTACTAGATTTCTACAAAAATTTTCTAAGGACTGAAGAGTAGAGTGATATACATGTGAAATGTGTAGAATAAACTTAACCTTCTTTTGATATATTTTAAAATATTCCCTTTGTGGCAATACTTAAGGAAACATAAACATTTGCTGTGCATGTTACTTGTACTAGAGACTTCACAGGTACAGCAGCATTCAGTCTTAAAAATTCTCAGCATGCATATTATCAGGTGTTCTTCTTCCCCACTGATGATGTAAGTGAAGCTTAAAGAGATTAATTAAGCTTATCTTAGGCAATCTTTGTCAGATCTTGAATTTGATTTTTCCCTCTTTAGATGTTATATTATCAAGTTAGTACTAAAGTTTCATAGATGTTGGCAGAAAATAGGTGACTCCTGGGTCCAAGGTCAAAGGCCTCAGTGTGTTTGTATTGGTTCCCCTTCAACTGAAATCCCATGTGGGTGACAAATGAGTGGCATAGTAGGTGTGGGCTGCATCTGAGGAACACTGAGCATTAGAACCCAACAGTTTTACAACAAGAGTAACCAAGACTGTTATTTGTTGGAGCTGTGGAGAAGGAGACATTCCTTTATCTTTCAAAGTTATCAGCTATGCAACAACCCTGAATAATGGATTGAGTAAAAGGTGGTCAGTTTTCCCTGGTGGCTCTGTGGTAATATATCTGCCTGCAATCCAGGAGACACAGGAAACTCAGGTTCAATCCCTGGGTTGGGAAGCTCTCCTGGAGGAGGGCATGATAACCCATTCCAGTATTCTTGGGAAAATTCCATGGAGCCTGATGGGCTATGGTCCATGGGGTCACAAAGAGTTGGACACAACTGAGGTGACTGAGTGTGAACCTATGCAAAAGGGTGGTCAGGGGCTTGCGCCCTTGGCATACCCAGCAAAATGTGTCAAAAAGCAAGAGGTCCAAAGATGACTGTTTCTTCCAATAACTTTTCCCTCTCAGGTCACTCAGCCCTTATCCATCATGTCTTTGACTAATATCTCATGCTTGTGATGGAAATAATTTTTATTTCAATATATTGATTTTTTAAAATAAAAAATAATAGTCTTATCTTTCCCTAAATTTGTATTGCAATACTTGTATATATTGATTTGTAAAGTCAGAAATCAATTGAAATATTTAGAAAAAATTTGAAAGTTCCTTGACATTTCTAGATGCTGAGTCTAAAAGGGACATCTGGTGGTGGTGGTGGTTTAGTTGTTAAATCATGTCTGAATCTTGTGACCCCATGGAATGTAGCCCATCAGTCTTCTCTGTCCATGCGATTCTCCAGGCAAAAAGACTGGAGTGGGCTGCCATTTCCTTCTCTGAAAAAGGGACTTCTAGGCTTTATTGATCGTGATATTGCTCATTTCAAAGGAGAAAAACATTTTGAAGGAAGATAGAAAATTCATTTTATACTTTTTTGAAATGATGCACAAATTCCAAACCAATGGCTGTATCACAATATTTAAGAATAAGCAGGCATAGGACATTGTCTAGGTTTAGCATAAGTCACTTTTTATACAGGTGATATATCTACATTAGCAATCAATATACTCTCTGACACCTTTCCTAATACCATATCTAACAAGCTTTTCCTTCCTATGGGTTCAAATTTATGCAGCTTTTCTAATTTATTAAAAATACACCACACATGCACACAGGCACACACACATAACTGTTCCCTTTCTTTTGAAAGAAAGCATCCTGCCATTGTGTACAGAGACTTGTTAGATGATGACATGGCTTGGCTGCTCAAATAAGGCACTTTGTTGAGACAGGAGTTGTCTGCTTATCATTTCCACACTGCAACCAGCATTAGTCCTTTACCTAATCTCCACTTTCTGGTTGCTGGCTCTTGATGGCTTGAGTAACAACTTGAATGTGATTTCTGGGTTGCTGTGTGCATTTAATAGGTATTAAATTAAATGTGCAATTGGTCGTCTGGAGATAAAAGTATCATTGAGCTTTTGGCAAAAAAAGCTGAAACATATATTACATTCCAATGGGGAAACTATTAGCTTTAATAACTGGATATGACTTGTTGGCATTTATTATCCTTGTCAGTATGCTAATGCTCATTAGATTTTTAATGAGAGAATGGTAATAAAAACATGACATGGAGTTAAAAATGGATATTAATTAAGGTATTAAAGTGTCCTTATTTATGTAGTTGTGAAGAAGAAAGCTGGTAACTGAAGAAACTCTTTTATAATGAAAAATGTCCTCACTCCATTCCTTTTCCCTTCTACCTCTATTATTAAAATATATAAATAGAGGAACAGAAAAGGAAGTTACATATATAACCACAGAAGGTTGAGGCTTTAAGACACAGCCTTTATCACACTTAGGTAATGTGTATATGATGCCAGACAAATACAGATTTTAGCTGTGGATAAACAGAACTATATACAGTACTATATAATTTTATAAATGAAAAAGCATACTGATTATAAGCACTCCTTTCTTAAGAAGCTATATAGTATAGGTTTAGAGTATTAAATAGCAATAATTTGCCAGGATTTAAATCCTGGCTTCTTTGCTTACTGGTTATGTTGCTTAAACTCTCTTAACTTTCTGAACNTAATTTTATAAATGAAAAAGCATACTGATTATAAGCACTCCTTTCTTAAGAAGCTATATAGTATAGGTTTAGAGTATTAAATAGCAATAATTTGCCAGGATTTAAATCCTGGCTTCTTTGCTTACTGGTTATGTTGCTTAAACTCTCTTAACTTTCTGAACTGTCATTCTCATTTTACTGATAAGTGTGATTGGTCAAGCTTTGAGTATATACCCTAGCACAGATTTATCGGTTATTATTTCTAAGTGAATAAACTGGTAATGGTCGCATATTTAAAAACACAGCTTCAGTTTCCACATCTTTTAACCACCTTTGGCAAATCTGTTCACTGTGGCATTTTTTGCTCAAGTTTGTGGAATCTAGCTGCCCGTGCTGTGTGCATGCCTTTTCAGTGTTCTTTTAAATACTCAGTGGCCTTTATCAAGTGCCATGCCTCAGGGCTTGTGCCAGGTGGGTAGGATACAAAGATGACTGAGAAATAGCCTCTCCTTTCAAGGAGACCATTACAACGATTAGCAAAATCCATAGTTTGGAGTTTTTTCAGATTTTACTGAAAACTAGGACTTGTTTGTTTTAATGAAAAAATGTCTTTATCAGTCACTACTGCCTAGAAATAGATAGATATGTAATCATATATTCTTACATCTCAGTTCAGTTCAATCGTTTAGTCGTGTNGCAGATGTGTATAAGAGACAGGTTTCAATTATTAAAGGGTCTTTCTCAGAAATTATTTATTTTTAATTCTTTACTCTTAAGATCAATTTAAACTTCCTAGTGGCTCAGAGGGTAAAGGATCTACCTGCAAGGCAGGAGACCTGAGTTCGATCCCTGGGTCGGGAAGATCTCCTGGAGAAGGAAATGGCAACCCACTTCGGTACTCTGCCTGGAACATCCCATGGACGGAGAAGCCTGGTGCAGGGTACAGTCCATGGGATTGCAAAGAGTCAGACACAACTGAGATACTTCACTTTCTTTTAAGATCAGTTTAGAAGACTTTCAAGGAAATGGCATAATAGTATGAAACATAGAAATATTTATTAAAATGTAATATTGAATGATGTTTTCACTTAGGCTATGATTTACACTGTATGGTTTTTAAGTTGCATAGGAATCTTAACAAATAGCACTGAAATCTTGAAAGACCAAAGTGTGAAACATCTCTGGAAGTGTATGTTTTTGTTCAGTCACGAAGTCATGTCTGACTCTTTGTGACCCCATGGACTACAGCACGCTAGGCTTCCCNTCTTAACAAATAGCACTGAAATCTTGAAAGACCAAAGTGTGAAACATCTCTGGAAGTGTATGTTTTTGTTCAGTCACGAAGTCATGTCTGACTCTTTGTGACCCCATGGACTACAGCACGCTAGGCTTCCCTGTTGCTTCCTGATCTGCATATAGGTTTCTCAAGAGGCAGGTCAGGTGGTCTGGTATTCCCATCTCTTTCAGAATTTTCCACAGTTTGTTGTGATCCACACAGTCAAAGGCTTTAGTGTTGTCAATGAAGCATATGCTTTTCTGGAATTCTTTTGATTTTTCTATGTTCCAGCAGATGTTAGCAATCTGATCTCTTGTTCCTCTGCCTTTTCTAAATCCAGCTTGTATATCTGGAAGGTCTCGATTTATGTACTGTTGCAATCTAGCTTGAAGGATTTTGAACAATTACATTTCTAGCATGTGAAATGAGCATGATTATACTGTAGTTTGAATGTTCTTTGGAAGCATAAGATGCTGGGTCAAAGGATAAGGGCATTTCAGTGAATCCTAATACAACTGTTTTTATTGAAGAGAAAGAATGATCACATAAAATATACAGATGTTATTTCTAAATGTATTAAGACCTGCTGAAAGTTTTGAATGTGTTGTATCAATAGAATTGGAAATTGGTTCTTTCAACGTCATCTACAGAACCCCTCCCTGGATTCTAACCATATTAGCTATTTGCCATGGCTTTTCTTCACTGGTTCCCATCCCACATAATCTGTGAAAGTTCCCAACCAATCTTTTCAAATACTTTCTGGAAGGCTTAGCTGATACATTCCTCTTATACTCCTCACAGAATTTTGGTAGAATTTTGCTACTACCTTGTACATGCCCCTATTGTAGCAATGATAATAATCTTACTAAAGTACTGCAGACTTACTGCAGTACTGGTAAGAACAGAAATGAATTGCTCTACTTCTAATTAAAGTAGAAACAAGTTGAAACAAAACTTGACCAGGGCAATATTAGAACATCTATGGGGCATGCTAAATGTCAGTAAAGTAGCAGGAAACAAATAGAATGTCCCATGCTGAGGATATCTTATGTAACAGATGAGATTCTGCTCATAAAGCCAAAAACTGTATTTCTGTGTTTGATGTTATAACCTTGCTGCTGCTGCTGCTAAGTCGCTTCAGTCGTGTCCAACTCTGTGCAACCCCATAGACAACCCTCCAGGCTCTGCTGTCCTAGTGTCCAGTAAAGGCTTATATAAAAAATTTGCTCAGCCAGTAATTGTTGCATGAATAAGTTAACAGATGAAATATATCAAAGCATGGACTTTATAATGGTTAATCTTTGTAAAAATTAGAAAATCTTCATAGGCATAAAAGCATTTATTATNCTGCTAAGTCGCTTCAGTTGTGTCCAACTCTGTGCAACCCCATAGACAGCCCTCCAGGCTCCGCTGTCCTAGTGTCCAGTAAAGGCTTATACAAAAAATTTGCTCAGCCAGTAATTGTTGCATGAATAAGTTAACAGATGAAATATATCAAAGCATGGACTTTAAAATATAATGGTTAATCTTTATAAAAATTAGAAAATCTTCATAGGCATAAAAGCATTTATTATATTTGTAGAAATAAGTCAGTGAAGATGAAAATTCTTGTTACAGAAAGGAATTAAAGAACAGTAGTCCAAGATTAAATTCTTAGTTTTATTTCAATGCAAATTAATGAATATGAGCAGATTCATATTAAAGACTGCACATTTTATTAGACGATTAAAAAGTTGATAAACAGGTCTTTAATCTCTTGTAGTTCATGGATATGCTAAGTAAATAACATTTGAGGGAAAAGCAGGCAACTTTTCAGGTTTTAGCTATAGCAGATGAAATAGACTTAGAGGGAAAGTCAAAGATAGAGACTCAGTGAAATGAGAGTGGAAAGAACTTGGCTTCACTTCATCTTTCTTTTGATTTAACTTTGGGATCTTAGGCAAGCAGCTTAAAACCTAAACTCTGTCAGCTGCCTACATACTCACCTTAATCCACATATTACAAAGACAAATGTAATATAATTTTATAATTAAATTTATCATAATAAGAGGATTTCTTTATTAAATTAGGTGCATGCAAAAGAAGTGAAATTCAAATTTGGCTAAGAAAGAGCCTAAGAAGGTGGTAAAATTTCAACTGTTCATTATACCAAATTAGTAATAGTATCCTGGACCAGAAGGTTTCAGCCATATGCAGATTTAGCAGCAGGCTTAGTGAGAGAAGATAAATAGCAAAAAGTGGAGGGGAAGGGGTTTGTCGTAACCCAGCTCTGGGCTAACCCTTCCAAGAATTGCCATCAAGTGAAATCACAAGATTAAGGTTGGCAAATTGTAGAGGAGGCTTAGGTTTGACCCAGGCTATATAGTCAATATCAAAAGGATGAGGCTAGAGGACTCTTGACTTGGGGCAGAAATCAATACCATGATTCTGGGGATTTCCAACCATTTATCAAAAATGTAGAAATCATGGACGGTGCCCTAGAGTAAGGGAGCTGACAAAATCCAGGTAGAGGATGAGGGACTTAGCCAGATATGAGTTNTTCTTTATTAAATTAGGTGCATGCAAAAGAAGTGAAATTCAAATTTGGCTAAGAAAGAGCCTAAGAAGGTGGTAAAATTTCAACTGTTCATTATACCAAATTAGTAATAGTATCCTGGACCAGAAGGTTTCAGCCATATGCAGATTTAGCAGCAGGCTTAGTGAGAGAAGATAAATAGCAAAAAGTGGAGGGGAAGGGGTTTGTCGTAACCCAGCTCTGGGCTAACCCTTCCAAGAATTGCCATCAAGTGAAATCACAAGATTAAGGTTGGCAAATTGTAGAGGAGGCTTAGGTTTGACCCAGGCTATATAGTCAATATCAAAAGGATGAGGCTAGAGGACTCTTGACTTGGGGCAGAAATCAATACCATGATTCTGGGGATTTCCAACCATTTATCAAAAATGTAGAAATCATGGACGGTGCCCTAGAGTAAGGGAGCTGACAAAATCCAGGTAGAGGATGAGGGACTTAGCCAGCTATGAGTTGAGTAAATATACCTGTCCCACTGAAGTTGGGCTTGGTTACATGACTCACTTTGGCTAATGAATTCTCAGCAGACATGATATAAGTAGAAGCTTTTAAAGTTCTAGCCCCATTTTGTGCCCTTTGTTGTTGTTCAGTCACTAAGTCATGTCTGACTATTTGCAACCCCATGGACTGCAGCACACTAGGCCTCCCTGTCCCTCATTATCTCCTGGAGTCACCCCCACCCCAAGTTCACATCCATTGACTCAGTGCTGTCATTCAACCATCTCATCCTCTGTCGCCCCATTCTCCTCTTGCCCTCAATTTTTCCCAGCATCAGGGTCTTTTCCAATGATTTGGCTCTTTGCATCAGGTGGCCAAAGTACCGGGTTTCAGTTACAGCATCAGTCCTCCCAGTGAATAATCAGGGCTGATTTCCTTTAGGACTGATTGATTTGATCTCCTTGCTGTCCAAGGAACTCTCCAGAGACTACTTTAGGACCACAATTTGAAAGCATCAATTCTTTGGCACTCACCCTTCTTTATTTTTTTCTCTACTGATATCCTGTACGGTTCCCAGATAGTGCTAGATCCATCAGCCTGGACCTCGCGTTGAACATAGGTAATGTAGATCTGAGTTCAACTCACAGCTCAGGGCTAAGAATAACTGACCCCACTGCCTGAGCAGAGCTGCTCAGCCCGCTGAGCCTCGCCCAAGTCAGCAGAACCACAGCAGACCCTCAGACCCGTAGGGCTGGGAATCCATCTCTGTGGTTGTAAGCCACTGAGTTTTGGATAGCCTTTTTGGCAGCATATTATGGCAATTTTCAAAGTGTGTGTGTGTGTGTGTGTATATATATGTTTAATTTCCTTTCAAAATCTTTAGCATTATCCCCACACATTAATGCTTATTAATGTTTTTTTTTTTCAGAAATAATTTTTTATTGTCAACTCTTCAGCCTGTGGCTTTATCTTAAAGGTGCTCAGTTGCAGTTCACCTGGCAGAAACACCAGGGAAAATGGTTTTAATTTAACCCCCCTTTAGTTAGTCCTCTTTCTGTTTTTAAAAGGTTTCATCAAAGCACAAATGTACTTGTTCCCCCCATAAATCCCAAATGTGATCAGTTCATGTATATGCCTTTTGGAGAAAAGGACCATTCAGCCCACATGTTTTGGTAAAAGCACCTGAGAAATTTATTTCTGTGAACATCTGCCGAACAATCTTTCCTCCAAATAATTTATACCCAGATGATATTTTTATACTAGTATAAGCAATTTTGTTCTGTAGAAAAGGGTAGTAATCAAAGCTGTTCAGTATAATCTATAAGGCCTGTCCAAGACGTGAATCCTTGGGATGTATTTGAACTTAAAANTATACCCAGAAGATATTTTTATACTAGTATAAGAAGCAATTTTGTTCTGTAGAAAAGGGTAGTAATCAAAGCTGTTCAGTATAATCTATAAGGCCTGTCCAAGACGTGGATCCTTGGGATGTATTTGAACTTAAAAACACTGTCTGATATACTGATGTGTTTGCTTGCTTGTTTGTTTTAGAAGACTGATTCTGAATCAAAAAACTTCGTAAAACATGAATTTCTGTGTGATGGTGAGGAGAGGTCAATTTTAAAATCTGTTGGCAATTTTCTTTCTGTAAATTAAATGTCTACCCACGGTAGGATTTTTAAAATCTTTTGACTTTGAGCTAGTTAACTGTACAAGCTGCTTTATAATAATGCAGTGACCTTTTCCCCCTAATTCCTGAGTAAGGCCCATCATCATTCATGTAGTCCTTACCGTACCTGAAGTTTGTGTTTTTTTCTAAAGAAAAGAAATTTTTTAAATTGTCTTCATTTTAGCTAACACTTTAAAGCTACTTTTTTTGATAAGAAAATATCACAAGGCAAAATACTGAATACTCCTTAGAAATAATTAGCCAAAATTTATTGAGAGCCTACTATGTGTTATATATTCTTCTAAGAGTTTTACTTGTATTAGCTTAATTATCCTTCACAGTACTAGAGAGATACTATAATTATTCTGTCTTATGGATAAGAAAAATAGGCAGAGTTTAATTAACTTTCTAGTGTCACACAGGAAGTAGGTAATAAAAGCAAGATTCCAACCTAGGCAATCAAGTTTTAGAGTCTGGATTCTTAACCATTTATATTGGTCAATTACTAATGTTATAACTCTGAAGATGGAGCTAATTAGGATGCTTATTGGTCATAATTTCCCTTTCAGATTACTGGAGCTACTAAAACCCATCTTCCTCTTACTGGCAAAGATAGTTTTATTGGCATAGTAAAGGGGCAGAATATTGGCTGCTAAAATATACTCAGAGGTTGGTAACCCAAATCTTAAGACACCCAGGACTTTGAACCTTACTATTTTTTCAGCAACCCTTTGGAGAGAATAATCAGAAAAATGGCAGAGCCTCAATTTTGAATGAAGTACTTTAAAATTAAAATAAAAATTTTACATGTCTGTATTTTAATGATTTTATACTACTACCCAAACTTATAATTTGATAAAGGAACTGACTGATCAAGTTACAGTTGAAGGAATTGGATGATTAAGTAATAATGTCAAAACTAGAAAAAAGTTCTATTGGTGGTGACAGTATGTTCTTTGTAGGGCTTCCCAGGTAGCGCTAGTGGTAGAGGACCAGCCTGCCAATGCAGGAGACATAAGAGACAAGGGTTTGATCCCAGGGTTGGGAAGATCCCCTCGAGGAGGATCTGGCAACCCACTCCAGTAATTTGCCTGGAGAATCCCATGGACAGAGGAGCCTGGCAGGTTATAGTCCATGGGGTGGCAAAGAGTTGGACACAAAGAGCAGGACAGAGCTGAAGTGACTTAGCATGCACACATATGTTCTTTGTAATTTTGTAACAGAAATAAACATTGTTGTGTACTTGGTTGATCAAACATTGTTCTGGCCTCCTGCTGTCAGCTGATTAGGGGCTATTCAACATAACCCCCTCCATATTCTTTCTGGGGGGCTTACCTGGTGGCTCAGAGGTTAAAGCGTCTGCCTCCATTGTGGGAGACCAGGGTTCGATCCCTGGGTCAGGAAGATCCCTTGGAAAAGGAAATGGCAACCCACTCCAGTATTCTTGCCTGGAGAATCCCATGGACAGAGAAGCCTAGTATGTTACAGTCCACGGGGTCGCAAAGAGTCGGACATGACTGAGCGACTTCACCACCACCATATTCTTTCTGGAGAAGCTTTGGAAATAGATTCATCTTATCAAATGTTGTGGTTAATGCCATTTTGGAAGCAAGTACCTCAAAGCATGAAGTCCTTTATTGGAAAGGTAAATCTTGGCACATTATTGAAACATAGTCCATGTTATATGAAGACTTAAACTCAACACAAAATGATGATAGAACTTTTTAGTTCCCTCTTCAGAGCTCCAAAAGTTCTGCAAAGCAAAATAATGGGATCAGAGAAGTCTATTTACAATCAAGGCTTGATCTGAAATAAAATTGGGCATTTTGAACATGGCAGAATTCCATCAGGGGTTAAGCACAAGTACAATTTTCCGTTCTCAGAATATCA
>SJYW01043694.1:9843-26375 GCA_006410735.1 Raphicerus campestris
CTGTGTTATGTGCTTTGAAGTTTCAAGGATGTGATACTTTGTTCTGGATTGTGTGCTGTCTTAGAATGGCATCATTCTATGATTGGAATTCTTAACAAATCTAATCTTATAAGAGAGGAAATGATCAAGGCTGCAGCTATAATTACTTAAGCAGCAGTATCATTATTCAGGGTGTGAATGAGCATGGAGTAGATTTGGCTATTTTTGTACTTCATACAGTTTTTATATTTTGTCTTTTGAGGCATGATGACAGAGAGGTCTTGCTTTTGTCTTGGTCCCTCACATGTTGTCTGATGTTGATGATGAGTGAAATTACTTATAGTCAGCTGTACTACTCATGCCTCATTTTTAGAGGTGAGACTAGTTCCTAGCAGCTCTAATATACAGTGATAGTACCAGGCCAGCTCCTAGCTGTTTGAGGACACAGCCTTTCAGTAAACGCGCCTTCTTGTTGCAGGTAGAAATTAACTCTGACTCCATGTTGGAGTTGTTTCTTTGACTTGCTTTCCATTGCTTTTGTTATTATAATCACACATAATGGCCCACCTCAGAGAATCCTGCCCCTCTGCTTGATTGTTAAGCTAACACGCCTTTGTTAAGAATACTGTCCACAGGTAGATGACAGGAAAGAAGAAATTAACCCATACCCCCTTTCTGAGGCTTGCTGTTCTAGGAGGTATTTGCAAAATTAATGGCCTTTTTACTTGGTTTCCTCACCTTCTCCTATCTCTGATCCATAGAAAAACCTGGCATCCAGGCCCTGACAAGATAAGTTATTTTGAGATATTCGTTTGCCTCCATCTTCGTCAGTGGCTTTACGAATAAAGTCGTTTTCCTTGCCTCAACACCTCTTCTCTCATATTCATTGGCCTCTTGTTTAGTGAGCAGAGCAAGCTTGGACCTGGTAACATTTTCAGATGGCTGCCTGGAGACTGAGATGCCAGGGAGCAGGATAGGATGCCAGAGTACTAGCTAGCAGGATGTTGCCTGAGGCCAGGAGAGAGATGCTGCAAGCTTGACCATATGAATGGGGAGGAGTGGGTGGACTTTTAGGAGATGGAATTGAATGTCAGTGGGGAATCATGTATTCTATAAGAACTTGAGTTTGATATACTGGAATTGGGACACAAAAGCACCTGAGAAAACACAGAATACACATCAAGCCCCAGTTGTCATGGGATCACCATGAGGAAGGGAAAAATCTTACAAATACTAACTCAGTTTCGTCTCCCTCACATATTCTCAGGCCTCCGAATCTCTGATTTCAGGTTGAGGTTTATTGTTTATTTTTCTCCCGGAATACATGTATTGTTTTCACAAACTTCTGGAGACCAGTACTTTCACAGGATGAGCCCCTCTTACACTATTGATACAGTCTTCCCAGGGGACAGTTTGGAGATTTTCCTTAAATGTGATCTGACCAGGAACAGAGGGAAATGCTTCTGGTTGTGAGTGTCGGGTCCACAGAAGTGAGGGCAAGAGAGATTTGTATGTTGTGTAGAATGGGAATTATACTAGAACAATGCCTGTGTAGCCAGTAAGCCTATTTATCTCCATAAATACTTTGGGATTTAAAATAGAACTACCATATAGCCTAGCAATCCCACTCCTGGGCATCTATCTGGAGAAAAACCATAATTCAAAAGGATACATGTACTCCAGTGTTCATTGCAGCACTGTTAACAATAACCAGGACATAGAAGCAACTTCAGAGAAGGCAATGGCATCCCACTCCAGTACTCTTGCCTAGAAAATCCCATGGACAGAGGAGCCTGGTAGGCTGCAGTCCATGGGGTCTCAAACAGTCGGACATGACTGAGCAACTTCCCTTTCACTTTTCACTTTCATGCCCTGGAGAAGGAAATGGCAACCCATTCCAGTGTTCTTGCCTGGAGAATCCCAGGGATGGCGGAGCCTTGTGGGCTGCTGTCTATGGGGTCGCAGAGTCAGACATGACTGAAGCGACTTAGCAGCAGCAGAAGTAACCTAAATGTCCATTGAGAAAAGAATAGATAACAAAGATGTGGTACGTATATACAATGAAATATTACTCAGCCATGAAAATAATGAAATAACACGATCTGCAGCAACATGGATGGACCTACAGACTGTCACATTAAGTGGAATAAGACAGAGAAAGACAAACATATGATATCTCTTATGTGTTAAATCTAAAAAACTGATACAAATGAACCTATTTATGAAATAGACGTTGAGTCACAGATGTAGCAAACAAATCTGTGATTACCGATGGGGGTAAAAGCTGGGGGAGGGCTAAATTGGGAGATTGAGATGGGCATATATACACTGCTGTATATAAAGTAGATAACTAATAAGAATCTATTGAACAGCAGAGGGAACTCTATTCAATACTCTGTAATGGTGTATATAGGAATAGAATCTAAGAAAAGAGTGAATCTATGTTTATGTGTAACTGATTCACTTTGCTGTACAACAGAAAATAATACAATGTTGTAAATTACCTATACTACAAAAACAATTAATAAGCAAAAACATTTCCATTTTAACTGAAGAGTAATTTCAATAGATTTTTTTCTTCTCAACTGCCTCCTGTACTTGCTCTTTACTCCAAAAACCCCGTGAGACTTTGGTTCTTGAGAGACTCACTAAACAGAGTGGTTAATAGTAAACTGGGTTCTACCACCTTATTTATGACAAGGAAACCCCTAGAAATTTGTTATCCCCAGTATTGTCATGTCATAGCCTCAGTAGAAATGCAGACTGACAGCCTAGATTTGATTCTAGTGTCATAATCTTGTCAGAATTCTCATTTCAGAGTCTTAATATATACTATAAGGGTGTAAGCCATCCAATTTAAGATATAAGACAAAGTAGTAAGGCAAACAAGAGTAAGGCAAGTGGGTTTTCTAATAGTCAACCCCAGAACTTCACAGCTTCTGCTTCCCTGTATGCTATTATGATATCTTTTGTCCACGAGGGTGGAGGAAACACTGGGAGTATTGCTGTCTCTGGAGCTCCTTCATGTGGAGGGAATTGTCTACTAATAATTCAATTAAACAAAATTTTCTCTCATGGAATTTGTGTATTCTAATATAACCATCTAGCTTGAAATACAGTATCATAAATTACCCTGAATTCAAGCATTAGAAACCAGCTGGGATTCTTGAGTTAAAACTCCACTAATACTAGATTTTTCATGATAAATGCATTCTGGAAGGAAAAGATGTTCAGAGCTCAGAGCAGATTAAATAGTTCCCATGATAATTAGATAATTTTAGGCAAATGACGGTGAGAGCCCTTCCTTCATGTGCCCTTTAGGGTCCGTGGTTTTTATTGGTCAGAAACCAACGAACTTTCATTATTTAGAGAAATAGCTATTTTACAGTGGAATTGCCACTGAAGCTCCTCCATTTCCTTTAAGGGGAGCCCTGAGGCTGAATGTGTATTCAGAGTTATCACAAAGTAAAGTGAAGAGTGGGACTTTTATTTTTTAATAGAAGTATAGTTGATTGACATTTCTGTGTTGGCTTCAGGTATAAAGCCTAGTGGTTCAGTATTTTTGCAGATTATCCTCCGTTACAGGTTATTACCAGATAATGACTGTAATTCCCTGTGCCATAGAGTATATCCTCATTCTTTATCTGCAGTTTGTGTCTGTTAATTCCATGTTCCTAAATTGCCCCTCAATTCTTTCTCCCCTTGCATAACCACAAATTTGTTTTCTGTGTCTGAGAGTCTGCTTCTGTTTTGCACGTATACATTTGTGCTGTATTTTAGAGGCGAGGCCAGGGCTTTGTGCCCAAGTGAAAGGCAGCCATTGAGAAGGCCTGTGGCCCTGGGTCAGGCAGTTCCCTGCAGCCAGGGGGTAGTTTGCAACAAGGGTGCCGGGGCGAATGGCCAGAGCTGCCATTCCCAGCAGCTGCAGGTCAGCAGTGTGCGCCCCGGGAAGATTTTTGGTGAGCCCCACAGGCTCCACACTTGTAAGTGCCCTCTTCTAGATCAGACATGCAGCCATGTGGCTGACTGCATACGTAAACCGAGTCCAAGACCTCCAGACTCTCTCACCCGTGGTCTTTCCACTCTGAGAGACTCCAAGTCACATTTCACTTGTTAAGCATCGCTAATCAGGTTAGATACCTGGTGTGTCCTTACATCATCAAGACAACTGGGGTGTTCAGGATACCTGACTTGTGGGTTCCTGTCAGAGTGGCATTCAAGGCTGACTGGGCTGGAGGCATGGATTTAGAGAGTAACAGGAAGTGCTTATATAGCATTTACTGCACTAAGTCCTCTGCATGAGTTAATTCATTTATTCTCCCATAGCATGATGTGACAGGGATATTCTCATTTCTTATAGTTAAGGAAAGTGAGGCACAGATATTTAAGAATTCACCTAACAGTGCCAGAACCAGTAAGTGACTGGACCGGAATTTGGACTCAGAATCTGAATCAAGAGTTTATGCTCTTACTCTTTTAGAAAAAAAGAAAAATTATGTATCCCTTCTTTTCTGATGTACTTACTCTGTGTCAGATGCTGGGCTAAGCACTTTGTTCCCATAAGCCTCTGCTGCTAAGTCGCTTCAGTCGTGTCCAACTCCGTGCAACCCCATGGACTGCAGCCTACCAGGCTCCTCTGTCCATGGGATTTTCCAGGCAAGAGTACTGGAGTGGGTTGCCATTGCCTTCTCCTATAAGCCTCTGAGGTCGTTTCAAATATGATCCCCATTTTATAGATGAGGGCACCATTGTCTGGGAGGTTTGTAACTCTCCCTGGTTCTTGCAGCAAGAAGGTAGAGGGAACCAGATTTAAATCCAGATCCATCTGGTTGCACAGTTCGTATTTGTAGCTGATAGCTCCATTGTTTAGCTTTTGTGTTTGGATAGGAGGGCTGACAAAGCCTCATGACATCTCTTTCAAACTCTCGTAAAGCAAAATGAAGCTGTTTCTGAGGCATGTTGGGGTCCTGCAGGAGTGGTTTCACATTGCCACAGATCTCAACCTAAGTGAATTTCTGTAAGAAGAAAAAATTGACAAGAAAGAAATAAACACAAACCAAACATATAATAATGTAGATTAATAATTTCTCTGTAGTGAAAAATAACAAACAGTAATTCTGACCATGTGAAAATGCAAGGCCCCTTCCCCACTCTCCACTTTATCCTGCCTGAGGGATTGGAGCTTTGCTCTGGGAATTAACAGAGAATTGAACCCCGGACCATAACTTCTGTCACACTAGACCCCAAGCAACTGAGCTATTCATTGTTTTTGAAAAGAAGCCAAAAAGAATTGAAGGATCAAAATCACTTCTTTCTAGGATCCTGATCAGACACTATAAATATTTCCAATTTCTTATTTGTGAACTTCAGAGCCTCGGATTTGAGTGTAGGTTAAAGAGAATCTTGTCCCCTTGCTCTGACCTTCCCTTAAAAAGAGAGCTAGAGGACTTCTCTGGTGGGTCAGTGGTAAAGAATCCGCCTGCTAGTGTAGGAGACATGGGTTCGATCCCTGGTCCGGGAAGATCCCACATGTGGTGGAGCAACTGCCCTCACGCGACAGCTACTGAAACCTGCTTGCTCTATAGCCCCTACTCTGCTATAGAGAAGCCACTGCCCCACAATGATGAGTAGCCCCTGCTCGCCGTAACTAGAGAAAGCCCGTGCACAGCAACGAAGATCCAGTGTAGCCAAAAAGAAAGAAATACAGACGAGAGAACGAGCGAGAGTGAGAGTGTTTCTCCTGGGGTCTGAGGNATCCCACATGTGGTGGAGCAACTGCCCCCACGCGACAGCTACTGAAACCTGCTTGCTCTATAGCCCCTACTCTGATGAGTAGCCCCTGCTCACTGTAACTAGAGAAAGCCCGTGCACAGCAATGAAGATCCAGTGTAGCCAAAAAGAAAGAAATACAGACGAGAGAACGAGCGAGAGTGAGAGTGTTTCTCCTGGGGTCTGAGGACAGCTGAGCACCTGCCTGCTGCCTTTGCCTTGAGTTTTCGAAATCAGCAACCAGGCAAGTTATTGCCACGTGTACGGAAGGGAGGCTGACAAAGGTTTGTTGATTGAGCCTGGCATGGTTCAGTGGTGGGAATGACTTTTGTGCTGAAATCAAATAGCAGTGATTTCAGGTTTATGACAGTTATCAAATATAATGATGTGGAATGAGACCGAATGGTGCCATAATAGCAATAAAAATCAACCTGGAAGGAGCAATCCTTCCATCTGTTTTGTTGTTGCTCTGGGAGCCAGATTGGGGGCATTTGAGGCGGGGCTATGATATGAAGGACTGAATGTTGTGAATCCCCCAGAGTGGAAGATGGGGCAACTTGGGTGGCTGTGGTCACAGGGAACTCAGCCTATGATAGCTCTTTCCTGGCCAAGCATCAGCTGTCACTTTCATAATCAGCACCAATGGTGAACTACATGGGGCTTCAGCTAAGGAGAGGGAAGAGAAGGCTTGAGCCGGCTGGGTGAGACTTGGTGATATTGACACAGAGCAGCTGTTTTGCAAACCAGGGGGAACTGTAGTTCTTCCTCATTGTCCACTCAGAGGTGTCTTCACCTGGACGTTGAACAGTGAGCCGTTACATTTCTTACAGGTCTTCCATGTGACACTTGCAGACATGTCTTCGGCATTCCAAACAAACAAGCAAACAAACCCCCACAGTTAAATGAGTTTGAGACATATTATGCATGCCGTCTTCCATTTTAGTGAGCTTGGCACTTGACTGTATTAGAGACTCAAGAAGTCCTATCCCTACCTTTGATTATCTGAAAACACTTATTTTACCATGGGGAATGGTTACTTTTTAGTGTCTGATAGAGATAGCATTTTAGGAAAATATTTTTTTCTGAATGCTTTTAGAAAATGGTGCCTTATTACCTGCCCATGTTTGGGTCAAGGTGATTTCTTTGTATGTGAAGGACATAAATAGGGCTGAGCTTGAAGTCTGGCCCCTTATCAGGGCTGGGATGGGGCTATTCCACTCTCAAATGTAGCCAGTAGTCTGGGGGATGGATTGGTTATATATTGAAATGACTAGACACTGGCTGAGATAAGAATAATATTCTCCATATCGAGGGCCTCTAGTTTTGACACTTGTTTAAAGCAATTTTAAAAGCCTTATTACTTAGGGAAGTAGAGTTGTGTGGGCTGAATAAAGGAATTTGTTTGTGTTCCATCTTTAAGGGTGAATCAGAGAGCCAGGGGCTTCCCAGGGTGGCCCTAGTGGTAAAGAACCCGCCTGCCAGTGCAGGAGATATAAGAGACACAGGTTTGATCTCTGGGTCGGGAAGATCCCCTAGAAGAGGGCATGGCAATCCACTCCGGTATTTTTGCCTGGAGAATCCCATGGACAGAGGAGCGTGGAGGGCTACAGTCCATGGGGTCACAAAGAGTCTGATATGACAAGTTACTGAGCACACATGCAGGGGAACCAAAAGGACATGAAAAGCCCAATGTCTAGGAGAATTCATTGAAACTTGGGAGTCTTTGCTGTGGTTTTGTTAGTCAAGATCCTTTGAGTTCCTGGGGTAAGTTAAGAGAGGACAGAGACCTCCGAGGCTGGCTGTCACTCAGGAGACCGTATAGACTGAGGGCCTACAGCATCATCAGTAGCATAACGTCTTCAGTGAATCTCAAAGCTTTGGGCCAAGTCATTCACAGTTCTCAGGAGACTTTAATTCCAGAGTTGTATGGCACAGTCTTATCCCCTATCCACACCCCAGCTGTACCAATGGAGTGTCAGGTAACCAAACTCCAACGTCAACTGCTGCATACCCAAAAGAAGCATTTAATGGATTATATACCAGGAAAGTTTAGGAATCCTGTTCAGCCATAGCTCGATTCAGGGCTCAAGCAATTTATTCAGGCCTTGAAGTCTGTCTGTCTCTCTCTTCCCCGCTTTCTCTCCACTGTCTCCCTGCTCATCCCTTCTACCCACCTCCAGAATTCAGTTCTATATCATTGGCTTCTGTCTGAGGCAGTTTCTACATAAGTCAGATAATAGCTTCTGGAAACTCAAGATTCACACTGTCAGAGGTTAACGGTGTTGAAAAATATTTTCTCTTTCCCAAGTTGTTGTTTAATCACTCAGTCTTGTCCAACTTTTTGCGACCCCATGGACANTCAGATAATAGCTTCTGGAAACTCAAGATTCACACTGTCAGAGGTTAACGGTGTTGAAAAATATTTTCTCTTTCCCAAGTTGTTTAATCACTCAGTCTTGTCCAACTTTTTGCAACCCCATGGACAGCAGCAGGCCAGGCTTCCCTGTCCTTCATTATCTCCCAGAGTTTGCTCAGACTCATGTCCATTGAGTTGATGATAGCAACCATCTCGTCCTCTGTCATCCCCTTCTCTTCCTGCCTTCGATCTTTCCCAGCATCAGGGTCTTTTCCAAAGAGTCAGTTCTTCACCTCAGGTGGTCAAAATATTGGAGCTTCAGCATTAGTCTTTTTGATGAACTCCAGCAAAATCTTTGAATCAGCTTTTCTTGAGCCAGTTTAAATCAGAGCTTGCTCTTGGACCCATGGCTGTGGCCAGGCTGGTGGAACACACTCACAGCCCCACATCTGGTGCTTGGGGTAGAAAGTCAGCTGGACCAGGATGGAGGTCTTTCCCCAAAGTTGAGATGCTATGATCCAAAGAAAGGTGAGTACATTGGGAAGAGAAAAACAACATTTGTCCTTTTTAGTGGTATAACTACTCCCATCATGCTGTGGGGGATGCAGGCAGGGGACCATGAGAGGATGCTTTACCAAGAGAGAAAGGTTAGATCACGGCACCTGTGTGAACACTGCATGACAAGTCCTGTAGGAGAAACCCAAGGAAATGCTCATTCTTTCTTGTGAATCATGGTTAACTTGTGTCTTAAGTTGCTTGTTCTATGTTTTTTTCCACCTTCATCCTTCCCATCATCGCTTGCTCCTCTCTGCCCTGTCCTTGGTTCAGGACTCTGGTCACTCTGAAATGTATTAAAAAAATCATTTGTTAGGAAATAGAGTATAACAGCAGTGATAGCAACACTGTTTGAGCATACATCATCTGCCACGTGATGTTCCAAGTGCTTGTCATGAATTAAAAGAATCTTTGCAAAAACCCTCTGAGGGGGATGTTACAACTCTACAGGTGATAAAACTGAGTCACATAGAGATGTACCAGTATTATAGGCCCAAGGTCACATGCTTGATAAATATGGAAGTCATCAGAGTAGGGCCCTTCCCCTGGGTTTGTATGGTTTGTGAACTGAGAATAGTTTTGTTTTGTTTTTTTTTCATTTTTATTATTTTCAAATGGTTGGGGAAACAATCCAAAATAGAATATAACATTTCTTGACAGAAGTAAATGATATGAAATTCACATTTCCATGGATCAAGTTGGGTTGGAACCTAGTCACACTTACTCATTCATTACAGTCTTTGGCTCCTTCTGTGCTACAGCAGCAGACTCTAGGCATTTGCAACAGTCCTCATAGTCTGCAAAGCTGGAAATATTTACTATCTGGCTCTTTACAGAATTTGCAGATGCCTGAGTAAGTGACACAGCAAGGATTCAAATCTGAGTTTCAAAGCCAGATCCAGCCGTCCTTTGCAGGCAACACCAGCCAGGAACTGGGAAGGCAGGTAAGTGACTAGTGTGCCTTCAAAGAGTTCACAGATTGGTGCCACTGGGATTCTGTGTGGCTGCTTTCAGAGTGGGTGAAATGTGCAATGCAGTCACTGAGTCAGAAGTCTTTACTGAGAGCTGTGTGCTGGGCTGAAATACTGAGGCTGAAATACATCTTTACAATCAGCAGCCCAGAACTATCATTTATTGAGCTCTTGGTACACAGTCAGATC
Source organism: Raphicerus campestris (assembly GCA_006410735.1). Taxonomy (NCBI): domain Eukaryota; kingdom Metazoa; phylum Chordata; class Mammalia; order Artiodactyla; family Bovidae; genus Raphicerus; species Raphicerus campestris. The sequence goes on from SJYW01043694.1 coordinate 19,663, forward strand.
TGGGTAGATTCCACATGTGGCTTTTATAAGGCCCAGAGCCTGGGCAAGGGACTTAGTCTGTCATAGATTTGGGCCCTAATCTGATTAAAGATTAAAAAGTCTTTATGTAACAAGGATGTCTGTAACAGGATCCTTGGGAGAGGATTAAGTGAGATACTGGAACTTATATTTCCTAGAGAAAAGTAACAACTCATTGAGTGTTTGATGATTGAATAATGAAGTTTGTCTTGGATTCCTGGGTTTCAGAGTCCAAACTGGTTCATCCCACTTTACACAAAGATTGTAGCATTCTTCTTCAATTGTCTGCCTGCAAACTCTCTTCCCTTATTCTGTGTAGTAATAGATGTATCCGCTTATAAACTCCCCCTATTCCGTCTCTGGTTGAAGGATGAACGCATCATTTAAAAATAATTTATTTATATATTTCTAGTATGTGCCTAATAATTGGGGAAAAGCAAAGATTTTCAAACTTACAGTCTGTGAGTATTAAAATGGACTGTTGATTAGGGAACTCTTGAAAGTTGCTAATTATTTTTTTATGCCAACACCTGACCAAAGAAAGGCATGCAGAGCTCTGCCATCTTTCCACCAGGTATGCTCTTTTGACTCAAATTTCTGTCTATCCAAATAATACTCTTTCTTTCAGAGTCTGTAGTGACATCAGCATTGCCCACAGGAAGCCCAGAAGGCTTCAATTTATCAGGAAATGTGTTTATGTCAGTAATGGAACTCTGGGTTTTGTTGTTTGAGGCCACACACGCAAACCTGAAATTACGCTCTCCAGGTGCTTGTCTAGAGTGTAGCATGTCCCTGTATCGTGTTTCAGAGAAGTGAGGAAAATGGAAAGATACAGGCGGTCTAACGACCTTGAGAGTGAAGTGTTCAGGAAAACAGAGAACACAAAGATTTCTGTTTAATATCAGATTCCACGAGATTGATCATGGTGCTGCCAGAAAGTGAAGTAGTAACTGCAGAGTCTCCTGTGAGGTCATCCCATCCTCCTCCATGGCCCCTTTGCCCCCATTTCTCATGATAGTTGGCAACTGATGATTAGCAACCTGTTGTTATTTTTTTCTTAACTTTTCAGAGACTGGGATCCAAGGCATGAACATAATCTGGTGTATTATCTTTAAAACCAAATAGCAAATATTTTCCCTGTGATTACCTTAAAGTGCTATTTTCTGCAATGAAGCCTGTTAATTCTTATGAGAAATACTTTTCTTGATTGTATCCAAAGAAAAGCAAGCAAGTAGTACTTGTATTTCTTCCTTCTGAGTTGTCCTTGAGAAGCAGTATGGGGAGTAGTTGACACATCAGCCCTGCTTGGATTCAAATCCTGCTTAGGATTTGTGCAACTCTGTGCAGCTTTGTTTAAATCAGTTGATCTCTCTGTGCCTGTTTTTCCTATCTTTAAATTGAGGGAAATAAGAATCACCTCATGGTACTGTTGTGAGAACCCATGCAGTCAGATGAGTAAAATGCCTAGAACTTCATGGAACATACTAATGCTAAATAAGGGTTCAGTTCAGTTCAGTGGCTCAGTCGTGTCTGACTCTTTTCGACCCCATGAATCGCAGCATACCAGGCCTCCCTGTCTATCATCAACTCCCGCAGTTCACTCAGACTCATGTCCATCGAGTCAGTGATGCCATCCAGCCATCTCATCCTTGGTCGTCCCCTTTTCCTCCTGCCCTCAATCCCTCCCAGCATCAGAGTCTTTTCCAGTGAGTCAGCCCTTCTCATGAGGTGGCCACAGTACTGGAGTTTCAGCTTTAGCATCATTCCTTCCAAAGAAATCCCGAGGCTGATGTCCTTCAGAATGGACTGGTTGGATCTCTTTGCAGTCCTAGGGACTCTCAAGAGTCTTCTCCAACACCACAGTTGAAAAGCATCGATTCTTTGGTGCTCAGTCTTCTTCACAGTCCAACTCTCACATCCATACATGACTACTGGAAAAACCATAGCCTTGACTAGACAGACCTTAGTCGGCAAAGTAATGTCTTAAACATAAAAGAAAAAAGAAAAAAAAAAGAAAGAAAAGACCATCAGCTTTTCCCTACCCAGAATAAAGTAACACTTGTACTAGCCCTTATTTATAAAATACCTTACAAAATTACAGCTTTTGGGAAATAANAAACATAAAAGAAAAAAGAAAAAAAAAAAAAAAGAAAAGACCATCAGCTTTCCCCTACCCAGAATAAAGTAACACTTGTACTAGCCCTTATTTATAAAATACCTTACAAAATTACAGCTTTTGGGAAATAAGATATAGAAGAAAGTAAGTAAAATACTCAAATAGCACTATAAAAAAGTCTATAGACTTTTTAAGTTTAATTAACTAAATCACATGAAGCTTATTTTTTCCATTTGCTTTTTTATTGGAGTATAAATGTTCTACAATGTTGTTGGTTTCTGCTATACAAGGAAATGAATCAGCTATATGTATCCATGTGTCCCCTCCCTCCCACTCCATCTGACCCAGGGGTCATCACAGAGCCCTGAGGTGAGCTCCCTGTGCGCTACAGCAGCTTCCCACTAGCTATCTGTTTAGCACACGGTGGTGTATATATGTTAATCCCAGTGTATACATGTCAGTTTGTCCCACCCATGCCCCCCTGTGTCCTTATATCCATTCTCTCCCTTGTATCTGATAGGTTCATTTGTACCATTTTTCTAGATTTCACATGTATTTGTTAACATAAGACACTTGGTTTTCTCTTTCTTACTTCACTCTGTATAACAGACTCTAGGCCCATCCACATCACTACAGATGACCCAATTTCATTCCCTTTTATGGCTGAGTCATACAGACTTACTTAGAAATGAAAGATGTGTTTAATGAATTCACACCCTCTCAAAGAGAGGACTGGAATGTTCTTTCTCTTGGCACAGGCTTTGTGGACTATTGTCTAGTAGTTTAGGGGCTCAGAGGAAAGATAAGCCTTTCTCCTGCTCCTAGTCAACATATTCTATAACTGTATTTTACAGTTATATATAGTAATTATATATATAAAATATATAAATAATGATTATAATAGTGATTTACCCTGGAGCAAAGATAACTTTCTTGGGGTAATTCATTTCTGCTTCACGACTTGTGTTTCTCTGCCTCCCTTTTTTTTCATGAGTCCATGGTTTTTAATGGAATGCTACTAGAGTTTGTTTTTCTTCATACTTATCTATGATGAAACAAGTATTAATATTTAATAAAAATGATCCTATTTCATTGATAAACAAAATTGACAAGACAGATTTATATGAAAGAGTGCATTACATTTCCGAGTCCTTATTGCTCATTTCTTCTTTGTTGGCCCCGAGAAGTTACCTTCTACAGTCATCATCGTCATGATGCCATTCTTTCCCAAATCCTGGCTCATTGAGCTCTCTTGGTTTCTGATATGGTAAGTTTTCTTTCTTCTGCAGAGAACCAAGGCCTTAACTGATGAATGGGAAGGCAGAGCTCTTGAAGGCAGGCTGTGGTGAGCCCACTCTCATGTCTCAGGGCTGGAAGAATGGGTTCAAAGCCTGGTGAGGGTGCTGAGGATGGACATGGGCATAGAGCACCTCGGTGTGCCCTGGTTCCTGGAGATAGTGTTCCTGGAGACAGTGATTAAGTCTCTAGTTTAGTCAGACTAAAATTTGGTCCATATGAATTAGACATGGGGCCCTATAGTATGCCAGACAACAAGCATCTTTGAGGTTATNACAGATGACCCAATTTCATTCCCTTTTATGGCTGAGTCATACAGACTTACTTAGAAATGAAAGATGTGTTTAATGAATTCACACCCTCTCAAAGAGAGGACTGGAATGTTCTTTCTCTTGGCACAGGCTTTGTGGACTATTGTCTAGTAGTTTAGGGGCTCAGAGGAAAGATAAGCCTTTCTCCTGCTCCTAGTCAACATATTCTATAACTGTATTTTACAGTTATATATAGTAATTATATATATAAAATATATAAATAATGATTATAATAGTGATTTACCCTGGAGCAAAGATAACTTTCTTGGGGTAATTCATTTCTGCTTCACGACTTGTGTTTCTCTGCCTCCCTTTTTTTTCATGAGTCCATGGTTTTTAATGGAATGCTACTAGAGTTTGTTTTTCTTCATACTTATCTATGATGAAACAAGTATTAATATTTAATAAAAATGATCCTATTTCATTGATAAACAAAATTGACAAGACAGATTTATATGAAAGAGTGCATTACATTTCCGAGTCCTTATTGCTCATTTCTTTCTTGGCCCCGAGAAGTTACCTTCTACAGTCATCATCGTCATGATGCCATTCTCTCCCAAATCCTGGCTCATTGAGCTCTCTTGGTTTCTGATATGGTAAGTTTTCTTTCTTCTACAGAGAACCAAGGCCTTAACTGATGAATGGGAAGGCAGAGCTCTTGAAGGCAGGCTGTGGTGAGCCCACTCTCATGTCTCAGGGCTGGAAGAATGGGTTCAAAGCCTGGTGAGGGTGCTGAGGATGGACATGGGCATAGAGCACCTCGGTGTGCCCTGGTTCCTGGAGATAGTGTTCCTGGAGACAGTGATTAAGTCTCTAGTTTAGTCAGACTAAAATTTGGTCCATATGAATTAGACATGGGGCCCTATAGTATGCCAGACAACAAGCATCTTTGAGGTTATGAGGCTTCCAGTAGTGCTGGTGTGGCTAACTTAGCCCTGCATAATTGTACTTCTTTGCTGTAGGTGCAAGTCTTCTGCTTGTCCCATCTTTTTCTCTAGCATAGAACTTCTTTTAAATTTTTATTTATTTATTTTTATTTTTGGCTGTGCTGAGTCTTCATTGCTGCATGGACTTTTCTCCAGCTGGCACAAGTTGGGCTACTCTTCTTTGCAGTGCACAGGTTTCTCATTGCACTGGCTTCTTTTGTTGTGGCACACAGGCTCTGGAACGTAGTACATGGCCTCAATAGTTGCCATCCCCAGGCTCTGGAGCACAGGCTCAAGAGTCGTGATGCATGGGCCTAGTTGCTCCATCGCATGTGGGATCTTCCTGGATCAAGGATCAAACCTGTGTCTCCTGCATTGGCAGGCATATTCTTTACCAGTGAGTTGCCAGGGAAGCCCTGACATAGTAATTCCTAACCATGGGAGGTACCCACCCCCAACCCTGGGGACATTTGGCACTGTCTAGAAACATGAGGGCTATCATAGCTTCAGGAGGGTAGGGTACTACTGGCATGCAGTGGGTTGAGCCCGTGGACACTCCTAAACAACTTCCAGCGCACATTCTACAATGCACATCACAGCACCCATGAATTATTCATCCCCACATATTACTCATGTCAAGGTTAGGAAAGTATGCCCAATGTGACAGGTCTTCTGCCCCTGGGTCTTTGTACTTCGTGTTCCTTCTGCCTACATCTTTCTTTCCCCATATCTCCTCTTGCCAGGTCTTGGTGGCATGTGGATTTCAATTCCAACAACCATCTCTTTGGAGGGCCTTCTCTGATGGCTCAAAATGGCGTAGGCCTCACCCTTCCACCTTCAGTTACTCTTTGTCAACATCCCCCCTTTTTCCTTTTATTCACAGCACTTAGCCCTGTCGGTTATGAGTTGGTCAATAAAGATGCTCACTTGTATGCCTCATGCATTTTGCTTTTCAGAAAGCAAAGAATTTATAGATGCATTTGAATTTTTGATATGTCTTCTGTTTATTGCCTTTTCCATACAGAAGAGCTTTCAAACCCCAACAAACCCTTCTCACTTGTTGAAATATGCAGAATCATTGTGCGGCACTGATTAGTATTATTTATTTTGGCTTTTGCCTAATTAAATGTGTGCAAAGAATGAGGAAAGGGCTTTATCATCCACGAGAGAAACAGGTTTCTCACACCTGACTTCAATCACTCTGAATAACTACTTCATTAAGACATAGGCAAGCCTAGTGACAGATCATTAATTTTCATGGATATAATCTGGGAAGCCAAATGTTTGTAGAAGGGGAGTCTGGCAAGAAAGGCATAAATGTATTAGCACTTATTAAAAATAAGCTGTAAGTCTGTTTGGGAGCTGCTGCTGTCATGTTATGAATTAATCGCTTCAGTGTAACCACCATAAAATATACATATCACAATGTGTCGTGTCGAGGAAGGAAAAGTAGATATCATCTTCATTCCCTAAGAGCCTGGGCCTTTTACATTCTCGAATTTACCCTTTATTTTGACGCTAATGGAAAGAAATAAAATGGAACTAGAACCAGGAACATTTGTATTTTTTCTTGCTTTCATTTGACTTTCCATGCTGTTTTGATTTTTGCTGTTTTGAATAGGAGGAAAGTGAAGGCAGCAGGTCCCTGAAAGACTGTGAACAAAATACATTCCTTTCATCCATTTCTGTCTGATAATTTTTAAATATTGTTGTCTCAAAACCTCACAGTGATTCTTAAAAATCACAAAAAGTAGCATGACTGAAATTTCTGTCTCCAAACGAGCCAGTTTTGAGGAAGGTATCTGTCTCTGATTTTTTTCTCTTCTGTGCGAGGAACTGAAATCTGGGGACTATTGAGTCAAATGAGATATTCTTGCCACAAATAAAGGATTGGGATGGCCAAGAAGTTCATTCTGGTTTTTATGTAAAATGTTAGTAATACTTTACCTGCATTATCTTCCACTAAGAGAAAGGAACCTCCCCTTCTTCAAGTATGTTCCTTTTCCTAAGACTGTGTCTACCCATGCAGGGTCCATGCTTTGTTAT
>SJYW01043703.1:0-76693 GCA_006410735.1 Raphicerus campestris
CCTGGTCTCTGTAGGTGAGTCTGTCAACAGGGATGTGCACGCGCCTGTGTCCATTCTGTTCATTCACTCACTGAACAAGCATTTACAACAGCTTCGCTGTGTCCCACTCCAGCTGCTTCCTGATTCTCTGCTGGTCCTCATAATTACTTAAAGGAAGACATTCTTTTTCATGGCACTTTTCATTGCCACACTGAAAGGTCACCTTGGCCAGGTTTCATATCTTTATTGACACTTAGTCTCAATGTTCAGAACAGGACTGGGGATTCAGTGGACATTTTAAGGCATAAATAAAAAGATCAAGTATTTTAAACTAATTCTTCTGTTCCAATCACTCCATGAAGGCTTGAGAGCAGAGGCCTATATATGACATAATTTCGATTCCTCCTGTAAGATGAATCACTACTGGATCCTGTTTGACAGAAATATTGGGCCCACTGTAGAGTCTTTTAATCTTTTTCATTTGGAAGACTGAGGATTCTGTGGCCTCTCTCTGAACTGGTGCACGGGCATCGGCCCCTAGACAACCTCACTGTTCTTGCTGCTGCTCTGGGTTTCCTCCCGGTCTGCTCAAGGACCTTCATTGTTCTGCCTGTTCAGGATGTTGTTGCCTGCACTGACCTTCAGTTGTCTCTTTATTTTCCCCCGTACCTTACACATGTTTTGAGCACAGCAAAGAGTGATTAGCCTAGACTCAAAATCCACACCTTTCTTTTTTTAAATCAAATAGGCTATCAGATCAGCAAATCAGAGGTGATTTCCCAGCTGGAACAAGGAAAAGAGCTGTGGCCCGAAGCAGCAGGAGGCCTCCAAGGTCAGAGTCCAGGTGAGCGTCAGGGGCCTGGGCTTCAGGGCAAAACAGTTTCAGCTCCTGTGTTAAGTCCTTGGAGACACCAGATGAAAGTCTGACAAAGGCAGGGATATATTCCAAAGTGGAAGTGAAGACATTGGGGCATATTCCTTGTGTTGTTATCATTCTGGGCCCCTATCACCACAATTCATATTCCTGATATTTTTTCTCCTTTAAGGAAAAAGGTGCTTGTGGACTATACCACACTTCAGCTTTCACATAGTGATTCCTGTCCTGATCCTGCCACTTAAAGTTTTGTCTACCATTTTCTGACCCAATATCTCTTCACCACGTTATGTTTTTTATATTTTAAGCCTGGGCTTTTCCCTAATAGACACGATTTTAAAGTATTTCTACTACGTTGAGTATTTCTTTGTTATACACAGTTTCTGCGAGTACCAGTTTTTGAAATATACTCACATGGACCTTTGTATTTGTCTACATTTTATTTCCCTATTGCCACTCTAAAATCTATACTTTTCACATTTCTTTAGGCAGTGAAAGACCCCTTAGACAACAAGAAATGATGTTCATGCAAAGTGTCTACAGGAAGCACACATCCCCTACCGTGTCAACGGTAAGTTTCATGGGTGGGAACCCCAGTCATCCAAATGAAAGACCTGCAGTGAGATAAGTTGGTAATTGAGCTCAATTGCCTGTAAGTTGAGACTGAGCTCTTCCTGAGCAAATTTCTGGATACTCTGAAATTGGCTAAGAAGTTAACATGAGCTCAAAACCATAATGTAAGGGAGAAAAATATAAGTTGCACAAACATTTTTCATCTCCTAGTCTCTAGAACACACTGAAATCTTCAAAATTAATCTGATATCTTGGATTGGGAAACTATAAAAGAGAATGGTCATGCTTGCAGGGGAATAACACAACATGTGTTTGCAACTAACACTGGAGACATTTTAACTGGAGACTATTATGAGCTGATGTTCTACGGTAAACATGTAGACAAATGAGTGTCTGCCCGAACATGGGCAAACCAGTAACAGCCTCATATCTCCTTTCCCCAAATAGTTTTCTCACCCGCAAGGGGATCCTGCTGGATGCACGGATTTGAGAGATGAAGTTCCTTCTAGATATTTCCCTCAACATTCATCAATTCGCTTAAGGAAACGTAATGTCAGCAAACGGTGTGGAGAATCACTTAGTCAAGGGTCATTCCTTAACCCACAGGGTCGCATTCACAGTAGAGGCAAGTTGTGTGCATGTTCTCTGTGTAGGAAAGTATTTAGCAATTGCTTTAGCCTCAGACAACATAAGATGATTCACACTGGAGAGAAACCATACAAATGTGGTCTCTGTGGAAGTGGCTTTTTTCAAAGTTCTGACCTTAGAAACCACAATCGGGTCCACATTGGAGAGAAGCCATTTAAATGTCATGTGTGTGGGAAACTCTTTAGTCAAAGGTCCTACCTGAAACAACATGAGAAGATTCACACAGGAGAGAAGCCCTACAAATGTCGTCTGTGTGAGAAAAATTTTAATCAAATCTCTTACCTTAGAAAACACGAGAAAATCCACCCCAAAGAAAAGCACTATGAATGTCATCAGTGTGGGAAAACATTTAGCCAAAACTCTGGCCTCAGTCAGCACAAGAGAATCCACACTGGAGAGAAACCTCACGTGTGTCCTGTGTGTGGGAAGGCCTTCAGTCAGAGTTCTGAATTGACTCGGCACAAAAGGACCCACACAGGAGATAAACCCTATAAATGTCAGCAGTGTGGGAATGCCTTCAGTCAATATACAAACCTGAGAAGGCATGAGAGGACACACACGGGTGAGCAGCCCTATGAGTGTCGGTTCTGTGGAAAGTGCTTTAGTCACAGCTCTTCCCTTAGACGACACGAGGGAACCCAGCACCAGAGAGAAAACNATAAAAGAGAATGGTCATGCTTGCAGGGGAATAACACAACATGTGTTTGCAACTAACACTGGAGACATTTTAACTGGAGACTATTATGAGCTGATGTTCTACGGTAAACATGTAGACAAATGAGTGTCTGCCCGAACATGGGCAAACCAGTAACAGCCTCATATCTCCTTTCCCCAAATAGTTTTCTCACCCGCAAGGGGATCCTGCTGGATGCACGGATTTGAGAGATGAAGTTCCTTCTAGATATTTCCCTCAACATTCATCAATTCGCTTAAGGAAACGTAATGTCAGCAAACGGTGTGGAGAATCACTTAGTCAAGGGTCATTCCTTAACCCACAGGGTCGCATTCACAGTAGAGGCAAGTTGTGTGCATGTCCTCTGTGTAGGAAAGTATTTAGCAATTGCTTTAGCCTCAGACAACATAAGATGATTCACACTGGAGAGAAACCATACAAATGTGGTCTCTGTGGAAGTGGCTTTTTTCAAAGTTCTGACCTTAGAAACCACAATCGGGTCCACATTGGAGAGAAGCCATTTAAATGTCATGTGTGTGGGAAACTCTTTAGTCAAAGGTCCTACCTGAAACAACATGAGAAGATTCACACAGGAGAGAAGCCCTACAAATGTCGTCTGTGTGAGAAAAATTTTAATCAAATCTCTTACCTTAGAAAACACGAGAAAATCCACCCCAAAGAAAAGCACTATGAATGTCATCAGTGTGGGAAAACATTTAGCCAAAACTCTGGCCTCAGTCAGCACAAGAGAATCCACACTGGAGAGAAACCTCACGTGTGTCCTGTGTGTGGGAAGGCCTTCAGTCAGAGTTCTGAATTGACTCGGCACAAAAGGACCCACACAGGAGATAAACCCTATAAATGTCAGCAGTGTGGGAATGCCTTCAGTCAATATACAAACCTGAGAAGGCATGAGAGGACACACACGGGTGAGCAGCCCTATGAGTGTCGGTTCTGTGGAAAGTGCTTTAGTCACAGCTCTTCCCTTAGACGACACGAGGGAACCCAGCACCAGAGAGAAAACCAGGAAGGCCCTCAGTAGACTCTCACCCGAGGTGACACGCTGTTCCTTCCACAGTCCACACATGAGCAGCCATAGCATTAGCATTTAAACTCACCAAGTTCACACTAAAGTAACTGTCTGCAATCAATATGGAGGCTCCTTCAGGCATCGCCCTCCCCGGTCCAGACAGGAATCACCTTTGGACATGGATCCCCATGTGCGCTATCTCTGTGGCAAAGCCTTTAGTCACTGGCCTGACCTCAGGTAACTTAGCAGAACTCCCTCTAGATACAATATGGGTGTTTTCAGCAATAGTTCCCAACTCTGAAGCCCCTGAGTACCTAGAGATCATGAACAGAGGATAAGCAATCCCTAGTTCTTTCATAATTAGTTGTTCAACAGGAGCCAACTCCATGAAGGAAACCAGTAGGATTGTAATCACTGTTAACATTCAGTAGAGCCCCAGGCTTGATGTGCTCAAGAAATTAATTGAAAAAAATTAACACTAAAACAAGAACAAAGATGAAGACTCTTGAGAAATACTAAAGTATGTTGAGCAATACCAGGCATACTTCTAAATAATTTATCCTAGCAAAGTGATTCCATGGAAGGTTCTGAGAAATTCTTTCTCAAGAATTAGGTTCAATTAGATTAAAGATCAACCACTCTGCTCCAGACGTACTCAGTCTGTATGACACACCCTTGGTGTTGTGAAGGAAGGGAAGTCTTTGGGGACTTACTTCTCAGTCCCCATGAAATTATCACACTAAGGATGCAGCAATCCTAAAGTCACGGTGGAGCTACAGATAGATTTCATATCAGAAAGGGACCCTGTGTAGGAGGGGAAGCCTGCAAAAGAAATCTGTAACACACAATCAGGCTTCCCAGGTGGCTGAGTGCTGAAGAATCCGCCTGCAGTGCAAGAGATGGGTTCAGTCCCTGGTCTGGAAAGTTCCCTGGAGAAGGAAATGGCAACCCACTCCAGTAATCTTGCCTAGAGAACCCCATGGATAAAAGAGTTCACAACTTAGCGACTACACCACAACAACCATAACAACAAACACACAATCAGGCAGATTATGATTCAAGGAAATACCTTTTCATGAAAATGTGGCATAAAATGGAGCATGAAGAGACCTGGCAACGTGGGATGTTGAGTTTTGTAAGAAATTAAAATGTGTATATAGAATAATAGTTGTTAATATTCAAACAATAAAGTCCGCAGCTAAAGGAGCTCAGTGTTGCTGTCTGGTTTCTTTGGGCCCCTGTAAACACAGGGACGCAGGTCTGCACTCTGGGAAACTGGGCAGAGACACACACCCCTGCTTGCTGAGCCTCCCCTTTCTCTACTGCTCTTTCCTCACAACTCAGCTCCACTCATTCCAACGGCCCCCCACCCCACCCACCCCTTCAGGCCCTGGGGGTGACACAGCTCTGATCTTCAGTTCCACTGGCCAGGCTTCCAAAATGTCATGATCCTGCTCAGGCACAGTCCTGGGGGCGTCTCAGAGACATCTGGTCCTACATTATTTGAGCCGCTCAACCTATGTCTGTAGGCCTCCCAGATGGCGCTAGTGGTAAAGAACATGACTGTCAATGCAAGAGAAATAAGAGACTCAGGTTCCATCCCTGGATAGGGAAGATCCCCTGGAGGATGGCATGGCAACCCATTTCAGTATTTTTGTCTGGAAAATCCCACAGACAAAGGAACCTAGTGGGTTACAGCCCATGGGGTCATAAAGAGTTGGAGACAACTTAAGCGACTTAGCATGCTGGCATGCACAACCTAAGTCCACAGATGAAAACCATCTGGGGCTCAAGAGACAGACAGCTCTGCCCTCCCAGACCTCAGAAATCTTTTTTATTTTGTCCCAAACCTCTGAACTGAGCCAAGTGGATGAAGAGCTCCTTCCATGATGGTACTCTCTATCTTACTCAGCTGATTCCTGAATTTTGGACCCAGCTGTCTCACTAAACAGGAACCCAGCCTTGTTACCACCACATAAGCTCATGAAATAAATCTGCATGAATATAAAATGCCTAAAACTATTAGTCATCACACAAGCAGGTTTTAAAAATAATTAGCACAATGTCTTTTTCTAAATAAAATGTTGTCACAGAGCGAATCTCCCCTCTTGTCTGCAGGACTTGGAAAGTTATCCTTTGACACACATCTATATTGAACCCATATCTCCAGAGAGAGTCTTCCCGGATATCCACTCGGATGAGGTGTGTTCCTGCCAAAGCAGTACAATTCCCCAACCAAGGCCTGAGTCCACTCACAGAAACACACACAAGGATGGTACTGATCCATAATGAGTACTGATCCATAATGACTTTTTTTAATTTAAAAAAATTTATTTAATTTTGGCTCTGCTGGGTCTTCATCACTGGGAGGGCTTTTTCTCCACTTGTGGCAAACAGGAACTTCTCTCTGATTGCAGTGTGTGGGCTTCTCATTGCAGTGGCTTCTCTTGCTGTAGAGTTTGGGCTCTAGGCTCCTGGACTCAGTAGCTGGGGCTCTAGGACATAGGCTCAACAGTGGGTACAGGCTCAACAGTGGGCACAGGTTCAACTGTGGGCACAGGGGCTTAGTTGCTCATGAGATCTTCCCAGAGCAGAGGTCAAACCTGTGTCCTCCACCTTGGCAGAAGGATTCTTATCCATCACTGGTTTTTAAAATTTCCTCAAGGAATTCTGGGGGCAGTCAAGATGGGAAAACAAGTCCTAGGTAAAGGTGACGAGCAACCAATTCTGTTATCTGTCTATTGTGACATGTATCATTCCGTGGGTACAAATGGCTCAACAAGGTCATGTGACCTTGGAGCAGTATGAAGGTCAATTTGCAAAGACAACTTTCCACATGGACACTTCCTCAGCCTCCTTGAAAGCTTCATCCAGTGGAGTTTGTCCAGCACCCACTTTTCTGTGATTCTAGTTACAGACAGGAGGAGTACAGCTGGATTTCAGGTTGGTTTGAAATAAATGTGGTGTTAGCTAAATCCCCAGAGAAATAGGACAGCAGTCAAAATATGTAGTGTTGTGGCTTTAGACAATGGAGCTAAGCTTCTTTAATTTTCTTTAATTTCATCTCTATGTTATATAGAGCTATCATTCAGTTATAATATTAGATGAGTTTTACGTTTACAAGTGGATTTCAGCTCCTTCATACTATAAACCTGTTCAGCACCAACACGTTATCTTCCCTCCTTTACTCTCCTTGACTGTGTTACCCTTGGGCCCTCCCGCCTGCCAGTCCCCCCCTGTATCCACCACTCAGTTCTGTGTATCTGTGTATGTGTTCTTATGTCATTTGTTTAGTTCCTTAATTTTTTTTTCACTTGTTTTCTTTTTGTTTCTTGGTATCTTCCTGCTTCACATGAGTAGAGTCAATAGATGTTTCTCTTCTCTTAATCTGTCTTCAGACACAGAGGGAACAAAGCTGATATATGACTTGGATTGGTCAGGAAAATCTTAACAAGGTCACAAACCTTGGAGCAGTAACAAGTCAGCTAAGAAAGGGAACATCCAGCACGGACCCTCAGCCACCTCTAAGGCTGCAGCTTCTCCAGTGGATGGTGTCCAGCGCCCACCACTCTGAGNATTGTGACATGTATCATTCCGTGGGTACAAATGGCTCAACAAGGTCATGTGACCTTGGAGCAGTATGAAGGTCAATTTGCAAAGACAACTTTCCACATGGACACTTCCTCAGCCTCCTTGAAAGCTTCATCCAGTGGAGTTTGTCTAGCACCCACTTTTCTGTGATTCTAGTTACAGACAGGAGGAGTACAGCTGGATTTCAGGTTGGTTTGAAATAAATGTGGTGTTAGCTAAATCCCCAGAGAAATAGGACAGCAGTCAAAATATGTAGTGTTGTGGCTTTAGACAATGGAGCTAAGCTTCTTTAATTTTCTTTAATTTCATCTCTATGTTATATAGAGCTATCATTCAGTTATAATATTAGATGAGTTTTACGTTTACAAGTGGATTTCAGCTCCTTCATACTATAAACCTGTTCAGCACCAACACGTTATCTTCCCTCCTTTACTCTCCGTGACTGTGTTACCCTTGGGCCCTCCCGCCTGCCAGTCCCCCCCTGTATCCACCACTCAGTTCTGTGTATCTGTGTATGTGTTCTTATGTCATTTGTTTAGTTCCTTAATTTTTTTTTCACTTGTTTTCTTTTTGTTTCTTGGTATCTTCCTGCTTCACACGAGTAGAGTCAATAGATGTTTCTCTTCTCTTAATCTGTCTTCAGACACAGAGGGAACAAAGCTGATATATGACTTGGATTGGTCAGGAAAATCTTAACAAGGTCACAAACCTTGGAGCAGTAACAAGTCAGCTAAGAAAGGGAACATCCAGCATGGACCCTCAGCCACCTCTAAGGCTGCAACTTCTCCAGTGGACGGTGTCCAGCGCCCACCACTCTGAGCATCTACTGACAGATGGGAGGCACCCAGCTGGATTTCAAGTTGTTTGGCTTTATTTGGTCTTCAGTGTATCCCGCAGAGAAAAAAGACGTAGACAAAATATGTACACATATGGCTTTATGCACTGAGGCATGGATAATTTTTCATGTAATTATTCTTCCGCCCATGGAATTTTCCAGGCAAGAGTACTGGAGTGGGTTGTCATTTCCTTTTCCAGGGGATCTTCCCGACCCAGGGATCAAACCCTGGTCTCCCGCATTGCAGACAGATGCTTTACTGTCTGAACCATCACGGAAGCCCTTAATTATTTTTCTAGAGTATCATTCATTTGGTTACAATATTATATGTTTTATTTATATAAAATACATTTCAATTTCAGTATGCCATAAAACTGACCTGCACCAAAAACTTTGAAGTTTTTTTCTTTTACCACCCTGTGGACGTATTTCACTCATCAGCCATTCCCCTGCTGGTACCCCCTGACATCCGTGGCTCTGTTCTGTGAATATGTGTATATTTGCATGTCATTTGCTGTCTTAATTTTTTTTTTTTTACTTATTTGCTCTTTTTCTTTGTATTTAGTGTTCCATATATGAATGAACTCATCANCGCTGGTACCCCCTGACATCTGTGGCTCTGTTCTGTGAATATGTGTATATTTGCATGTCATTTGCTGTCTTAATTTTTTTTTTTTACTTATTTGCTCTTTTTCTTTGTATTTAGTGTTCCATATATGAATGAACGCATCAGGTAGTTCTGTTTTCTAAAGGTATCTACAAGACATTATTAGATCAAAGGTGATATATAACCTTGATTGGATTAGGAAAAACCTCATCAAGGTCGGGTAACCTTGGGGATGAATCAAAGGCCGCAGGAAAGGGAAGTTATCCCACTGGCCCTCCTCAGTCACCTTCAAAGGTGAAGAGTGCCCAGCACCCAGCATTCTGGGCATCTACTGACAGGTAAGAGGCATGTGACTAAGGTTCAGGTTGATTTAAATTTGATGTTCAGTTTGTCCATCAGAGAAATGAGACAACAGACAAAATAGGTACCAATGTAGTCTAGGCCATGGGCGTGAATATTTTAATTTTTAATTTAATTATTTTTGTAGGATATCATTCAGTGAAAATGCTAGATAAGTTTTACGTGTACAAAAATATATTTCAATTCCAGTAGATCATAGAATTGGTGAGCACCAACAACTTGGGAGTTTTTGTTACCATCCTGTGGCCCCATTTCACTCCTCGGCCGTCCCCTTGCCACTATCCTCTGACATGCCCTGCTCTGTCCTGTGAAAATGTTTCCTTTTNATTCCAGTAGATCATAGAATTGGTGAGCACCAACAACTTGGGAGTTTTTGTTACCATCCTGTGGCCCCGTTTCACTCCTCGGCCGTCCCCTTGCCACTATCCTCTGACATGCCCTGCTCTGTCCTGTGAAAATGTTTCCTTTTGAGTCATTTGCTTTCGTTTCTTTTTGTGTTGGGTTCTTTGCACTGAAATTTGTGTTTAGTGTTCCACTTGGAAGTGAATTCACAAGGTATTTCTCTTTTCTAAATGAGTCTTCAAGACACTGAGAGATACAGGGTGATTTTTTCGGTTCAGTTGCTCAGCTGTGTCNCCTCCAACAGCCTTTTTTTTTTTTTTTTTTTTTTGCATTTCTTTTCCATGGAGATGGTCTTGATCGCTGTCTCCTGTACAAAGTCACGAACCTCCATCCATAGATCTTCAGGAACTCTGTCTATCAGATCTAGTCCCTTAAATCTATTTCTCCCTTCCACTGTCTAATCATAAGTGATTTGATTTAGGTCATACCTGAATTTTCTAGTGGTTTTCCCCACTATCTTCAATTTAAGTCTGAATTTGCCAAGAAGGAGTTTATGATTTGAGCCACAGTCAGCTCCCAGTCTTGTTTTGCTGACTGTGAAGACCTTCTCCGTTTTTGGCTGCAAAAAATGTAATCAGTCTGATTTTAGTGTTGACTATCGGGTGATGTCCATGTGTGGAGTCTTCTCTTGTTGGGAGAGAGTGTTTGCTATGACCAGTGAGTTCTTTTGGCAAACCTCTATTAGCCTATGCCCTGCTTCATTCCGTACTCCAAGGCCAAATTTGCCTTTTACTCCAGGTGTTTCTTGACTTCCTACTTTTGCATTCCAGTCCCCTATAACGAAAAGGTCATCTTTTTTGGGTGTTAGTTCTAAAAGGTCTTGTAGGTCTTCATAGAACCGTTCAGCTTCCTCAGCGTTACTTTTTGGGGCATAGTCTTAGAACGGTTTGCCTTGGAAAGGAACAGAGATCATTCGGTCGTTTTTGAGATTGCACCCAAGTACTGCATTTCGGACTCTTTTGTTGACGATGATGGCTACTCCATTTCTTTTAAGGGATTCCTGTCATCTGAGTTAAATTCACCCATTCCCGTGCATTTTATTTCACTGATTCCTAGAATGTTGATGTTCACTCTTGCCATCTCCTGTTTTACCACTTCCAGTTTGCCTTGTTTCATGGACCAGACATTCCAGCTTCCTATGCAATATTACTCCTTATAGCATTGGACCTTGCTTCTATCACCAGTCACATCCACAACTCGGTATTGTTTGTGCTTTGGCTCCTTCCCTTCATTCTTTCTGGAGTTATTTCTCCACTGATCTCCAGTAGCATACTGGGCACATACCGACCTGGGAGTTCCCCTTTCAGTATCTTATCATTTGCCTTTTCATACTGTTTATAGGGTTCTCAAGACAAGAATACTGAGTGGTTTGCCATTCCCTTCTCCCATGGAATCAGACCTTTCCACCATGACCCTCCTGGCTTGGGCAGCCCCACATGGTGTGGCTTAGTTTCACTGAGATAGACAAGGCTGTGGTCCATGTGATCAGATTGGCTAGGTTTCTGTGATTGTGATGGTTTCAGTGCGTGTGCCCTCTGATGCCCTCTTGCAACACCTACCATCTTGTTCGGGTTTCTCTTACCTTGGACCTGGGGTATATCTCCACGGCTGCTCCAGAAAGGACAGCCACGGCTCCTTGCCTTGATGAGGGTTATCTCCTCACAGCTGCCCCTCCTGAACTTAAAGGAGGAGTAGCTCCTCTGGGGCCTCCTGCCCCATGCAGCCACCACTCCTTCCTTGGACATGGGGTTGCTCTTCTTGGCCACCTCCCCTGACCTTGGGTGTGGGGTAGCTCCACTCAGCCACCAATGTGTGATCACTCACCTAAGTGAGACATCCTGGAATGTGAAGTCAAGTGGGCCTTAGAAAGCATCACTACAAACAAAGCTAGTGGAAGTGATGGTATTCCAGTGGAGCTATTTCAAATCCTGAAAGATGATACTGTGAAAGTGCTGTACTCAATATGCCAGCAAATTTGGGAAACTCAGTAGTGACCAAGGTCCTGGAAAACTTCAGTTTTCATTCTAATTCCAAAGAAAGGCAATGCCAAAGAATGCTCAAACGCACACACAATTGCACTCATCTCACACGCCAGTAAACTAATGCTCAAAATTCTCCAAGCCAGGCTTCAGCAGTACATAAACTGTGAACTTTCAGATGTTCAATCTGGCTTGAGAAAAGGCAGAGGAACCAGAGATCAAATTGCCAGCATCCGCTGGATCATGGAAAAAGCAAGACAGTTCCCGAAAAACATCTCTTTCTGCTTTATTGACTATGTCAAAGCCTTTGACTGTGTGGATCACAATAAACTGTGGAAAATTCTGAAGGAGATGGGAATACAAGACCACCTAACCTGCCTCTTGAGAAACCTATATGCAGGTCAGGGAGCAACAGTTAGAACTGGACATGGAACAACGGACTGGTTCTATACAGGAAAAGGAGTTGGTTAAGCCTGTGTGTTCTCACCCTGATTATTTAAATTCTATGCAGAGTGCATTATGACAAATGCCGGGCTGGAAGAAGCACAAGCTGGAATCAAGACTGCTGGGAGAAATATCAATAACCTCAAATATGTAGATGACACCACCCTCATGGCAGAAAGTGAAGAGGAACTAAAAAGCCTCTTGATGAAAGTGAAAGAGGAGAGTGAAAAAGTTGGCTTAAAGCTCAACATTCAGAAACTAAGATCATGGCATCTGGTCCCATTATATCATGGCAAATAGATGGGGAAACAGTGGAAACATTGTCAGACTATTTTGGGGGGCTCCAAAATCACTGCAGATGGTGACTGCAGCCATGAAATTAAAAGACGTTTACTCCTTGGAAGAAAAGTTATGAGCAACCTAGACAGCATATTGAAAAGCAGAGACATTACTTTGCTGACTAAGATCTGTCTAGTCAAGGCTATGGTTTTTCCAGTAGTCATGTATGGATTTGGGAGTTGGACTGTGAAGAAGGCTGAGCGCCGAAGAATTGATGCTTTTCAATTGTGGTATTGGAGAAGACTCCAGAGAGTCCCTTTGACTGTACGGAGATCCAACCAGTCCATCCTAAAGGGTGTTCATGGAAGGACTGATGCTAAAGCTGAAACCTCCAGTCCTCTGGCCATCTCATGCAAAGAGTTGACTCACTGAAAAGAACCCTGATGCTGGGAGGGATTGGGGGAGGAGGAGAAGGGGACGACAGAGGATGAGATGGCTGGATGGCAATCCCAGCTCCTTGGATGAGCTTGAGTGAACTCTGGGAGTTGGTGATGGACATGGAGGCCTGGCTGGGTGTTGTGATTCATGGGGTTGCAAGAGTCAGACATGACTGAGCGACTGAACTGAACTGATTCAGTGAATTTGGTAGATTAAATGTTATGTGTACAAAAAATATATTTCAATTCCAGTGGGTCATAGAATCGGTGAGCACCAACATCACAGGTGTTTGGTGCCATCCTGTGGCCCGGCTCCCTCGTCAGCCGCCCCCTTGCCAGGATCCTCTGCCCTGCCCTGCTCTGTCCTGTGGGAATGTTTGCTTTTGTGTCTTTCCTTTCCTTTCTTTTGCGTTGACTTCTTTGCTTTTGAAATTTGTGTTTCATGTTCCACATTGAAGTGAGTGCACAAGGTATTTCTCTTCTCTAAAGGGGTCTTCAAGACACTGAGAGATACAGTGTGATCTCTGCTGTTCAGTCGCTCAGCTGTGTCTGTTTCATTGTGACCCCTGCACTGTGGCCTGCATAACGTTGATTGGTTAAGAAAACCTCATCAAAAAAAGAAAGAAAGAAAGATAACCTCATCAAGGTCATGTGACCTTAGGGAGTGTAAAGTCAGCGGGAAAGGGAAATTTCCCCTCTGACCCTCCTCAGCCACCCTGGAAGCTGCATCTCCTCGGCCAGAGTGTCCAGCACTCGTGATTCTGAGCATCTGCTGACAGACTGGAGGCTCACAGCTGAATTTCAGGTTGTGTGGCTTAAAGTTGGTGTTTGGCTAGTCCCTCAGGGAATCGGGAAAAGGGGAAAATCATGTAGTGATGTGGCTTTAGGCAGCTGGGGATCCACTCTCTAATTTCTTTGGAATTTTATTAAAATTGTTTTAAGTCTTGGTATTATCCCATTATAAGTTTAGGGAAGTGTTAGGTGCATCGCCATATATTTCAGCTTTTGGGAACCACACACCTTCTCAGCACCAGAAAATGCAGATTTCCTCTGTTACTATTTGCTGCCCCATTTTCTTTCAGGCTCCTCTTCTGATTTCCTTTACTCAGGTCTGTGTATCTTTGTATTTGCTATCATGTCAGCATTGTCTCCTTTAAAATTCAATTTACTTGCTTTCTTTCTGTTTCACTTTTGTGTTCCACACATGAGTGAAATTGTGAATAATTTCTTCCTCTTAACGTGTCTTCAGATGTGGTTAGACCAAAGGCAATAGCTGATGTCACTTGGCTAAGAAACTCTGGACAAGGTCATGTGACCTTGTAGCAGCCTCAGGTCAGCTGGGAAAGGGAAATTCCTTGACTGGTCCTCAGCCACCATCAAAGCTACATCTTCTTCAGTGAGGGCATTCCTCCCCCACCTCTCTGATCATCTACAGAGAGGAGGCGAACAGCTGGATTTTAGGATGGTTTGCTTTCTCAAGCTGCTTTTCAGCATATCGCTCAGAACAAAAGTCCATAGTAAACTTATGCAGTGGTTTGGCCTGGCAATAGGGTAAGGTGTCTTGAACTTTATAATTTCATTTTTTATATTGAATAAACGTTGATGTGAATATTAGGTGTTTCATTTGTACTCTTTTTTGCAATTACAAAGCTAATTTTAAAAGTTTGGGGTGAACTCCACAAGAATAAAAAAGACTGGAAAAAGATAACCCCCTCACCCTCTGGGAATGGCCGAAAGGGAGAGAGGCTACCTGAGGGCAAGGCTACCTGAGGGCAAGGAAGCACGAAAGGGACCCACTGCAGACTCAGGACAGAGGGAGCGCCATGGGTCCTGGGGCCTGGGAGCGCTGCGGCAAGAAACCCTAGTGTGGGGGCACTGGCTCCAGGCACACAGGCCAAGGGCAAAAGGGTCGCACACGAAGCCCCAAAGCTACTCAGCTTCCCCTTCCCCTTTGCCTTTCTCAGCTTCTGCTGCATGAGCTGCGTGTCCCTCTGCCTGGGGGACAATCGCCCAGGCAGCTCAGTGCTTTCCCTTCCGCGAGTGGCTCTGCCTTTTCTGATTCTTCTGGCGGGCAAGCTCCTGCCGGTCACCTCACGTCATGGGGACTGCAGTGACTCTGCCCTTTTGTGCGTGATCACACTTCAGCTTTTTGACCCTTATTCAGGCTCACCACCCAGATTTTCCTCTCTCACTGCCCCTACACAATTGACCACAGTCACTATCCTGCCTTCTCCCATGAACTCTCCTCTCTCAGTTCAGTTCCAACACTCAGTCTTGTCTGACTCTCTGCCACCCCATGGACTGCAGCTGAGCAGGCTTTCCTGTCCATCACCAACTCCCAGGGTTTCCTCAAGCTCCTGTCCATTGAGTCAGTGATGCCATGCAACCATCTCATCCTCTGTTGTCCCCCTTCTCATCCTGACTTCAATCTTGCTCAGCATCAGGGTCTTTCCAAGTGAGTCACTTCTTTGCATCAGTGGCCAAAGGATTGGAGGTTCAGCTTCAGCATCAGTCCTTCCAATGAACACCCAGGACTGACTTCCTTCAGGATGGACTCTTTTGATCTCCTTGCAGTCCAAATGTCTCTCAAGAGTCTTCTCAAACACCACAATTCAAAAGCATCAGTTCTTCAGTACTCAGCTTTCTTTATACTCCAACTCTCACATCCATACATGACTACTGGGAAAACCATAGCTTTGACTATATGGACCTTTGTTGGCAAAGGAATGTCTCTGCTTCTGAATATGCTGTCTAGGTTGGTCATAACTTTTCTCCAAGGAGCAAGTGTCTTTTAATTTCACAGTTGGAGTCACCATCTGCAGTGATTTGGGAGCCCCCCAAAATAAAATCTGCCACTTGTTCCACTGTTTCCCCATCTATTTGCCATGAAGTGATGTGACCAGGTGCCATGATCTTTCTTTTCTGCATGCTGAGTTTTAAGCTAACTTTTTCACTCACCTCTTTCACTTTCATCCAGTGGTTCTTTAGTTCTTCACTTTCTGCCACAAGGCTGGTATCATCTGCATATCTGAGATCATTGATATTTCTCCCAGCAATCTGGATTCCAGCTTGTTTTTATCCAGCCCAGCGTTTCTCATGAAGCATTCTGCATGTAATTTAAATAAGCAAGGTGACGATATACAGCCTTGACATACTCCTTTCCTGACATGGAATCAGACTATTGTTCATTGTCCGGTTCTAACTGTTGCTTCCTGACCTGCATATAGATTTCTCAAGAGGCAGGACAGGTGGTCTGCTATTCCCATCTCTTTTAGAATTTTCCAGAGTTTGTTATGATCCACACCGTCAAAGGCTTTGGCATAGACAATAAAGCAAAATGAATGTTTTTCTGGAACTCTCTTGCTTTTATGATGATCCAGTGGATGTTGGAAGCTTCCTCCCTATTGTCGGCTAAATGCTCTGTGTATCTGTGTGTTTGGCTCTGTCTTCTGATTTGTTTATTGATGTGTTGATTTGTTACTTTTTTGTTTGCTCTCACTGGTCTACCCAGGAGTGAAGTCCTTCTGTGTTTGCTTTCAGTCTCTGACTTAATTCATTAGCATCATAACACTAAGGTCGCTCCATGTTCTGGAAAATAATAACATCTCAACATTTTTTCTTTTTTTTTCTGGCTGATTAGATTTCCATTGAATATGCCTACTATTGGAGAAGGCAATGGCACCCCACTCCAGTACTCTTGCTTGGAAAATCCTATGGATGGAGGAGCCTGGTAGGCTGCAGTCCATGGGGACGATAAGAGTTGGACACGACTAACCACTCCGGTTTTCTCGCCTGGACAATCCCAGGGACCGGGGAGCCTGGTAGGCTGCCTTCTATGGGGTGACACAGAGTCGGACATGACTGAAGTGACTTAGCAGCAGCATGCATACTATTGAAAGCCAAGAACATTATTTGTACATCCTTAGTTGAAACATGCATTTCACATCAGCTAGGTACAAATGGGACGCTGAGGACAAAAGTTCCAGAAAACAGACCCTTAGCAGTGAATCATCTAATCAGGTAGAGAGGAAGATAATTCGAAGTGAATTTGTACTTGAAAATTGCCTTCCCTGATGTCGAATGGGAGAGTCCAGTTTTCAAAATTCATCACACTTATTTTTGATTTTCAAATGCCTATTCCTCAGTATTAACTGTAGCTTTCCCCTAGCACAAATATTTGTGTACATGTGAGGAGATGTTTTAATCTCATAAATTGTGATACATGAACCCAAGTCTCTAAGTGTAGTCTTCCAAGGATTCATTCCAAATGCATGTTAGTCTGGGTCCTAATCTGGGTGTCGGTAATCAGGGGAGAATATAGAAATGTCTGGGCAGTTCAGTTCAGGCGCTCAGTCATGTCTGACTCTTTGGGACCCCATGGACTGCAGCACCCCAGGCTTCCCCGTCCATCTTGAACTCTGGGAGCTTACTCAAACTCATGTCCATCGAGTGGGTGATGCCATCCAACCATCCCCTGTTGTCCCTTTCTGCCTTCCATCTTTCCCTGCATCAAGCCTTTTCCTATGACTCAGTTCTTAACATCAGATGGCCAAAATATGGGAGTTTCAGCTTTAGCATCAGTGCTTCTAGTGAATATTCAGGACTCATTTCCTTTAGGATGGCCTGGTTGGTTATCCTGGCAGCCCATGGGACTCTCAAGAGTTTTCTCCAACACCACAGTTCAAAAGCATCAATCCTTCGGCATTCACCTTTGTTTACAGTCCAACTCTCACATCCATACAAGATTACTGGAAAAGCCGTAAACTTGACGAGACAGACCTTTGTCAGCAATGGAATGTCTCTGCTTTGGAATATGCTGTCCAGATTGGTCATAGCTTTTCTTCCAAGGAACAAGTGTATTTTCATTTCATGGCTGCAGTCACTATCTGCAGTGATTTGGAGCCCCCCCAAATAAAGTCTGTCATTATTTCCCTATCCATTTACCATGATCTGAATGTTGAGGTTTAAGCCAACTTTTTCACTCTCTTCTTCCCTTGTCATCAAGAGGCTCTTTCATTCTTCTTCACTTCCTATGAAGAGAAAGATCTGAGCAGGAGAAGTCAATTTTTAGAAACCTGGTCATGAAGTCATGATCCCCACTTAGGGTCGATAGGGCAGGGATGTCTCTCTGTCTCTGCATCAATATGACAGGTTTTTTAAAAAATTTGTTTTCACAAAGGAAATCCAAAAATTAAGATTGAGGAGAATCTCCAGTAGGTGTGAAAGATGGCTGGTCAGTACGGATGGCTGAGAGCCTGCCGACTCTTTCAAGACCAGAAAGTGAGGAAGCAAAACCCGGGACCTAGGAGGCAGACGGCTCCCCAGCCACAGGAGAAAGACTCTATGGTGAGCAGAGGCTCGGAACCGCAGGGAATCTGTGGGTGGCGTGGACGGCAGAGACAGGATTTAGACCTGGAATATTCTGGGTCCATAACTCACTAGTGCATTCACATCCAAAGATAGCTGCCTCCAACCCCCTCCCGAGCAGCTCGGGCCACTCAGAGCCTGGGAGGAACCATCTGGGCTCCTCGGGGTTCTGTCTGCCCTGGCTTCATCCAGATCTTTCAATGGGTTCTTACTGTTCACCTTAGACCGCCAGCCCCTCCTCTTCTGATGCTCCTGACGAGGGCTTTGGCAACCACAATATTGTAACTATTCCAACACCTGAGGGACCCCACCCTTTCTCCAGAACCAGCATTCCACACTCTCTATCTGTCCTTGCATTCCCTCTGGACTCGTGCCTGTGCTTTCTGCTGACTCTCTGACCTGGTTCTCCTCCACTCACAGGTGAAGTGTAAGGACTGTGGAGCCTTTGGGCACACAGCAAGGAGCCTCAGGTGCCCCATGAAGCGCTGGCAAGGGGCGCTGGTCCCCCTGCCCTTGGGGTCCAGATTCGGTAAGGAGAACCTGGCGTGGAAGCTGCAGGACCCACCGACCCCAGGGACCCCTAACACGGCTGAGAGAGAGGAGGAGGAAAGGCAGAGGTGAGCGGCAGGGAGGTCGGACCCCAGGTCTGGGCTGAAACCTGGAGGCGGTTCCTCTCCTTGTCGACACTGTGCTGAGCCATCTCTAGAAAGGACAGGGCACCTGGGGAGACAGAGACAGGAGCCACGTGCTCAGGGGCCACACTCGGGGGCTCACACCAGGCCCTGAAGTCACTAAGGAGAGTGGGGAACACACACAGCTTTGCACCTGACCGGCCCCGAAGCCATAGAGATGAAGAGACAGGACTTCCTGGGAGACCCTGGAGGGGTCTCTGGAGTCGGGGAAGGACATGGGGGGTTCTGCACAAAGGCAGAGGGCTGCAGGTCCGGTGTCACCCCCAGACTAGGAAAGGGGCTGGGCCACAGCGCTGTTGGTCCCAACGGTGACAAGGACCCTGGGTTTCTGACACTTGACCTGTTTGTGTTGCAGGAAAGAGGAGCAGCAGAGGAAGCTCCTGCAGCGATTTCCCAGGAGGCCCCGCGCTCGGCAGCCGCAGAGCTGCAAGGAGGAGCCGGAGCCCGGCCTCTGTTTGAGGGTCAGTCTCTTGGTCTCCCCCCCACCTCCCCCCTTTAATCGACTGGCCTCAGTCTTTGTGGGAGGAAACCATTCATGTTCTTTCCTGACCAATGTCAGCATTTATTTTCCAGATGCCATTTTTCACGGTGCCTTTGATTTTGCATTCTGACTCGCATGTCTGGCGAGAAGCTGGCAGGGACATGGAAGTGATTTTATCAGCAACTTCCATAGTCAAATNCCAAGTGAGTCACTTCTTTGCATCAGTGGCCAAAGGATTGGAGGTTCAACTTCAGCATCAGTCCTTCCAATGAACACCCAGGACTGACTTCCTTCAGGATGGACTCTTTTGATCTCCTTGCAGTCCAAATGTCTCTCAAGAGTCTTCTCAAACACCACAATTCAAAAGCATCAGTTCTTCAGTACTCAGCTTTCTTTATACTCCAACTCTCACATCCATACATGACTACTGGGAAAACCATAGCTTTGACTATATGGACCCTGTCTCTTATACACATCTCCCTCTGTCCTGAGTCTGCAGCGGGTCCCTTTCGTGCTTCCTTGCCCTCAGGTACCCTCTCTCCCTTTCGGCCATTCCCAGAGGGTGAGGGGGTTATCTTTTTCCAGTCTTTTTTATTCTTGTGGAGTTCACCCCCAAACTNTGTCTAGGTTGGTCATAACTTTTCTCCAAGGAGCAAGTGTCTTTTAATTTCACAGTTGGAGTCACCATCTGCAGTGATTTGGGAGCCCCCCAAAATAAAATCTGCCACTTGTTCCACTGTTTCCCCATCTATTTGCCATGAAGTGATGTGACCAGGTGCCATGATCTTTCTTTTCTGCATGCTGAGTTTTAAGCTAACTTTTTCACTCACCTCTTTCACTTTCATCCAGTGGTTCTTTAGTTCTTCACTTTCTGCCACAAGGCTGGTATCCTCTGCATATCTGAGATCATTGATATTTCTCCCAGCAATCTGGATTCCAGCTTGTTTTTATCCAGCCCAGCGTTTCTCATGAAGCATTCTGCATGTAATTTAAATAAGCAAGGTGACGATATACAGCCTTGACATACTCCTTTCCTGACATGGAATCAGACTATTGTTCATTGTCCGGTTCTAACTGTTGCTTCCTGACCTGACCTGCATATAGATTTCTCAAGAGGCAGGACAGGTGGTCTGCTATTCCCATCTCTTTTAGAATTTTCCAGAGTTTGTTATGATCCACACCGTCAAAGGCTTTGGCATAGACAATAAAGCAAAATGAATGTTTTTCTGGAACTCTCTTGCTTTTATGATGATCCAGTGGATGTTGGAAGCTTCCTCCCTATTGTCGGCTAAATGCTCTGTGTATCTGTGTGTTTGGCTCTGTCTTCTGATTTGTTTATTGATGTGTTGATTTGTTACTTTTTTGTTTGCTCTCACTGGTCTACCCAGGAGTGAAGTCCTTCTGTGTTTGCTTTCAGTCTCTGACTTAATTCATTAGCATCATAACACTAAGGTCGCTCCATGTTCTGGAAAATAATAACATCTCAACATTTTTTCTTTTTTTTTCTGGCTGATTAGATTTCCATTGAATATGCCTACTATTGGAGAAGGCAATGGCACCCCAC
Source organism: Raphicerus campestris (assembly GCA_006410735.1). Lineage (NCBI taxonomy): Eukaryota > Metazoa > Chordata > Mammalia > Artiodactyla > Bovidae > Raphicerus > Raphicerus campestris. The sequence continues at coordinate 20,816 of SJYW01043703.1, forward strand.
TCCAGTACTCTTGCTTGGAAAATCCTATGGATGGAGGAGCCTGGTAGGCTGCAGTCCATGGGGACGATAAGAGTTGGACACGACTAACCACTCCGGTTTTCTCGCCTGGACAATCCCAGGGACCGGGGAGCCTGGTAGGCTGCCGTCTATGGGGTGACACAGAGTCGGACATGACTGAAGTGACTTAGCAGCAGCATGCATACTATTGAAAGCCAAGAACATTATTTGTACATCCTTAGTTGAAACATGCATTTCACATCAGCTAGGTACAAATGGGACGCTGAGGACAAAAGTTCCAGAAAACAGACCCTTAGCAGTGAATCATCTAATCAGGTAGAGAGGAAGATAATTCGAAGTGAATTTGTACTTGAAAATTGCCTTCCCTGATGTCGAATGGGAGAGTCCAGTTTTCAAAATTCATCACACTTATTTTTGATTTTCAAATGCCTATTCCTCAGTATTAACTGTAGCTTTCCCCTAGCACAAATATTTGTGTACATGTGAGGAGATGTTTTAATCTCATAAATTGTGATACATGAACCCAAGTCTCTAAGTGTAGTCTTCCAAGGATTCATTCCAAATGCATGTTAGTCTGGGTCCTAATCTGGGTGTCGGTAATCAGGGGAGAATATAGAAATGTCTGGGCAGTTCAGTTCAGGCGCTCAGTCATGTCTGACTCTTTGGGACCCCATGGACTGCAGCACCCCAGGCTTCCCCGTCCATCTTGAACTCTGGGAGCTTACTCAAACTCATGTCCATCGAGTGGGTGATGCCATCCAACCATCCCCTGTTGTCCCTTTCTGCCTTCCATCTTTCCCTGCATCAAGCCTTTTCCTATGACTCAGTTCTTAACATCAGATGGCCAAAATATGGGAGTTTCAGCTTTAGCATCAGTGCTTCCAGTGAATATTCAGGACTCATTTCCTTTAGGATGGCCTGGTTGGTTATCCTGGCAGCCCATGGGACTCTCAAGAGTTTTCTCCAACACCACAGTTCAAAAGCATCAATCCTTCGGCATTCACCTTTGTTTACAGTCCAACTCTCACATCCATACAAGATTACTGGAAAAGCCATAAACTTGACGAGACAGACCTTTGTCAGCAATGGAATGTCTCTGCTTTGGAATATGCTGTCCAGATTGGTCATAGCTTTTCTTCCAAGGAACAAGTGTATTTTCATTTCATGGCTGCAGTCACTATCTGCAGTGATTTGGAGCCCCCCCAAATAAAGTCTGTCATTATTTCCCTATCCATTTACCATGATCTGAATGTTGAGGTTTAAGCCAACTTTTTCACTCTCTTCTTCCCTTGTCATCAAGAGGCTCTTTCATTCTTCTTCACTTCCTATGAAGAGAAAGATCTGAGCAGGAGAAGTCAATTTTTAGAAACCTGGTCACGAAGTCATGATCCCCACTTAGGGTCGATAGGGCAGGGATGTCTCTCTGTCTCTGCATCAATATGACAGGTTTTTAAAAAAATTTGTTTTCACAAAGGAAATCCAAAAATTAAGATTGAGGAGAATCTCCAGTAGGTGTGAAAGATGGCTGGTCAGTACGGATGGCTGAGAGCCTGCCGACTCTTTCAAGACCAGAAAGTGAGGAAGCAAAACCCGGGACCTAGGAGGCAGACGGCTCCCCAGCCACAGGAGAAAGACTCTATGGTGAGCAGAGGCTCGGAACCGCAGGGAATCTGTGGGTGGCATGGACGGCAGAGACAGGATTTAGACCTGGAATATTCTGGGTCCATAACTCACTAGTGCATTCACATCCAAAGATNAGACTCTATGGTGAGCAGAGGCTCGGAACCGCAGGGAATCTGTGGGTGGCGTGGACGGCAGAGACAGGATTTAGACCTGGAATATTCTGGGTCCATAACTCACTAGTGCATTCACATCCAAAGATAGCTGCCTCCAACCCCCTCCTGAGCAGCTCGGGCCACTCAGAGCCTGGGAGGAACCATCTGGGCTCCTCGGGGTTCTGTCTGCCCTGACTTCATCCAGATCTTTCAATGGGTTCTTACTGTTCACCTTAGACCGCCAGCCCCTCCTCTTCTGATGCTCCTGACGAGGGCTTTGGCAACCACAATATTGTAACTATTCCAACACCTGAGGGACCCCACCCTTTCTCCAGAACCAGCATTCCACACTCTCTATCTGTCCTTGCATTCCCNGGGTCCCGGGGCCTGGGAGCCCTGCGGCAGGAAACCCCAGCGTGGGGGCACTGGCTTCAGGCACCCAGGCCAGGGGCGAGAGGGTTGCACACAAAGCCCCAAAGCTACTTGGCCTCCCCTTCCCTTTTGCCTTTCTCAGCTTCTGCTGCATGAGCTGTGCGTCCTTCTGCCTGGGGGACAATCGCCCCGGCAGCTCAGTGCTTTCCCTTCCCTGAACGGCTCTGCCTTTTCTGATTCTTCTGGCGGGCAAGCGCCTGCTGGNTCTGCTGCATGAGCTGTGCGTCCTTCTGCCTGGGGGACAATCGCCCCGGCAGCTCAGTGCTTTCCCTTCCCTGAGCGGCTCTGCCTTTTCTGATTCTTCTGGCGGGCAAGCGCCTGCTGGTCACCTCGAGTCATGGGGACCGCAGCGACTCTGCCCTTTTGTGCAGGATCACATTTCAGCTTTTTGACCCTTACTAAGCCTCGCCACCCAGATTTTCCTCTCTCACTGCCGCTACACATGTGACCACAGTCACTATCCTGCCTTCTCCCCTGAAGCCTCCTTCCTCAGTTCAGTTCTGTTGCTCAGTCGTGTCTGACTCTCTGGGATCCCATGGACTGCAGCATGGCAGGCTTCCCTGTCCATCATCAACTCCCGGAGTTTCCTCAAGCTCATGTCCATTGAGTCAGTGATGCCATGCAACCATCTCATCCTCTGTCAACCGCTTCTCCTCCCTTCTTCAATCTTTCGCAGCGTCAGGGTGTTTTCCAGCGAGTCAGTTCTTCCCACCAGTGCCCAAAGTATTGGAGTTTCAGCTTCAACATCAGTCCTTCCATTGAATACTCAGGACTGATCTTCTTTAGGATGGTCTGGTTGGATCTCGCTGCAGTCCAAGGGATTCTCAAGAGTCTCTCCAACACCACAGTTCAAGAGCATCAATCCTTCACCATCCGCCTTTGTTTACAGTCAACTCTCACATCCATATATGACTACTGGAAAAACCATAGCCTTGACTAGATGGACCATTGTCAGCAAAAGAATGTCTCTGCTTTTTAATATGCTGCCTAGATTGGTCATAGCTTTTCTTCCAAGGAACAAGTATCTTTTCATTTCATGGCTGCAGTCACCATCTGCAGTGATTTTGGACCCCCCAAAAATAAAGTCTGTCACTGTTTCCCTATCCATTTACCATGATCTTAGTTTTCAGAATGTTGAGTTTTAAGCCCACTTTTTCACTCTCTTCTTTCACTTTCATCAAGAGATTCTTTCATTCTTCTTCACTTTCTGTGATGAGAAAGATCTGGGCAGGAGAAGTCAATTTTTAGAAACCTGGTCACGATGTCATGATCCCCATTTAGGGTCGATAGGACAGGGATGTCTCTGTGTCTCTGCATCAATATGACAGTTTTTTCTTTCTTTTCACAGAGGAAATTCAAAAATTAAGATTGAGGAGAATCTCCAGTAGGTGTGGAAGATGGCTGGTCAGTACGGATGGCTGAGAGCCTGCCGACTCTTTCAAGACCAGAAAGTGAGGAAGCAAAACCCGGGACCTGGGAGGCAGATGGCTCCCCAGCCACAGGAGAAAGACTCTATGGTGAGTGGAGGCTGCAGCCGCAGGGAATCTGTGGGTGGCATGGACTGCAGAGACAGGGTTCAGACCTGGAATATTCTGGGTCCATAACTCACTAGTACATTTGCATCCAAAGATAGCTGCCTTGACCTCCCTCCTGAGCAGCTCGGGCCACTCAGAGCCTGGGAGGAACCATCTGGGCTCCTCGGGGTTCTGTCTGCCCTGGCTTCATCCAGATCTTTCAATGGGCTCTTACTGTTCACCGTAGACCGCCAGCCCCTCCTCCTTTGATTGTCCTGCCAAGGGCTTTGGCAACCACAATATTGTATCTGCCCCGGCACCTGAGGAACCGCACCCTTTCTCCAAAACCAGCATTCAATCCTCTCCATCCATCCTTGCATTCCCTCTGGACTCATGCCTGTGGCTTCTGCTAACTCACTGACCTTCTCCACCCACAGGTGAAGTGTAAGGACTGTGGAGCCTTTGGGCACACAGCAAGGAGCCTCAGGTGCCCCATGAAGCGCTGGCAAGGGGCACTGGTCCCACTGCCCTTGGGGTCCAGATTCGGTAAGGAGAACCTGGCGTGGAAGTTGCAGGACCCACCGACCCCAGGCACCCCTAAGGCAGCTGAGAGAGAGGAGGAGGAGAGGCAGAGGTGAGCGGCGGGGAGGTGGGACCCCAGGTCTGGGCTAAAGCCTGTAGGCGGTTCCTCTCCTTGTTGACACTGTGCTGAGCCATCTCTAGAAAGGACAGGGCACCTGGGGAGACAGAGTGCTCAGGGGCCACACTTGGGGGCTCACATCAGGCCCTGAAGTCACTAAGGAGAGTGAGGAACACACGCAGCTTTGCACCTGACCGGCCCCAAAGCCATAGAGATGAAGAGACAGGACTTCCTGGGAGACCCTGGAAGGTCTCTGGAGTCGGGGAAGGACATGGGCGGTCTGCACAAAGGCAGAGGGCTTCAGGTCCGGTGTCACCCCCAAACTAGGAAAGGGGCTGGGCCACAGCGCCGTCGGTCCCAACGGTGACAAGGACCCTGGGTTTCTGACACTTGACCTGTTTGTGTTGCAGGAAAGAGGAGCAGCAGAGGAAGCTCCTGCAGCGNTGGCTGAGAGCCTGCCGACTCTTTCAAGACCAGAAAGTGAGGAAGCAAAACCCGGGACCTGGGAGGCAGATGGCTCCCCAGCCACAGGAGAAAGACTCTATGGTGAGTGGAGGCTGCAGCCGCAGGGAATCTGTGGGTGGCATGGACTGCAGAGACAGGGTTCAGACCTGGAATATTCTGGGTCCATAACTCACTAGTACATTTGCATCCAAAGATAGCTGCCTTGACCTCCCTCCTGAGCAGCTCGGGCCACTCAGAGCCTGGGAGGAACCATCTGGGCTCCTCAGGGTTCTGTCTGCCCTGGCTTCATCCAGATCTTTCAATGGGTTCTTACTGTTCACCGTAGACCGCCAGCCCCTCCTCCTTTGATTCTCCTGCCAAGGGCTTTGGCAACCACAATATTGTATCTGCCCCGGCACCTGAGGAACCGCACCCTTTCTCCAAAACCAGCATTCAATCCTCTCCATCCATCCTTGCATTCCCTCTGGACTCATGCCTGTGGCTTCTGCTAACTCACTGACCTTCTCCACCCACAGGTGAAGTGTAAGGACTGTGGAGCCTTTGGGCACACAGCAAGGAGCCTCAGGTGCCCCATGAAGCGCTGGCAAGGGGCACTGGTCCCACTGCCCTTGGGGTCCAGATTCGGTAAGGAGAACCTGGCGTGGAAGTTGCAGGACCCACCGACCCCAGGCACCCCTAAGGCAGCTGAGAGAGAGGAGGAGGAGAGGCAGAGGTGAGCGGCGGGGAGGTGGGACCCCAGGTCTGGGCTAAAGCCTGTAGGCGGTTCCTCTCCTTGTTGACACTGTGCTGAGCCATCTCTAGAAAGGACAGGGCACCTGGGGAGACAGAGTGCTCAGGGGCCACACTTGGGGGCTCACATCAGGCCCTGAAGTCACTAAGGAGAGTGAGGAACACACGCAGCTTTGCACCTGACCGGCCCCAAAGCCATAGAGATGAAGAGACAGGACTTCCTGGGAGACCCTGGAAGGTCTCTGGAGTCGGGGAAGGACATGGGCGGTCTGCACAAAGGCAGAGGGCTTCAGGTCCGGTGTCACCCCCAAACTAGGAAAGGGGCTGGGCCACAGCGCCGTCGGTCCCAACGGTGACAAGGACCCTGGGTTTCTGACACTTGACCTGTTTGTGTTGCAGGAAAGAGGAGCAGCAGAGGAAGCTCCTGCAGCGGTTTCCCAGGAGGCCCTGCGCTCGGCAGCCGCAGAGCTGCAAGGAGGAGCCGGAGCCCGGTCTCTGCTTGAGGGTCAGTCTCTTGGTCTCCCCTACCCCACCCACTTTAATCGACTGGCCTCAGTCCTGTCTGTGGGAGGAAACCATTCATGTTCTTTCCTGACCAATGTCAGCATTTATTTTCCAGATGCCATTTTTCATGGTGCCTTTGATTTTGCATTCTGACTTGCATGTCTGGCGAGAAGCTGGCAGGGACATGGATGTGATTTTATCAGCAGCTTCCATAGTCAAATCCTTTAAGTTAGAACAGGAATCTGTGAATTGTGATTCATCCTCCATGACCATGAAAACTCATTTTGCCATCAAGGCACCTGCAAAATACCAAGTTGTGCACAGTCCTAAGAAGAGGGTATACCAAAAGCTTGTTTCCCCTTACTTAACGAGAGATATTTTTATAACATTTCCATTTACCTATTTGATCCATAAATGTATCAAGGTCATACTGTAATTTTCCTTTTTTATAAGCAAACCTGATGTTGACTATCTTATCATATAAAATTAATTCCTATGAGGTGTTTTATTGGAGGGAGAGGAGATTCTCATACCTGGCTTGTCTGTGTGGTCTTCTCTTACAGCACCCAAACATGCCCCTGCTTATCCACACATCCAAGAGGAAATCCCTCCAGGATCCAGATCACCCAAGAGGGTCACCCACCAGGAATGATGATGTGAAATCCAGCCTCCCCACAGTGCCTCTAATTGGCAGGAGTTTGGTCCAGGCTTCCAAGGGCAGCATCGAAGCTCCAGGCAAGAGATGTGCTCAGAGCCCCACCGACCCCACCCTGACATGTGTGAACCCCCCAAAAAAACCTAGACTCAGCCCCGTCCAGACCCCCCAGCAGAGCACTCCCACAGCAGATCTGGGGGCCTTCCTGAATCTCCCTCCTCCACCTAGCACAGCTGGACGTGTCCCAAGAGTGGCCTTCCGTGCATCCAGGGAGACACCTGCCCAGGGGCAGCGCTTTGACCTCCAGCCTCCCGCGGACAGATCTCCCTCCAGGAGCGTGCGCGCTGTCCCCGCAGCCCACCCGCCGCCCATCAGCATCAGCATCCGCATCCGGGCCCAGCCTCTCAGGATGCGCTTCCTGAGAGATGCCGAAGGCCGCTGGAGCTGCCGCTACACGGCGGCCACGTCTCCGCGGCCTGCGGAGCGGCCAGCCCCTCCTGCCCAGAGCCCGTCCGGCGACCAGGCGCCAGAGGGACACGCTGTCCCCGGGCCCCGGAACGTGCTCTACGATGACCTCCAGGTGTCTTCTTCCTCCGCAGAGAGTGACTGGGACGCAGACACCAGTGGCAACTGAGACTCGTCCTCCAGTGCCCAGTGCCTGTCGTGACTGTGCCTCTGGCGGGTGGGCTGGATGTTAGAGGGAGCGACTGTTCCGGGGGAAGCCGGACTCTCCACCCTGGTGGGCAAGACAGCAGTGGGACCGGACCACCCCGGGGACACACAGCTGCACACACGCCCTGTCTCTTCACAGAATCCCAGTCTGTGTCGTGGCACTTATCCAACCGAATGGCAAGCTGTCAACCTAAAATGATTATAAGTAATTGAGGCAAATTCTAGGAGTGTTTTTTAACCATTGTGTAGATAGGAAGTGATGGTAGTATCTGTATTTGATGGTAGTATCTGTATCTGAACATTTGGGACCTGCCTAAAGACCCTGCCTCTGCTCTGCAGAAGGTCAGCAGTGCCTTGTCCTGAGATGAGCCTCATGGACTCTGTGGAGTCTTTCAGTGTAAATCATGGTGGGGGACCTTCTCATGGCTGTGTTTATTATGTTTTATTAGTGTGAGGTGCTCAGTCATATCTGACTCTTTGCAACCCCATGGACTGTAGCCCGCCACACTCCACTGCCCATGGGGCTTCTCCAGGGAAGAATACTGGAGTGGGTTGCCATGCCCTCCTCCAGGGGATCTTCCTGACCAAGGTATCAACCCTGAGTCTCCTGTAGCAGGAAGATTCTTTACNAGGTGAGCGGCGGGGAGGTGGGACCCCAGGTCTGGGCTAAAGCCTGTAGGCGGTTCCTCTCCTTGTTGACACTGTGCTGAGCCATCTCTAGAAAGGACAGGGCACCTGGGGAGACAGAGTGCTCAGGGGCCACACTTGGGGGCTCACATCAGGCCCTGAAGTCACTAAGGAGAGTGAGGAACACACGCAGCTTTGCACCTGACCGGCCCCAAAGCCATAGAGATGAAGAGACAGGACTTCCTGGGAGACCCTGGAAGGTCTCTGGAGTCGGGGAAGGACATGGGCGGTCTGCACAAAGGCAGAGGGCTTCAGGTCCGGTGTCACCCCCAAACTAGGAAAGGGGCTGGGCCACAGCGCCGTCGGTCCCAACGGTGACAAGGACCCTGGGTTTCTGACACTTGACCTGTTTGTGTTGCAGGAAAGAGGAGCAGCAGAGGAAGCTCCTGCAGCGGTTTCCCAGGAGGCCCTGCGCTCGGCAGCCGCAGAGCTGCAAGGAGGAGCCGGAGCCCGGTCTCTGCTTGAGGGTCAGTCTCTTGGTCTCCCCTACCCCACCCACTTTAATCGACTGGCCTCAGTCCTGTCTGTGGGAGGAAACCATTCATGTTCTTTCCTGACCAATGTCAGCATTTATTTTCCAGATGCCATTTTTCATGGTGCCTTTGATTTTGCATTCTGACTTGCATGTCTGGCGAGAAGCTGGCAGGGACATGGATGTGATTTTATCAGCAGCTTCCATAGTCAAATCCTTTAAGTTAGAACAGGAATCTGTGAATTGTGATTCATCCTCCATGACCATGAAAACTCATTTGGCCATCAAGGCACCTGCAAAATACCAAGTTGTGCACAGTCCTAAGAAGAGGGTATACCAAAAGCTTGTTTCCCCTTACTTAACGAGAGATATTTTTATAACATTTCCATTTACCTATTTGATCCATAAATGTATCAAGGTCATACTGTAATTTTCCTTTTTTATAAGCAAACCTGATGTTGACTATCTTATCATATAAAATTAATTCCTATGAGGTGTTTTATTGGAGGGAGAGGAGATTCTCATACCTGGCTTGTCTGTGTGGTCTTCTCTTACAGCACCCAAACATGCCCCTGCTTATCCACACATCCAAGAGGAAATCCCTCCAGGATCCAGATCACCCAAGAGGGTCACCCACCAGGAATGATGATGTGAAATCCAGCCTCCCCACAGTGCCTCTAATTGGCAGGAGTTTGGTCCAGGCTTCCAAGGGCAGCATCGAAGCTCCAGGCAAGAGATGTGCTCAGAGCCCCACCGACCCCACCCTGACATGTGTGAACCCCCCAAAAAAACCTAGACTCAGCCCCGTCCAGACCCCCCAGCAGAGCACTCCCACAGCAGATCTGGGGGCCTTCCTGAATCTCCCTCCTCCACCTAGCACAGCTGGACGTGTCCCAAGAGTGGCCTTCCGTGCATCCAGGGAGACACCTGCCCAGGGGCAGCGCTTTGACCTCCAGCCTCCCGCGGACAGATCTCCCTCCAGGAGCGTGCGCGCTGTCCCCGCAGCCCACCCGCCGCCCATCAGCATCAGCATCCGCATCCGGGCCCAGCCTCTCAGGATGCGCTTCCTGAGAGATGCCGAAGGCCGCTGGAGCTGCCGCTACACGGCGGCCACGTCTCCGCGGCCTGCGGAGCGGCCAGCCCCTCCTGCCCAGAGCCCGTCCGGCGACCAGGCGCCAGAGGGACACGCTGTCCCCGGGCCCCGGAGCGTGCTCTACGATGACCTCCAGGTGTCTTCTTCCTCCGCAGAGAGTGACTGGGACGCAGACACCAGTGGCAACTGAGACTCGTCCTCCAGTGCCCAGTGCCTGTCGTGACTGTGACTCTGGCGGGTGGGCTGGGTGTTAGAGGGAGCGACTGTTCCGGGGGAAGCCGGACTCTCCACCCTGGTGGGCAAGACAGCAGTGGGACCGGACCACCCCGGGGACACACAGCTGCACACACGCCCTGTCTCTTCACAGAATCCCAGTCTGTGTCGTGGCACTTATCCAACCGAATGGCAAGCTGTCAACCTAAAATGATTATAAGTAATTGAGGCAAATTCTAGGAGTGTTTTTTAACCATTGTGTAGATAGGAAGTGATGGTAGTATCTGTATTTGATGGTAGTATCTGTATCTGAACATTTGGGACCTGCCTAAAGACCCTGCCTCTGCTCTGCAGAAGGTCAGCAGTGCCTTGTCCTGAGATGAGCCTCATGGACTCTGTGGAGTCTTTCAGTGTAAATCATGGTGGGGGACCTTCTCATGGCTGTGTTTATTATGTTTTATTAGTGTGAGGTGCTCAGTCATATCTGACTCTTTGCAACCCCATGGACTGTAGCCCACCACACTCCACTGCCCATGGGGCTTCTCCAGGGAAGAATACTGGAGTGGGTTGCCATGCCCTCCTCCAGGGGATCTTCCTGACCAAGGTATCAACCCTGAGTCTCCTGTAGCAGGAAGATTCTTTACCCTCTGAGCCACAGGGGTGTTACTATAAAGCTTTATTTAAATTTTGTCTATATTTATAGAATAAACAAGAAAAACTATACAATCATATCAAGAGATATAGAAAGACCATTTTGTGGCAGGCAGGCCCTGAACCCAGCCCTAGCAGGGCCTTCCTCTGCCCTAAATCAAATTTCTAAGTTCCCACCTTCCTTTTTAATGACAATTTTGCTAGGATTGATATAATGTCTCTCAAAAATTTTATAAAGTTTACCATAGAATAAAAATTTTCTTTCAATTTTAATAAAGTTCTACCATATAAGACATGTTTTATGTGGTTTTTATCTCTAAGTCTTGAAGAGGATCTGAATATTATTTTTACTCAAGATAGATTTTGTAATTGAAGGAAAGAGGAGCTTCAGGGGACCTTATTAAAAATATAGAATCAGGCCCTCCCAGACCCCCACACGTGCACATTGACAATGCACCATGTGAGTCCCCTGTGTAGAGAATATGATAAGCATTTGCATTGGTTTATTCTCACTCTGGCCACACTGGACTCAGTGGGTGAGTTGCAATGTGTACAGACGCCAGAATCCTTCCTTACAGGTAGAGCTCATTGTCTGTTCTGAGGCCTGGGCACCCGGCTTGCCACTGCTCTGAGGTCATCAAACAAGCAGCAGGGTTTGAGAAGCACTGGAGGTGGTGGACAGAGATCATCCACCTCACCAGCTGCCTCTCTTCTCTAGCAGGAAAAGACCCGGGTAGGTCCAAGAACAGCCACTGAGCCGCGTGGAGAGGACTTCCTTGGAAGAGCAAACTGTGCTCCTTCCTTCCTACAGAGCAACGGTTGGGGGAATGTCCTCATTCTGCAGAGCCCTGCACCTCAATGGCAGGGAGCTGCTGGCTGAAGGCACAGGGGATGAAACTATCAGGGAGACAGCTGGCACATTAGGGCCATGCCCAGACCTCCCAAAACTTCTGAGATGGTCTTTATCTGTGACCTGGGTCACAGCTATTCCTTTTACTCCCTTGTCTCAGGATCTATATCCTCCTCATTACATTCTTAGATTCTCACAAGATAAAACATCGTCTGATCTTCAACTTTGTCATTTCAAAGGCTCTGAATGGGCCTGAGAAATGCTCTATTTTATGGAATCCTCTGAGCATCACAGGAGTAGAGAGGAGTCTGTCACAGAAGCCAAGTGAGATTGGAATCATTAGGGATGGGCTGATATTGTTGGGCCTGAGCCTCCAGAGGGCAGGGGTTCAGGACACAGGACGATTTTAGTGAGATGGCACAGATCTGGGCTCCATCAGAATACGTGCTGTCAGCTGTGAGAAGATGGTCCTCCATCCGCCCAGGTGATGGCACACAGCTCTTTAGCCACACTTGACCCAAAATATTTAGAATAACCAAAGAGGGGTTCAACAATTTCCTACTTTCAAAACAAAAATAATCATTTAAATAGCCTAGGGAAGAAAGATAACAAAAAATGTGTAATGATAATATATTTTGAAAAATTGAAAAAATGTGAGACAACATCTATATTTTTAAAAACTTATTTGAATTTATACATCATTTCAAGATGTGTGAAATAGAACTTATGACAAATGAAGGATGAGAAAGAATGTACATAGGTTGACATTATATAGACAGATGCATACAGCATCCTGAAGTTCTCTTCACAGATTTCCTAAGCTCTTCATCCTCACTGACCACATTCTGGTCTTATGAAATCCCCGAGCAGAGCTCTATGTTAAGTCTCTGCCTCCTGAGGGAATGGACAAAAGACATGGAAAATGTGTTCTGAAGTCTTTAATGTGAAATAGCACATTCCCTCCTACCCTAGTCTGGAGTTTCCCATTAGTTTCCATCAAGGTTTCCTGGAGCCAGAATTTCCCAGATCAAGGCACAGATAGGTTTTTTTGTCCCCGAGGCCTGTGTCCATGTACAGCTGACAGGAATCAACTCACTGTGTCCTCACAGGGCCTTTCCTCAGAGTCTTCTCCTGCTTCTAAGGGCACAGATGACATTGGATTAGGGCCCCACCAGAAGGCCATCACTAATCCTGGCTAATCCAAACTAATCCTGGCTCTCACTGCAGGCTCGCCAGGTAAAGTCATCTTCTGATGCACTGAGTGTTCCCACTTCAACATGTGAACTTGGGGAGCAACACAAAGCTCATTATACAAAAGAAAATACTAAACTACATAATATTTTCGGAAGAAAAATCATCTGTCAAAACCCTCAAGGAACAAAAGTGATTCCACTCCAGGGTACATATCTGAAGAAAAGGAAAGAATGCCAAAAGATATAATACACTTCCTATATTTCCAGAATTATTACTTATAAGAGCCAAGACAGGGATGCAACCTTAGTGTCCATCCACAGATGAATGGATAAAGAAGATGTGGTATATATTAGAATGGAATACTACTTAGCAAAAAAGAAAAGAATGAAATTTGCCATTAAAAACAATAGGGATGAGCCTAGGCATACAGTGCTTAGTGAAATAAGTTAGAGAAAGACAAATACTGTATGGTATCACATATATGTTAATCTAAAAAAAAAAAGGGAATATGGGAGAGGTGGGAGGGGCAAGTTAGGGGTTAAGGATTAAGAGATACAAACTGCCATATGTAAAATAAATACACTGCAAGGATATATGGTACAACACAGGGAATACATACAATATTTTATAATAATTTCAAGAGGAATATAATCTATAAAAAATACTATATCACTAAGTTGTATATCTGAAACAAATATAATATTGTTCATCAACTATACATTAAAAATTAAATGAAAATAAAATAAAGTGTATATGTTTTGAGTCAAAACATACATTCTAATGTGCCAGGAGAAAATAGGAAAGAACACAAGTGTAGAAATAAATTCTCAAGCTTAGATGAAAGTCAATTCCTTTCATTACATTGGGGAGATGGCATAATTAATACATGACCCTACAAGAGTTCTTTAAACCTTGTAGTAGAAAGAGTCCACACTCAAAATTATCTATTTCATTTTGGAAACAGTCTGTACATAATCTGATGAATATAAAGGAAAAAGATGAGTCCATGGAGACTGAATGGTTATGGCATAAGTTTAAAATATTCTTTTTTAAAAATTGAAGTACAGTGGATTTACCTTAATATACTAGTTTCAGGTGAAATATTCTTTAATGAATATGGGAGATGGAATTGAAATGCACAAGATAATAGGATCACCAGGCATTGTATGAGGTATAAGCAAAATGTCCTCGGATACAGTGAAATACTGTGTCCCTTGGTTAAATTTTTTCCACTTGGCAACCAGGAATTTTAAGCTTAAAGAGCCATCTCTACATCCATAAGATTTCCACTCAAATGTTTAAATCAGCTGTGCATAACATGGAAATAAAATTACTTATAATAGTTTAACATATAGGAACCCTTGTATGGATTTTCCTACTAACCAAGAAGCAAAGTATAAAGTTGTCTTCCCATTTTCTTTACACAGTTAATAGATGCTTTTTTTTTTTTTTTGAGAGCAAACATTTTATTACTGATTTCTTGTAAATTACACATGGCTGTGTTTTAATGGATTTTCCTTCCAAGCCTCAGTTTCACAACATGAGAAGTTATATACAGATTTTTATTATGATCTTGAATATTGACTTTTAATTATGCACTGGTTAACAAAACAAATAAGGCTGTCGTTTCCATTAAGGGAGCGTTAAAATGGAGGGTATCTTTTGACATCCCTCCTGCTTTCCCATCCCAGTACTGTTTTTTTTTTAATGTAAATTTATCTATTTTAATTGGAGGCTAATTACTTTACAATATTGTACTGGTTTTGCCTTAATAGATTCTTAACATGTTCTTGAAGGTACTGTGTTGTCAGTACTCTGCAGCCCAGCAATAGATTCTATGTTGTCACCTCATTATTTATATTTCAAATGTTCATAGTTCTTCATCTCGCATTTTAGTTTTAATTCCAGATTTCTTCCAGGGAACCCCAGCTTCATTTCCACAGAATTCCAGTGTGTCTGATGCCATGTTATTTGAAGACAGTACAGAGAATGAACTCAAAAGTATTTATGAATGAAGAAGAGAATGATGGATCATCTCACTGTCCCTGGACAATGTCATTACATCTTTGTTCTCAAACACTGGGTGTGGGTTACAATTTCGATTAATCTGGAAAATCTAGACTTTCAAACTAGACGGGGTGTGGCTCACAGACTGAAACCCTGTTAAGCTCAGGATCTTGATAGGGTAGATCAGGTTGGGTTATAAACTGCTATTCAGGTTTAAAAGAAGTCAAACAGACAGAGGGAGGGAGGCATTTGTTCAGAGAAGACACTGGAGTGTTTGGGAGGTTGGAGGAAGAGGAACCAGCTGCTTGCTATGGAATCCTCAGAATCCACTTGGCTTGACCCACTCCTCCAATTTAGGATTTTGGTGAGTGCTCCAAACTACGAGATAGGAGTGTGCTTCCTTCCTTTAATGTTATGTCTTATCTGTCTCTAGACACATGTCACGGTCTCTGAATCATACTGTGTCAACATTTTCTCTGCCACTGTCATTCCAACCTTTGACTGTTCACATCCCTTTTTTCAGCTCCAACATTTCTGTCTTGAATCTATTTATTCGCCTAACCTAAGATCCTAATCTTGTGCTTTCAAATACAGTACCATGTGGCTTGAACATTTAAATTAATCCAATTAAGTAGCTAACTTTCAGCCATTGGTACTGCCAGCCAGATTTCATCCACGTGGGTGACACTTTCTGTATCACACGATGCAGATATAGAGTATGTCCTTCGTCTTGAAAAGTTTTATTGGTCATTGATCTACATCTGATGTTTTTAAATATTTGTTTCTAAATATTTAGATAATTATCTTCTAAGTATTCTATTTTCTGCTTCTCTGAATTAATTTCCTTTAATAGATTTCATCAGGTGATTTTCCTCACTTTATTTCTTATGTCTTGAGATCTATTTTTATGTTGAAATAATTATCTTAAGATGGAATAAATCACTTGAACTACCTATTTTAATTCTTCCAAAAAATTAATATATATTAACCTCCTTTGATTCTTATGACATCTAAGCTGGACATAGCCAAAGTTGCCCAGGTTCCATCTTCTTTCTATTGNATAATTATCTTAAGATGGAATAAATCACTTGAACTACCTATTTTAATTCTTCCAAAAAATTAATATATATTAACCTCCTTTGATTCTTATGACATCTAAGCTGGACATAGCCAAAGTTGCCTAGGTTCTATCTTCTTTCTATTGTAGGCAGCCTGTTACATATGCCTGGGGTTTCCCTGGATATGATAGTGATTTACCTATTCCTATTATCAGTAGAAGAAACAGTCTAAGAATGAAAAAGAACACTTCACTTCACTTTGGATATTGTCTGAAGTTGAATCAAAACCAAAGGCAATCCACGGTCAAGTCTTGATTGGTTTTCTAGAACAGTCCCTCCCAGCTTGGGTTTCCCCAGGTGCTCTGTATAATCTAATCACTAATCCAATCTCTTTTTCTTGAGTGGATTTTGAGATTTGTCCCTTGTCCTGGACACTAGATTCCTCTCCACAGTGAGCAGAGGCATGGATCCAGGAATTCATTTCTGATAGGAAATGACACCTAGGCTTTCACTTTGGTTTCGAAGGGAGGACCTGAGAGCAGAAGATTGAGAGCAAATATCTCCAGGGAGACTTCTGTTTCAAGATGGAGGGGATGTGGTGAGAGGATTGACTTTGGATATATGGAGACGTTCCCCCCAAACTAAGCGATAAACACAAAGAGAGAAATAACAGGAGTTTCTTCTGATTATTGTTGTTAGAAGTCATATTACAGGTAAAACCTATTGATCTTTGTTAGGCTAAAGGTATTTGATCATAAGACACAGACTGAGCAAAATTAAATGGCAGCTGCTCCTTCCTCTAGTGTAACCCTGTCAGATATTAAAGATTTTGGAACCTCTGCGTGTCCATTGTAAATTGGTAAGTAAAGCAATCTCCTTCTAAACCTCCATATTTCTGACCATCCTTGACCAGGAGGATTGAGATAGTCTAGGGCAGTAACACTGTGACTCCTGGACTCCTGCTACTTTCTGGTGCAGGGGATATTAAGGACGGGGCTGGCAGGGTGGGTGCTATGGTTCCTCCAAATGGAATAAGTCCTCCATTTAACTCCATCCTAAAAGAGGTCCTAGGGTAATTGATATCCACATCCATGGGGGACAGAACTAACCTCAGGGTTTAGGGAGAGCTGGAAGGCAGTGTGTTTCCAGAGGAGCCAGGGCTGTTGGGGAAGCACTGTGGGTGCATAAGGCAGGAGATGATCTGGGGGCTCCCAGAGCATTTACCTACAGCAATAACCACCATCCACTCTGGCGAGAGTCAGGGTACCCGAGGGCTGAATCAGGGAGGACAGTGAGTGATTCTGGGTGCCACGGGCTGATGAACGCAAAGTCAACGCTTAGCACGTTCTTATTTGCAGACTCTGATTTTCTGTGTTAGCACCGCAGCTCTAGCTCTTCACATGAAATCTGGGAGCGAAGCTTCATAGTATTCCCTGGATGCACCACTGGTTTCTGAGTGCCGGGCTGGGACTGTACCCAGGCGAAGGTTGGGGGCTTGAATTCAGGTGGGCCTGGAGGCACAGGACTGGGGTCTCGTGGCTTCTCCATCCTCAGGTTGGCCTGCCTAGTGCTTGATTGGCTTGAGAGAGATCCAGCGAAAGGCTCCCGGTGACTGAGCTGTTGAGCATGGAGCCCCTGGTGAGTAATGATGCTTCCTCCTGAAGCTGCACCCAGTCCCCATGCTTCCTCAGCTCAGCCACCCACTCTGGACAGCGGTAGGGCTGCTCTGTCTAGACCAGAACATCCCTGATGTTTTAGGAATCGGTGACGTTTGAAGATGTAGCCGTCGACTTCACCCAGGAAGAGTGGAGCCTGCTAGACAAGTCCCAGAAAAACCTGTTCAGAAATGTGATGCTGGAAACTGTCACCCACCTGGTCTCTGTAGGTGAGTCTGTCAACGGGGATGTGCCCGCGCCTGTGTCCCTCTGTTCATTCACTCACTGAACACGCATTTATAACAGCTTCGCTGTGTCCCACTCCAGCTGCTTCCTGCTTCTCTGCTAGTCCTCATAATTACTTAAAGGAAGATGTTCCTTTCCAGGTACTTTTTATTACCACATGGAAGGGTTATCTTGGCCAGGTTTCATATATTTGTTGCTACTCAGTCTCAACATTCAGAACAGAGCTGAGGATTCAATGGATATTTTAATACATAAATTTTAAAAAATCGCTCAGTCATATCTGACTGTTTGCGACCCCATGGACTATAGTCTGTGAGGCTCTGAGGAGCCTCTCAGTCCATGGAATTTTCCAGGCAAGAATACTGGAATGGGTTGCCATTTCCTTCTCCAGGGGATCTTCCCAACCCAGGGATCAAACCCAGGTCTCCTGCACTGTGGACAGACGCTTTACCATCTGAGCCACCAGGGAAGCCTTACATAAATAATAGGATAAAGGATGAAATATTTTTTTAAATAATTCTTTTGTTCCTGTCACTGCATGAAGGCTTGAGACCAGAGTACATGAATATGTCATAGTCATATGTCTGTATATGACATAATTTTGATTCTTCCTGTAAGGTGAATCATTACTGGATCCTGTTTGACAGAAATATTCAGCCCACTGTAGAGTCTTTTGATCTTTCCCATTTGGAAAAGATTCTGTGGCCTCTCTCTGAACTGTTACACAGGTATCAGCCCTTAGACAGCCTCACTATTCGTGCTGCTGCTCTGGGTTTCCCCCTGGTCTGCTCAAGGACCTTCACTGTTCTATCTGGTAAAGATGTTGCTCCTGAACTACCTTCAGTTATCTCTTTATTTTCCTCAGTACCTCACCTGTTTGGAGCACAGCAAAGAGTAATTAGCCTGGACTCAAAATCCACAGGTTGTTGTTTTTTTTTTAATCAAACAGGTTATCAGATCAGCAAATCAGATGTGATTTTCCAACTGGAACAGGGGAAAGAGTTGTGGACGGAAGCAGCAGGAGGCCTCCAAGGTCAGAGTCCAGGTGAGCATCCTTGGAGATACCAAATGAAAGTGAAGTGAGGGACATATCCTACAATGGAGGTGAGGACATTGGGGCATCTTCCTCTCATTGTTATCATCCTGAGCATCTATCATCACAACTCATATTACATCCTTCCAGCCACTTTCTCTTCTTCCAGGGAAAAAGTGCTGTGGACTTTCTGAACTTAAAACTTCTCCATAGTGATTCTTGTCCTGATCCTTCCATTTAATGTTTTTTCCATCATTTGTTGACCCAGTGTCTCTTCACCACATAACATTTCTATATTTAATCCTGGTTTTCTTCTAATAGACAACTCTAAAATATATATNACTTAAAACTTCTCCATAGTGATTCTTGTCCTGATCCTTCCATTTAATGTTTTTTCCATCATTTGTTGACCCAGTGTCTCTTCACCACATAACATTTCTATATTTAATCCTGGTTTTCTTCTAATAGACAACTCTAAAAAATATATATATATACATATATACATATATTTTTGATGTGGACCATTTTAAAATCTTTATTGCATTTGTTAGTATATTTCTCCAGTTTTATGATTTGGTTTTTCAGTCACAGGGCATGTGGGATCTCAGCTCCCCTATCAGGGATCAAGTCCACCCTCGCTGCACTGGAAGGTGAAATCTTAACCACTGCACCACCAGGGAAGCTCCTAGACAATTACCTTTAAAGTATTTCTACTACCTTAGTATTTCTTTGTTATACACAGTTTCTCCATCTAAGTACCATTTTTTGAAACACAGGCACATGGACCTTATCTATGTTTTTATTTCTCTAATGCCATTCTAAAATCTATATATTTTTTTCCATTTCTGTAGGCAGTGAAAGTCTCTTTAGACAACAAGAAATGACATTAATGCAAAGTGTCTACTGGAAGCACACATGCCCAACCAGGACAATGGTAAGTTTCATGGGTGAGAAGTCCAGGCATCAACTGAATGACCTAGTGATGGGATAAGTTGGTAACTGAGCACAATTTCCTGTATGTAAGTTGAAATTGAGCTTTTTCTAGGCAAATTTTTAGATATATGAAGCTACTTAATAAGATAGTATGAGCTCAAAACCATAATATAAGAAAAAAAGTTGCAGAAACATTGCTCATCTTATAGTCTTTAAAACACAATGAAATCTTCAAAATTAATCTGATATCTGAGGTCAGGAAACTATAAAAGAGAATATTTGTGCCTGCAGGGGAGTAACACAACATGTGTTTGCAACCAACACTGGAGACACTGTAACAGGAGACTATTATCTGCTGATGCTCTAGGGTGAATATGTAGACAATGAGTGTCTACCTGGACATGGGCAAACCAGTAACAGCCTCATATCTCCTCCCCTCAAAGCAGGTTTCTCACCCACAAAGGGATCCTGCTGGATGCACTGATTTGAGAGATGAAGTTACTCCTACATCTTCACTTCAATATTCAATAGTTCCCTTCAGAAGCAAACATAATGTCAGCAAACAGCATGGAAAATCACTTAGTCAAGGGTCATTCCTCAATGGACAGGGTCACATTCACACTAAACGTAAATCATATGAATGTGCTCTGTGTCGGAAAGTTTTTAATAGATGCTCTAGCCTTCGCAGACATAAGATGATTCACACTGGAGAGAAACCATTCAAATGTCAACTGTGTGAGAAAGTCTTCAATCNAAGGGACTCTCAAGAGTCTTCTCCAACACCACAGTTCAAAAGCATCAATTCTTTGGTGCTCAGCTTTCTTGATAGTCCAGCTCTCATCCATACATGACTATTGGAAAAACCATGGCTTTGACTAGACGGACCTTTTTAAAAGGGGATCCTGGCTTGGATGGTAAAGAATCTGCCTGTAATGCAGGAGACCCAGTTTAATCACTGGGTCTGGAAGATCCCCTGGAAGAAACGGCAACCCACTCGATTTTGTGCCTGGAGAATCCCATGAACAGAGAAACCTGATGGGCTACAGTCCATAGGGTCACAAGGAGTCAGACATGACTGAATGACCTAGCACGCATGTGGCTCAATACAACGCAGAAGACTGTACTAACTACAGAGAAACCAATTAAAAACCTCCTGACATAAAGTAGCTTATAAAAAGTTCAAGGAGTTAAAACAAATGTTTTCCTTTTTTCTTTTATCCGGCCACATGTCATGGGATCCTAGTCCCCCCACCAGGTACAGGGATTGAATCTGTGTCCCCGCATTGGAAGTGCAGAGCCTTAACCATTGGACTGCCAGGGAAGCCCCATGTATTTTTTTAAAACTCCAAAGAATACAGATAATGTTAGGTCTGACTGTTCCAAAGAACTTGACAGTAGTAACTACTTGTTTAAAGCAAAGTCAGTTACATTTTGTTTTTATATTTCTACTCTAATGCTATATGTTGCTGCTGCTGCTGCTGCTAAATCACTTCAGTCATGTCTGACTCTGTGCGACCCCATAGACGGCAGCCCACCAGGCTCTGCCATCACTGGNTTACATTTTGTTTTTATATTTCTACTCTAATGCTATATGTTGCTGCTGCTGCTGCTGCTAAATCACTTCAGTCATGTCTGACTCTGTGCGACCCCATAGACGGCAGCCCACCAGGCTCTGCCATCACTGGGACTCTCCAGGCAAAAACACTGGAGTGGGCTGCCATTTCCTTCTCCAATGCATGAAAGTGAAAAGTGAAAGTGAAGTCTCTCAGTTGTGTCCGACTCTTAGCAACCCCATGGGCTGCAGCCTACCAGGCTCCTCCATTCATGGGATTTTCCAGGCAAGAGTACTGGAGTGGGGTGCCATATGTTACCAACGAGTAAAAAAAATTTTAAGCCTGTAAATGCATTTGTAAACTCAGCATGAGGTGATAGAAGAATACCTAATCCATCTCATCCTGAGCCTGTGTTTGGGTTTAAAATATTTGTTTAGTGAAAGGGAAAAATTATTACAAAGAAAGTTGAGGTGAGCTTTAAGGATATGTAAGGCATATCGATGGGTATAAATTTAACATTTAAAAGTTTGTAATATACATTCCCATCAATAAGCTTGTGAAAAGATGTTCAACTTCACTAACCATTAGGGAAATGCAAATCAAAACCACAGTGAGATACCACCTCACACCCATTAGGATGGCTACTATCCCCCCCCACCACAAAAAAACAAAAAGAACAGGAAATAACATGTTAGCAAGGATGTGGAGAAATTAGAACCCTTGTGTACTGTTGGTGACCATGTAAAATAGTGTAGCTACTGTGGAAAGCAGTATAGTAGTTCCTCAATTACTTAAACACAGAATTACTGTATAATCCAGCAAGTCCACTTCTGGGTAAATATCCAAACAAGTTGAAAGCAGTGTCCTGAAGTGATCTTTGTACACGTATGTTCGTAGCAGCATCATTCACAATAGCCAAAACATGAGACAACCCAAGTGTCTATTAATGGATGAAAGGATAAGTAAAGTGTGGTCTATACATGCGACGGAAAACAGAAGCAAATTCTGTAATATGCTGCAACATGGGTGAGTCTCGAGGACATGATGCAGTAAGACACATGTTGTATAATTCCACTTACATGAGGTGCTTGAAGTGAAGTGAAGTCGCTCAGTCATGTCTGACTCTCTGTGAGCCCCTGGACTGTAGCCTACCAGGCTCCTTGGTCCGTGGGATTTTCCAGGCAAGAGTACTGGAGTGGGCTGCCATTGCCTTCTCCAGGGGATCTTCACGACCCAGGGATCAAACCCAGATCTCCCACACTGTAGGCAGACACTTTATCATCTGAGTACTGGGCCTCAGACATGAGGTGCTTAGAGTAGCTGAAAACAGAGAGAGAGAAATTAGAATGCTGGTGGCCAGGGCCAGGGAGAAGGGACCACGACCATGCCACTGAGTGCTTTTATGCCCACCTGTCCTCTCTCCCCAGGACCCCTCTCACCCCTCTCATTTTGGCACGTCTTTCTTCCTGCTTAAAACTTTGAGAATGTATGGCATTCTTTCCATAACTGAATCTTGGGCTTCTAGAGAACGTCTTCAATTTCTTTTGCGGCCTCTGCAGTCTCCAGCAGGTGGGGGCAGCCCATAAAGATGCCTGCTGAATGAACGGGGGCACCTGGGAGGGCAGGAAGGGAGCTGGGGTGTCCCCAGAACTGAGGATTCAGGACCCGAAGGGCAGCTACAGGTTTGTCTTCATCTGCTTTTTCTTAACATTCTGTTTGGGTCAGAGATCACAGCTTCAAAGACTCAGTGAGAAATCACTTCACTCCGGATCCAAGTCATGAAAAAGGAAACAGGCTTCTCCTGAGCCCCTTTCCTGGGCTTTCGGTACCCTGATTAAGAACATTTCAAAGAGGACCCCCTCCTGTTCTGGCTGAAGAAACGCTGGCTGGAGATCAGAGGGAGAGGGTGTTTGGGGTGACTTGAAAGGCACACCCAGCTCTGGTTCAGGAATCAGTAAATTTAAATGATTTCTAGTTTTTCTTAACTTGTATAGGACTGAAGTTTGCCATCGCCCGTGGACTTGGCAGGCACGCCTGCCCCCGCTGTAGTCAGGTGTAGGGATCACCTTGTTCCTGCCCCTGGGAGGGTGAGGGGGAAATTGCTGTGAAAACCTGAAGTCCTCAGAGCCTGCAGTGACATTTTTATACATGCACGACTGTCCAGATGGCACAAGGCGGTGGTCCATGGCACCTCCGGTTGGCTTGCATGAGACTAAAGCATCAGGAAAGATTTCGAGGGTGGGTTTATCAGAAGTAGAGTGAAACAGGAACACTTACTGACTTTTTTTTCTCTTGTGTTGACTCCTTTTCCTGGACGTGAGGAAGGTGGCCTCCACTGGAGGAGCCAGCGTGTCCCTGTGCCCAGGCCAGCCTGGTCTTGCAGACCTCCTAGTAGCCCCCTGCCCTCCCTGCTGTTCAACAGGACTGCATTAATTTCCATCACGAGAGGCTCTGGAGAAGGGCATGGCAACCCACTTCCATATTCTTGCCTGGAGAATCCCATGGACAGAGGAGCCTAGCGGGCTACAGTCCAGGGGGTCACACAGAGCGACTGACACTGGCGGCCCCAGGGTCGGAGAAGGGGCTCAGCCTTAGCTCGGGATTCGCAGGGCTCAGAGAGAGCCCCCAACAAACCTGTCTGCTCCCAGCTCCCAACCTAGCAGCCCTTCCACATGTGGGCAGAGTGAGGTCCACTGGGCAGGATCCCTGCACTGGGAACAGAAGCGCCACCCGCAGCCTGGAGTCAGGGCTCAGGGACCTGGGATGCGGACGTGGTGGGCTAGGCCCTAGAAGGCTCTCGGTCTCTAGATGGTACGCCAGGAGAGGGGTCCGACTGAGCCCTCACAGTGCAGTTCTGAGTCCTGGCCCTCCTCCGTCCCAGGCATTGGGACGCTGTGTCCGCCAGCCTCTGGAAGGAAGGACAGGCTGCCCCCCAGTTCCCGCTGCTGCTGTGGGAGGCGGACCTGGCAGCCCTGCGCCTCCTCGAAGCCCTGCTTCAAGTCGGGCCCCACCTGCTGGTCCAAACATACATTTTCCTCGCCTCTGACTTCACTGCTCCCATTCCAGGTGAGTGACTTCCACCCCCGCCCGCAGACTGCCTGACTTCTCCTGGGGGACAGAAGCAAACACCTTGTTTAGCAAACCCTGGCAACCTAAGATGTCCTCTGTTAGGCAGAGTTAGGGCAGCCCAAGCTCACTACGGTGCACAAAAGTGAAAAAGTGAAAGTGTGAGTCACCCAGTTGTGTCCGACTCAGTTGCACGACCCCATGGACTTTAGCCCTCCAGGCTCCTCCGTCCATGGGATTCTCCAGGCAAGAACACTGGGTTGCCATTTCCTCCTCCAGGGAATCTTCCCAACCCAGAGATCGAATCCAGGTCTCCTGTATTGCTGGCAGATTTTTTTACCATCTGAGCCACAGGGATGTTACCTACGATGCCCAAGGTGACAATTAAAAGTGGCTTTTGTTTGGGGCAGTGAGTTCCCAGGGGGTGGACTTACTTCATGGGGGTTGGTCCGTGAGAGGAGAGTTGCAGGTGGTGAGAGGACTCTGAAAGCACCTTGGGGAGGCCTGGGCTGCCCCTTGTGAGATCAGTGTGTCTGTTTCTCCTGGGACTAACTCCCTGCAGCCTGAGCCTCACCCCTTGCGAGCGGTGGGATCAGCACCTCGGGCGCCAGCAGAGGCACTAACTCAGGCCAGGGCTCAGGGTGTCTCCTCCGGGCCTGGCACCCCCTACTGTTCTGGTCTTATCTGGTTACACCTCCTTTGTATGGACTGAGGGTTTCCCTAGTGGCACAAGTGGTAAAGAATCCACCTGCCAATGCAGGAGATAGAAGAGATGTGAGTTTGATCCCTGAGTCAGGAAGATTCCCCTGGAGGAGGATATGGCCACCCACTCCAGTATTCTTGCCTGGAGAATCCCACGGACAGAGGAGCCTTTCGAGCTATGGCTCACCAGGGGTTGCAGAGTTGGATACAACATACGTGCACGCGCATGGATTGAACTGCAAAGTACAACTGAGATGAGATACCACGTTCAGAGCTGTTAAGAGCTGCTTCGTCATAAACCAGAGGTGCCCGAGGGGCAGTGGCTGGGCTGCCTTTTTTTTTTAATAACTTTATTTATTTATTTATTGACTGTCCCGGGTGTTCGTTTTGCAGTGTAGGCTTTTCTCTGGTTGCATTGAGTTGTGGGGCACAGGCTTCTCATGGCGGTGGCTTCTCCTGTTGTGGGGCACAGGGTCCACGTGAAGGGGCTTCAGTAGTCGTGGCAGGTAGGCTCGGTAGGTGTGGCTCCCGGGCTCGAGAGCACAGGCTCAGTAGTCGTGGTGCTCGGGCTGAGTTGCTCCCTAACACATGGGGTCTTCTTCCCAGACCAGGGATCAAACCCATGTCTCCTGCATTGGTAGATGGCTTCTTTACCACTGAGCCACCAGGGAAGCCCTTGAGCCTTTTTCTTAAGTATGAACCCATGGAGAGCCCAGCCTGCCTTGGGGAGGGAAGGGGTACCCAAGTCCTTGTTTCTTCTGCATGGAGACAGGCCTGCATGTTTGCATAGAGGCGGCAATGCCCTCTGTGAAGGCAGGTTTTGTCGGTTAGCGGTCCTGGGGTCCCGCTTGCCTTCCAGGAGTGAGTGCCCTGTGCTCCTGGACCACGCTCTCCTGGGCCCTGGTGTGCTACTCCCGATCCCTAGGCTCCATGAAGCCGGACCACCCCTCCGCACTCTGGATGGCCCTCGGCTGCCAGCAGCTCTGGAGGATGGGCATGGTCGGGGCACGCGTCCTCACCCTGGTTCTCTTCTTCTGGGCTTACCGTGTCTGGTTGCTGGTTGTCGGAGGTAAGCTGAGCTTCTGTCCCGACCATCTACTGCTGCACGACAAGCAACCTCAGAGCTTAATGCCTGAAAAGAACCATTGGTGAGCAACGACCAGGCCTCTGAGGGCCAATCGGGGTTCGCTGGGGGTTCCTGCCTGCAGGGTCCTCACACCATCCCTATAGGCTTGCAGGTATCTGGACCCACAGAGGGGCTTCCCGGGGCTGGCTGTTCAGACATCTTGCACCTGGGGGCCCTCCACCCTGTCCATGCAGGTGAGGCAGCTGGGAATTCCAAGAGCAAGGAGGGTGGGAGCGGCCAGTCCTCTTAAATCAGGCCCAGACCTGGATGAGCACGACTTCAGCTGAATTTTGCCCGGCAAAGCAGTCTCAGCCAGCCGAGGTTCAGGAATGCGGAGGGAGGCCCCGAGTGTCCCTGAGTGTCCAGGGAGAGAGGAATGCACGAACGCTCACGTGACATTAAACGTGCGAATGTTTTGTGTCCCTCGGATCTCTCCTGGGTTTTCATTCGTCTCCTTGGATGCCGAGTCACACACAGTCAGAACAGAGGAGGGTTACGGCCCCGGATTCCGAGTCCCTGCCCCAGCCCTCCTGCTTCCCCCAGCCCTGCCCCCTCGCTGGGCCCTGACTCCTCAGACTGCTTTCTCCAGGTGCCCACTGGCTGGTGATGACCTTCTGGCTCGTGGCTCAGCAGAGTGACATCGTGGACAGCACCTGCCGCTGGAGACTCTTCAACCTGCTCATGGGTGCCGTGTTCATCCTCTGCTACCTCAACCTCTGGGACGGCCCCTCCAGAAACAGGATGGCCACATTCTACACGGCAAGTGATCCTAACTTTATACGTGTAATGTGGGCGTGCATGCGTGTGTGTGTGCGNCGGATCTCTCCTGGGTTTTCATTCGTCTCCTTGGATGCCGAGTCACACACAGTCAGAACAGAGGAGGGTTACGGCCCCGGATTCCGAGTCCCTGCCCCAGCCCTCCTGCTTCCCCCAGCCCTGCCCCCTCGCTGGGCCCTGACTCCTCAGACTGCTTTCTCCAGGTGCCCACTGGCTGGTGATGACCTTCTGGCTCGTGGCTCAGCAGAGTGACATCGTGGACAGCACCTGCCGCTGGAGACTCTTCAACCTGCTCATGGGTGCCGTGTTCATCCTCTGCTACCTCAACCTCTGGGACGGCCCCTCCAGAAACAGGATGGCCACATTCTACACGGCAAGTGATCCTAACTTTATACGTGTAATGTGGGCGTGCATGTGTGTGTGTGTGTGCGCATGTGTACAGTTGTGCACGCATATCTGTTATGAAGGAATAGCTTGATTTTAGGAAAAACTCTGAAAGGAATTATAGTCTTGAGCAGAGATGATGGTCTCTGAAAGGAGCAACCGGATGTCTGTTTCCACGTAGTTAACATAGCGAGGATTGTGGTATATTTGGTGATGCTTTTCAGCAACTCTCTACATCAGCCCATCTGATAAATATAATCACAGTTCTATTCTTTGTCATATGGGTGGCATCCTTGTCAATCAGCTCAATTGCTGAGTTATAGCTGTGGTCATAGTGTAAAAAGCACAAAGGTGACATAATGCTTTTCTGTAGGCAGCCTCTAGTGCATTACAGGAAATAAGCTTGTACCCAAGTAATAATAAAGAGGCAGAATGTGGGCCAATGCCAGCAGACAAAGCAGTGTCTGAATCGCATAGGATTATCACTTCCTGCTCAGATGACCAGGGACACTTTTGACGAGAGGCAGGAAGTTGAGCTGTATCTCAGAAGGCAAAGGAGAGCCTGGATCAGCCACAAGCTTCAAAGCTGAGGCTTTGGAACTAGACGGCTTCCATGGAACCCTGGCTCTGTCATTAACTGTTACCAACTGTGACTGAGAATTTAGACTCTCTGGACCTATTTTTTCATCAGTGCATCAGGAAATCACCTCTTGGTGTCACTGAGAGAATAATGTTAAGACCTACCTACTTTTCAGGGTCCCTGTGAAGAGTAAATAAAATAATAAACTTGGGCTGAAATAAGCAACCGAGAGTAGCCTTTACCAAAAATATAAGTTGAGACTTTCAAAGGTGCCGGTGCTTCAGGACAGAGACCAGAGTGAAGGGAAAAGCCGGGGAGGCAGGTCCAGTCCAGGGCAGGTGACGGCGTGGTCACCTCCAGGTTTAGGAGAGCCCCGTAGAGCTCGCTGACCCCTGAGGCCACAGGCCCACAGAGGACCCACGATACTGGATGAGTCACGCCAAGCCTCAGTCTCCACATCTGGAAACTGAGAGTAACCAGGCCCCTCACACCATGTGGGCTAAGGGCTGGGTGTGTGGTCCAGCCCAGCCCACACGCACTGCGAATAAAAGAGGGTGAATTTCAGTGTGTGTTTGTGGGCGCATCACGCTCACGTGCTGATGTCCAGAGGCGCCCTGAGAAGCAGAACTAAATGAGAAGGCGTTTCACATTTGCTGCTTCTGCTTGCTTTTGTCACGTTCACACCCTCGTCAGCAGATCATGTCCTGGGAGTTTTAGGGGCCGTTACACAAGGAAGGGGGCCTTCCCAGGTGGCTTGCAGGTAAAGAATCTGCCTGCCATACAGGAGAAGCAAGAGACTCAGATTCAACCCCTGGGTTCCAAAGATCCCGGCAACGCACTCCAGTGTTCTTGTCAGGAGAATGCCATGGACCGAGGGCCTGGCGGGCCCAGTGCAGGGGTCGCCCAGAGCTGGCCATGACTGAAGTGACTGAGCTCACATGTGCACACACAAGGAAGGGGGGAAAATGCTTCCTTCTTTCCAGCTGTCTTAGGCACTGGACCACTGAGCTCAGATCAAGCAGGAGAGGCAGAAATTAGACACTGTGGAATTTTGAGTGGGGAGAAGCCGCAGAAGCACAATGAAGGCTGTGGAACCCAGGGAGCGCCCAAGGGAGAGCGCGTGTGGATGGTGCTGAGATAACAATCCAGATATGGAGGAAAGGCGAGGGACACAGATGCTGATAAGTCAACTGCAGCAAGGAGATAAGTCAACTGCAAGGATAAGTCAACTGCAACAAGGAGTCCCACATGGACTGACTCCTCACCTCCATTTATGCAGAGGCGACTGCACATTTTAAAGGGGAAAGGTGGGGCGTGCAGGGAACACTGGTCTCCAGCAGCCGGGGAGTGACTGCACACCATCGTTCACACACTTCCCACGTATTCACGACGGGAGGCAGTGGTAACACACTTTAGTGCTGGGTTTCCCTGGTGACTCAGATGGTAAGGAATTTGCTTGCAGTGTGGGAGAACCGTGTTCAATCCTTGGGTCAGGAAGCTCCCCTGGAGAAGGAACTGGCATCCCACTCCAGTATTTTTGCCTGGAAAATCCCATGGACAGAGGAGCCTGGCGGGCTATAATCCATGGGGTCACAAAGAGTTGGACATGACTGAGCAACTGACACAGATACAGCTGGGAGAGTCGTCTCCTGGGATGTTTGTGTTTCCGAGGGCTGGTTCCCAGGTCCTGGAGAAGACAGCTCTGGGCGGTAAAAGACTGACATTTCTGAGGAGCAGAGAGAATATGTATAATTGCAGGCTTTCTAAAGTAGCTCCGCTACGTGGAAGGGTCTGGGCCGCTCTTGCATTATGACCAGGTTTTTTCCAGAACAAACAATAAGTTCTCCGGGCAGCACCGAGTTTTCTCAGGCAGGAACTTCTTTGGGGCTGGGTCACCATGCTAGGGATGCAGGCTTGAGCTATTAGAAAGGACGTTAGTGTTGGTTCCAGTCATTTCTGCTTCAGCTCTGCAGTTATAGGCCAAGAAGAGCACGCAGAGGAGCCTGTCTGAGTCAGTTTTGGTCCAGAAGAGCATCTTTGTCAGTGGAAAGTGGTTGCATTCACATCCTGTTGGTTCTGTTTCTCTGGAGGGCCCTGACAAATGCATCCACTAGAAACAGAACCAGTGAGATGTGTCTAGATACATAAGAGATTTGTTACAGGGATTTTCTCATGCAGTTACAGCGCCACCAAGTCCCAGTCACCCTCCGCAAGCTGGAGAACCAGGAAGCTAGTGATTATTCAGTCCAGGCCCAAAAGACCAAGAACCATGAGCTCCGGTGCCCAGGGATTAGAGGAGATGGGTGTCTCGGGCAAATATGCGGGGAAAAAAATTCTGAAATTGTTATGAACGTTTGTGACTCACTGGAATCCAGTGTCACTGTGAGCTCTGCAGGTACTTTTAATGATCGCATGATAAAACGAACGTGTATACAGTTAACATGAGACTATGCAACAGATAAAGCAGCAAACAGAATTCCCTGTCGGCCCCACCCGACTCACCAAAGGGACCCCTGCTGCCTTGTGAGCTGTGCCCTTCCGTTTTCCGTGCCTTTCTGCCTCTGCAGACACTTGGCGTGCTGCAGTGAGAACAGGAGGGCACCCTTGGCGAGAGAGGCTCGCTCAGCCCTGCCCTGCTGCTAGAGGGCCCCGGTCAGCAGTGGGAGCCCCTAGGCCTGAAGGGGCTGCAGGAGATTGCGGGGCGGGAGGGTGCCCAGGCTGCGTGCACTGCCCGGGGGTGCTGACTCTCCTGCTCTCACAGGTGATGCTGCTCGAAAATACCATCCTCGTGCTGCTGGCGACGGACTTTCTCCAGGGGGCCTCGTGGACCAGCCTGGGGGCCGTCACAGGCGTCTTGTCTGGATTTCTGATCGGTGAGCCCCAAGGTCGCTTTCACTGCCCCTCCGTCCCCTACCTACCTCCCACAACTTTCTTCCTTTAGGTCAGCTCACTCCAAGGGTAGGAATTGGGGCTCGGAAGCAGCTGGATGGAGACCAGGGCCGGGCCCTAAACTGAGGGTGGCCAGGCCACCCCCCCGCCCGGGCATGAGATCCTGGATCGGCCTTTGTCTCCTTTGCTCGGCTGTGCTCAGAGCCGCAAGCCAAGCAGGGGCCGCCCCGGAGGTGGCCTGTTGGTGAAGCCAGGGTGGAGGCCGGGGGTCAGGCAGATCCAGGCCAGCTGGCCCTTTCCCTCAGCTTCTGGGGACAGTGGAACCCCCAACTGTCCAGTGCCCTGGACCAGAGTCTTCAGTGGGGAGGTGGAGCCCGGGCTATAAAGCAGCAGCTCCAGCTTCCATCTTGAGCTGCCTGGATAAACATTTATTGAGTGCCTACTGCATGCCAGCCTGGGGCTGCCGCCAAGAAACCAGTTAAACAGCAGGCTTTTGAGGAAAGTCTGTCTGCACTCAACACACACAGCCCTGTGACTGGCAGGATGGGGTGCGGATGGGGTCAGCTCTCCTTTCTTGGTCTCAGGGGGCTCCTCATAGGAGAAGAGGAACAATCCCTCCTGCCCACTGACCGTGAGGACTCAGGACACTGGGTGGAAATGGCCTGAGCTGTGCACCCTGCAGAGACAACACCGGCTGACCCTCCATTAGGAGTTCTGACCCCGTTCCCCCAGAGATGCTGAGAGCAGGCAAGGGGACGTCTGTTAGGTTCCTTCTAGCTGCATCCTTGCTGCATTTCCTGGCCCTGCTGAAGCTCATACCACCCCCCAACCCCCGCCCCCATATCAGACTTCACGCTGTTTATTATGAGCTCCCTGAAACCCGGTGCTTGGTCCAGTACAACAGGAAACTGGAAATAACGTGGGAGGATTACTGGAATGCTCTGCTAAATAAATTATTGCCGCAGTCAACACTTCTGATCAAAATAAATGAAGCTGACAACAGTGTGATTCAGATGTTTGTGCACAAAGGAAGTTTTGTTGCTGCTCGTGGAAATTCCTTGATATGGGGGTTTTGATGGGTATGTTTAACCTCTGCTTGGGTCTTGTTTTTGAAATGATTATCTCTCCCTCCTTTTGCTTTGGAATCCATCAATCAGTATGTGGATGGTTGTGTTCTGGGTATTTGACCCGCTTTTCTGAAAGTGAAATTACCTTTTCTATCAAACCTCTCTCTCTGTCCCACACACATGCACGCATATACCTAGAGGACTCGGTTGGAGCCTCCTTCAAGGAAGAAGTCATAAAATCTCTAAGGTTTAAACTCTGTTTTTACATTTTTTTAACGGCAGAAATATTTGCAGCTTATTGGAACTGTGTGTGTGTGTGTGTGTGTGTGTGTGTGTGTGTGTGTGTGTATGGATGCCTCTCAGTCACTCAGTTGTGTCTGACTCTTTTGCAACCCCATGGACTGTAGCCCATCAGGCTCCCCTGTCCATGGGATTCTCCAGACAAGAATACTGGAGTGGGTTGCCATTTCCTTCTCCAGGGGATCTTCCCAACCCAGGGATCAAACCTGTGTCTCTTGCATCTCCTGAATTGGCAGGCGGATCCTTTACCACTAGCACCACCTGGGAAGCCCTACTGGAGCTGGAACATATGTAAATTCCCCCAAATACCCACTTCTGATGCTCCAGCAATAGTCCTGTTTTGAATCCCAAATGATATTACTCTACTCAAAACTGGAGATCCTGGAATTCTGCAAACCACAGGGAGGATGCAGGACTTCAGAGAACGTAACCTTGTGATTTTTTTTCTCTCCCCTTCTTTTGCAGGCAGTGTCTCACTGGTCGTTTACTACAGCCTGCTGCATCCGAAATCCACAGACATCTGGCGGGGCCCCACAGACGGTGATAAAGCAGAAGAAGACTCTTCTCCACAAGCCCTGGGCCTAGCCGGGGAGGGACTGGACAGCCTAGGGCCCTGCCCAGAGGAAAGCGATGAGCTCCCAAGCCTGGGAAAGCCCCCCAGCCCACAGTGGGCGCCCCCAGAGGCTGGGCTGGAAAGCCAGACGGCGGGGAAGGCCTCTTTCCTCAGCCACCACCACTGGCTGCTGGTGAAGCTCGCTCTGAAGACAGGGAACGTGTCAAAGATCAATGCAGTCTTTGGAGAAGATGGCCTGGCCCACTTTTACTCCCCTGAGTGGAGGTTGAGCCAACACCGCAGCGGGCAGAGGACACCCCCACCCCCGCAGCAGGAGCCCCCTTCATCACCCCAGGACCCTCTAACCTCAGAGGAAGGCTCTGAGTTTCCAGTGGTCCCCAAAGCAGAGGCTGATGAGACCTCAAGTTACCTGTCTTTTGCCAGCGAGAGTCCTGACCTAGCTCCAGCCCAGCAGCCGACAGCTGCAAGGAGGGAGGATGGCTCAGAGGAGGGAGCCGGGGCTGCCCCGGGGGCGAAGGGTGCATGGGGGCGCCCGGGGGGCGGGGGCGGGCAGGCCGGCTCCACGCTGTACTTCAGCGCCACCGCAGAAGGGGCACTCCCCTCCCCTGGGGGGCCGACGCCCCTCTCCAGAAGTGGGCTGGGGTCGGGCAGCTCTGAGCGCTTTCCCCTCAGCGTGGCCGACATCAGCCCCATCTTAGGCCCCGGAGGACGCTTGCAGCCCAGCGGCCGGGCCTGGGGCGGCTCGGGGCTCCGGGGGCAGCGGGCGTCCCCGCGTCGCCCCGTCGCATCTGGCACCCAGAGGCTGGTGCCCGAGGTGCACCCGAGGGCCGTGGATGCGCCCTGCCTCACGTCCACCCCCAAGTGCACGGCCCCGCTGGGGACTGCTGCCACAGGGCGAGGCTGACGGCTGAGGCGGGTTTCCTCCGCTGAGCACGGTCAGTGGGTGACCCACAGGAGGCAGGTCAGGCTGGTCGCTGGGGTGGGGACTTCCGACACATCCACCCTTGAGTGTGTTGCAGCCCCTCTGGACATCTGTCCACTCAGCCTGAAAACGAGGGAACTGGATTAGATTGTTTCTAAGGTCCCCTGCAAGCACCACACGCCACACGTTCGCATAGGAGTCCTTCTCTAACACCGTGAGGGAGGCGACCATAAGGCTTCCTTCCAATCTCCTGCTTCTGAGTAGCCATTCCCTCCTCCAGAGGATCTTCCCTGCCCCAGGGATTGAACCCGACTCTCTGCATTGCAGGCAGATTCCTTACCATCTGAGCCATCAGGGAAGCCCCTGACAAACTCTATGATCCTTCCTGTGGCTTCCCCAGTAAACTCAAGGGTAAAACCCAGAGTCCTATTTTATTCTGTTAATAGCACTTAAGTAGTTACTAATCATTCTTTTAAATGTATTTTAGCTGCATTATTTTATGAAATCCCTTGTAAGCCTCAGGACACCTCAGGCCTCTGTCCCGTAGAAGGAGAGTCGAGAAAAGCCAGAGCTGGACAGAATTGAAGTGGTGAAAACAGATTTTATTCAGGAGCTGTTGCAATAGGGGAAGAGGTCTCCATGTAAAACTGGCTCAACTCTGAATTCAGTGTGGACAAGTGGGGTTTACAGCCGAGGAGCAGGTGGGGCTTAGTGGGTGGAAAATTACAGAGGAAACATCGGGGTTAGGGGGCTTCTGGCTAAACCAGTGTAACAGGAAGCTTGCTGAAGGCAGGCCAGTGAGGTCAGACATCCTGGGTCGGAGGATCGGGTAAATGAGGACCCCAATCGTGTATGGAAGGTGATGGGATACTGAGGGTGGGGGCTTCTGGCTAAGGTGACCTAGGATTCATGCTAAAACGACAAAGCAGAGAGGAACACGGAAGAGGACTTGGCTGGAAAGTTCGGGGGAGCCTGAGCAGGGTTTGGTCAAAGAGAATGTTAGGAGGACGCAGAGAACGGTATCAGTGGCTCCACCCGGGGCTTCTGGCCTTTCCCCTCCACATAGAAAGCTCGGCAAGAAGTGGATGCTCTGTGTGACCTTGAGAAAGCAGTCACTGGAGGGAGCTTCCTACTCGACGACTCCTCATCTGGATCTCCGTGGTCAGGACGCGCGCAGCCCGAGCGTGATGTTTGGAGATGGCATTGCACATGTCCTCAGGGGAGGGCCACCTGAGCTGGAACCAGCAGGTGCAGGACTCATCACAGTGAGGGAGAATGAGTTCCGCAGGGCATCTCAGGACAAGTCTGAGGAGGGACTGAGGCAGGAGCTGCGGTGCGGGAATTGGGAAGGACCTTGGGGAGCAGGTGTCCACTCTGATTTGGGGGCAGTTCTGTGACCTGGCCCCTGCACCTGCAGAGGCTTACGGTCACCTGCAAGGCTAGACCAGACTGGGAAAGAAGCCGCGCTTGAAAACCGGGCCAGCCATTGCCCCTTAGGGCAGAAGTGGTGCATCTGGCAAGGTGCAGTGATGTTGCTTTTTCTCTATCGCCGTCTCCAGGTGGCCTCTTCTGAAGCTGATAACCTGTGAGACCCTGTGAATGAGAGAACACAGAGCCCGGCTGGGAGCCTCCACTGAGCTCCCAGATTCGGGGGGCTGCCCTCTGCTCCCTCGGAATATCGGTGGTCGCTGCACGGCTGTTTGTTAGGCTAAGTCTCACGTATTGGATATATTATGTTGATGTTCCTGCTTCAGTGAGTGGCCGTCACCCAGAACCTTGAAAGTACAGGCTGCCCCCGGATATTTGCTTGAGGACATTTATCTCATATCTGCTGTCGCACATGCGATTTCTTGTTTTTTTTAAGCCTACCTCACTCCCTTCTCCCTTGAAGCTGCATAGGAAGCAATGCAAGGACTTGAAGGATCGCCTGCTACCGACTGCCTGCACGTCCCACACAAAGGAGGGAAAGCGGGCTCTCCAGAAGCTGAGGAAATCACGCTTGGTCTCCACGAATGTTTCTCTGATGGTTCGCTCCTTGGGACAGGCTGTTTTCTTCAGCTGTTTGCCTGGTGAGGCCTGGCTGGCAGACAGCTTACAGCAAACAGTGAACACCCCTAAGTGGAATTAAATTCTAGATTTTTCTGAAGGACTAGAGATTGCGCCGGTCGTAAGCAAAGCCTCTAGATAACCGTCTGGGGAACGGATTTTCGTAAAAACAGTTGCACATGCCTGCCTTTATTGCTGAGGTCCCTGCTCTCCTAGGGCACAAGTGGCTCTTCCATTCACAGTCTGACCAGTGGGTGGTGTGCAGCGTTCTGGCTGGAGTCCCGAGAACCAGAGCACCCTAGCTTGCAGGAGGAGGGGGTTGCGTCAGCCCCAGGAGGGTCCTCTCACTGCAGTGGAGCCCTGGGTGTGCTGCGCCATTGGTGCTGGTAAGGGCCAATGCCAGCCCACAGCAAGGAGGCCACAGGAGGCCAAGGGGTTGAATGCCCCGGGCCCGCTGTCCATCGCCACTGCCAGAAAGGGAAGGCAGAGGACACGAACTCTCCACAAGTGGGCACCTTGAGCCCAGTAGCCTGGGAGGCCAGCCTGGGGCGGGGGCGCTGAAAGTAACCGCCCGGCTCCCCCCAGCAGTGCGCTCAGCTTCTTCGCAAACTGTAGCGCACTTGCCTCTAAACCAGTTGCCCCCAAGCAGGGATGTGGCCATTTTAAGTGTGCCCTGCTTCTCCATCTTGATGCTGGACCTCAGAGCTATAGAATCTGCAACAGCAGAGATAACACACATCCACCAAAGGCTCTGAGCTTATAGAAACAGCTTCTATTCCTACCCCAAACCCTCAGCATTTATAACCCCAAAGACGGGTTTAATATTTGCGTCCCAAGCTGCATGGTTTTAGAAGTCAGAAGGAGGTTTGACACATGTATCTTCTCACCCCTGTGCAGAGGTCCCTCATGTTTTGGGATCTTGTATTGGCCATTTTAAGATTTCTTTTTTTTTTAATGTGGATGACTTTTAAAGTCTTTATTGAATTTGTTACAATATTGTTTCTGTCTTATGTTTTGGTGTTTTGGCCCCAAAGCATGTGGGGTCTTAGTTCCCTGACCAGGGATCGAACCTGCATCCACACCACATTGGAAGGCAAAGTCTTAACCACTGGACTGCCAGGGAAGTCCCTGGTGTTGGACATTTTTGCCTAGGCTTTGATTCCTTACTCTTCCATTTCTTCCTACCCCAGTCAGCCTCCTAGTCCCTAAAAGGTGGAGTCTTCCGCAGTCCTTGGATAAGGCCATCAGAGCGAACTGAGAGAGACCCAGAAGGCCACCTCCGGGCCAGGGCACTAAGTCAGGGCCCAGAGGGAGTGCCCCGGGCTCCCACGCCAGCCCTGACGCCTTCGCCCCTGCATCCTTCCCTCTGCGGGTCCCAGCAGTGTCTCCTGGGGTGCCAGCATACCCTCGAGCCGCCTTGTCCCACTCATGCCTCCAGAGACACAAGGATCAGTCAGCGTAAGAAGTCGTTACACAGCGTGGTGGCGTCTTGGGTTTTTCATACTATATTGTACCGAGCCAAGCGTGAGATTGAGTCCTTATTCCTTCTGAGACCCTACTCCCATGCCCTCAGTTCAATTCTCAAGCTAAGGGCTGATGACACTTGAGTTTTTTAAACACACAGAAAGGATTTTACTTTAAAACTCAACTCAGTTGTAGAATTTGATTCAATTTCTCCCACTTTTTAAGATGACCGACCATCCTGGTTTCCCTAAGACTAGGGGTTTCCTGAGATGTGAGTTATTAGAGTTAAACCAGATAGTCTCCTAGGCCGATTGGGAAGGCTAGTCGCCTTGATACCTGTTCACTCTAGACACTTTTTCTACTTCATGTAGCCACTCAGCAGAGAAAACAGTCTCTGGTTTAAAAATCTAGGCAACAATGCAAGGTTCCCAAAATACAGTCCTCCAGCCCCAAACCCTTATCCCCCAGCCCCATCAATCTTGCAAAACTCAACTTGACTAATGTCCCCCTTGCTGACACTGTCTACCAGAGCCAATATGATGGTTGACTTTAAGCTCCGCCGATGCCAGGGGAGGTCTGCTCTGAAGTCAAAGCTATAGTCCAGATTTTAAGTTAACATCTCCTAGGGAGGAAATCTCCCATGGAAAAATACCATGGAAAAATCCACGACTGACCACAGAGATACATTCATTACGGCAAGACTATAATTACAACACTGCCCGTCAGGGTTTCCATTATAAATGGGGTCTAAATCTTGGTGGAACACAATTCTTTCCAGCTGGAGCAAACCATGGACAGGTTTCCAGCCCACTGGGGGTTTTTTTTTTTTTTTCCTGATTTGTTTACAAATTGGCAAGGCTGGGGGTGGGGGGATGGGAAGACGGGAACAGCATAAACAATATGGATTTTTGTTCTTAGTGTATCTATCCTTCAAGCCGAAACTAAGAGAACACAGACCAAGCAAAAAATAGCCAGTGTTACTGAGAATGACATCCAGACCGGAGAATTTTGGATTTCAAGGTGACATTTTGTCTTTTCATTGTTCAGTCGCTGAGTTGCATCTGACTCCTTGTGGCCCCATGGACGGCAGCATGCCCGGCTTCCCTGCCTTCACCATCTCCTGGAGTTTTCTCAAATTCATGCCCATTGAGTCAGTGATGCCATCCAATCGTCTCATCCTCTGTCGACCCCTTTTCCTCCTACCCTCAATCTTTCCCAGCATCAGGGTCTTT
Source organism: Raphicerus campestris (assembly GCA_006410735.1). Classification (NCBI taxonomy): domain Eukaryota; kingdom Metazoa; phylum Chordata; class Mammalia; order Artiodactyla; family Bovidae; genus Raphicerus; species Raphicerus campestris. The sequence goes on from SJYW01043703.1 coordinate 58,994, forward strand.
TCCAATGAGTCGGCTCTTCACATCAGGTGGCCAGAGTATTGGAGTTTCAGCTTCAGCATCAGTTCTTCCAATGAGTATTCAGGATTGATTTCCTTTAGGACTGACTGGTTTGATCTCCCTGCAGTCCAAGGGACTCTCAAGAGTCTTCTGCAGTACTACAATTTGAAAACATCAATTCTTTGACGCTCAGCCTTCTTTATGGTCCAACTCTCATATTCGGACATGACTATTGGAAACATCATAGCTTTGACTATATGGGCCTTTAATTTACTTTAAAAGATGGAATATTTGGTAAGAGAGTGGAGATTCACTTTTTTTTTTTTTTAATGCCTGGAAGAGATGAGCTTTGGCGCATTGTACCTCTGAGGGAAGCTCTGAGGTGGGAGATCCCTGCAGGAGATGAGACCTGGGCTCTCTTCTGCTCTTTCTCCAGCTAATGTCTGACTGAACAGAAGTCAGTTCAGGGTTCTGAGCCTTGGGTTCCTCCTCTGTGAATCAGACACTGAGCTAGCCCGCCTGCCTCACAGAGTCCCTGGGCATGCCTCACGGCCAGCAGAGATGGCCTGCCCCACCCCCGGGGCAGGGCCCTTCAGTTTGCATGCCCCCTCTCCCAAGCCCAGTGTCCTGGCTGCCCTCCAGAGACGGTGGAGCCCAAGTCACTCTGTGCGGTTGGGGGTGCCTTGTTCCCCAGACCATGGAGGAAAGGGGACGCCACCACCTGCAGGACGCTGACGTACCCCAGAGCCAGTGCATCCTGGGTCCTCATGGAGACTTAAGCTTGTTTTGACTTAAAACGTTTTACAGTAATTGCTCCAAAGCCATAAACTCACTTCAGGGCATTTCGCCACAGTCTTATGACCTCGTGGTGTCACAAGGTCAGCCTCCTGCCAGAGTCCTGTAGGGTGAGGGCAGAGACACTTCTCAGGCTTTGTAGGCTCATAGGGTGATCATTAGAAATGACCAACTGACCCTTAGAAACGACTGACAAAACAGGAATTCCTGAAATGTTCAGTCACAGCCTCCCCCTCTAAAAGCCGCTGGACTTCTAGGAACACCAGAGGAAAAGAGATTGGTTCTGGTGGCCGGTCTTGTGTTTGCTTTAAATCACAGCCATTGCAAATCGAGGGATAAATATTTCCTTAGATACTCAGACCCCACTTTCCCTTCTCAAACTCCTGAAGAATTTAGAGGTCAAGATTTTTTTCTCAGCAGTCAGGAAGCAATGTGATTAATCTGAGTAATGGAGTTAGGTGGACAAAGGTCCAAGTTGCATTTTGTAAGGTTATACAAACTTTTAGGATTTCAAGTCATTTATTTTAAATAACTATCAGCTAAAAAGCTTAATCTGGCTTCGTTTTGACTTGGGTTTGAAATAAACGGCCAACTGCTTTCTCCTCTCACTTAATTCATGACAAGGTTTAGCCATAATTCTAAGTTGCAAAAAGCCCGTTCTGTGCAGAGATGAGCATCCCCTGACATGTTAATGCATTAAATAGCCATAGATCTTGCTGACTTTTGTAATGAAGACGTGCTGTGTGGGGCTGTTACTAGATGTGTGTTATGGAGTTAAGCATACTATACATCCATGTTTTAAGAGCAAGCGCTAGCATCACATAATCCCCAACCCTGTGTAGCAGGGGCAGCGGACAGGGGATTTCACTGCAGTCTCAGGCTGGCTCCCCACACCTGCTGGGTGGTGTGGGCTCAGTAGGTGGCGCTCTTGCCCCTCCATCAGCCTGCTCCATCCTTCATCCATTTATGTACAAGTTTAGCTGGTTGGTTTTAATCCGTTGCTTTCAGTCAGGCACACAAACACCCCGCATGGGCGGCAGCTCGAGCTCTGAAAAGCCACACATGGCCTTTGCGTCTCCCAGCCAGCTGAGGCCCTGCCCTTATCAGTTGTGGGCTTAAGGGTTTATTGAGATAATTGTTAAGAGCAGAGCTGGGCTTCCCAGGTGGTGATAATGGTAAAGACCTTGCCTGCCAATGCAAGAGACATGAAACTCAGGTTTGATCCTGGGTCAGGACGGTCCTCCAGAGGAGGGAATGGCAACCCACTCCAGTATTCTTGCCTGGAGAATCCCATGGACAGAGGAGCCTGGCGGGCTATAGTCTGTGGAGTCGCTCAGAGTCGGAGACAATTGAAGTAACAGCACACATAAGAGAAAGAAGTCAATCTGAAAAGACTACCTTCTGTGTGATCCCAATTCTGTGACATTCTCGAAAAGGCAAATATGGAGACAGTAAAAAGGTCAGTGGCTACCAAGGTTTGGGGGCAGAAGGCAGGGGGATGAATAGGTGGAGCGCAGAGGCTGTTTCGGGCAGTGAAACTACTCTATGTGATGCTATAATGATAGATACACACAGTTATATGCTTGTCCCAACCCATGGAAGCCACAGCGCCAGGAGTGAGCCCTGATGGAAGCTGTGGACCCTGGGTGGTGATGGTGCATCCGTGTCGGTTCATCACTCGCAACAAATGTGCTATCTGGTGGGGATGTTGATGGTGGGGGAGGTGACGCCTCAGTCAGACAGGGGATATCTGGGAATCTGCACCTTCCTCTCAATTTTGCTGTGAATCTAAGGTTGCTATTTAAAAGCACTCCATTGTTTTTAAATCTTAATTATCCTCTCTTCTCAGCCATGAACCAAAACCTACTTTTATCTCTCAAAACATTTCATCAAGCACCTATCTGTGCCAGGCCCCTTGCCAAGTGCTGGAAGCACAAGGTCCAGCTCTGGAGTGTGGAGTCCAGTGAAGACAGCGGCACAGAAGGCAGAGGGCTTGTCTCCCTTTTGGGCTGCGGGTGTCAGACGCAGCCCACCTGTGAGGAGCTCAGCACAGTTTTCAACCCAAGAAGGTGCTTTGCAGCTGTTAGACCTGAACCTTTGAGTCTGTTTAAAGAGCATCTTGGGTGACCTGGTTGAGACCTGGAAAGGCCCAGGAGTCATGACACCTCCTTGCTGGGCATTTCCTCCAAGTCCAGTTGGGTGGTTAGCAATCAGCACTTCAGTCTGCCTGACTGGGTCTGGGTCCCTGCTCCACCCCTCATGAGCTGAGTTAACCTTTCTGTGCGGAGTTTCCCTCAGGGCTCTGAAATCAGCGTGACAGAAACGGCCTGTGTTACAGGATGGTGTGTACAAATGAGTGAGGTCTAATATAAAGCTTTCTCTTTTTTTGACTGCACCGCGCAGTGCATGGGATCCTAGTTCCCCGAGCAGGGATCAAACCCATGCCCCCCTGCATTGGAAGCATGGAGTCTTAACCACAGGACCATCAGGGAGGTCCCCCATACAGCTTTTCACCAAGTATTTGGCACAGATGAGAACACAAGGCTAGTAGAGATTACTCTCCCAGGTGGTAGGCATGTGGGAGGAGGTGAGTATGCCACGAACTCCTTATCTTCATGACTACATTTAAATATATTAAAACCTCTCTTCTCTGAGACATTTGAAATCTCTCAGATTGTGCAGATCTACCTAGCAGCCTTTGTCCGCCGTGTTGGTCCCAGGAGGGGTGCCCTGGGGGTGCTCCCCAAAGGGAAAGGACACCAAGACTCCACTCTGCGCCTGCGGGCTCGCTGTCAACCAGACTCCCCTAAGGCAAAGCTGAAACTCCCGTGAGAATTTCCTCTATCCTTTGCACCTAGGATAAAAGCCCGGAGCAACTCACATAGAACTTTCTTTAAGGGGGGAAAAAATGGTTACAATTTTTTTCCTGGTTCAGAGTTTTTGACGTGTTTCTTGTTTTTCTTCATGCTTGGGGACAGGAGGAATGACACGCGGCCGCCCCATAATTGTGGGGCCTTCTCCAGTGGACCATGATCTATTTACTGAGAATTTTTTAATAAATAAACCACAGCCTTGAACCCTTGTGCCCTTATAAACCAGTTGGTTCTCATGGGGAGAGTTCAGGAGTTTTTATGGAGCAATAGTATGTTCTCATGAGAATTTTATTAGAAATCAGAGAGTTGAAATGCATCAAGCAGGAAATTTATGAGGTTACATGGGAACCATCCCTTCATTTTGTCATTCTGGGTTAATTTACTTCTTCATAGTGTGTTGATTTACTTTGTAAATTTCAGTCATGAGTTCTAAGCTTCTCAGCAAATTTAAGCCTGCTCATCAATTTCTTGAACTTTTCCCATTTTTTATCCTTAAAATAAGATAGCTAATTATTGACAGCCTATATAAGAACATCCAAACATCTATGGGAAGCACATATTCCTGGGCAGAAATGTGTCCAAGCAGGTCTTTCCAAATGGCAAGGAATAAACAGAGCTTAGAGAAAAACATTTTTATAACCCACATGCAATTCTTTACGTCTTGAACTTTTCCACTTACTAGTTTCTCCAAATAATGTTTTTAATTGTGTTTTGCAAAGTACCCAGTTAAAATTTCACTCATAAAAAAAAAACAACAAGCTTGTTTATTATCATGTAACACGACTTGGAAAATAGCCCAAACCCAGAATAGATGTTTGTGTGCTGGTGAAGTGGGGAGGAAGTGTTCTAAACAAGTTTTTCGTCTGGGCCTGTTCCAACACTTCATTAATGGTGTGTTGATGGTGTGAGGAAAGAGGGCAGGCCAGGACTGGCCTTGGCTGGAGCCAAGAAAGTGAGTGCGGAACCCCAGGAAGTAGTCTTCTGTTAACCAGCTCACCCCTTTGTTGATAACTGAGCCTGACTCCTGGGTGAATCCCCATATTAGGTAATGTCTCTTAATCTTTACATTTAATTCTCAAGTCGTAACTGTGTGTTTCCAGCCAAATACTTGCTCCGGGAGTTGAAGTTTACCAAGCTGCAACCCTGGCATGGTGGCTTTGTCTTAACCTTTTCTGCCTACTCATCACCCCAAACTCCTAGGCACCTATTTTATAAAAAAAAAAAAAAAAAATCTTCGTAATGAGACAACACAAGAAGGCAGCCTGGCAGCTGGCTTCAGGTTTCTTGGCGCTAAGAATGATTCCAGCTCTCCTGTCCCAGCTCAGCTGTTATCTGGACTAATGGAAGCTGGTCCCTCCTCCAAGATGCAAACGGAACAGTCTCGGTCACCATTCTCTAATCTTTCCTGGGGTTGCTCGTGTGCCAGGCTCAGAGCTAGGCTATATACAGCAGCAGGTTTACTACTGGAAACAACTCTCTAAAGAAGGTCCTGGGCCTCTCCCCACTTCACAGGTGATGAGCTTGAGGCTCAGGTGGGTGATGTAGTCTCTCTGCGATCACACAAGCAGATGTCCTCTTACCCCACAGTGCCGAGACTCCAGGGTCAAGGTCTGACCTGGGAGACACACCCTGCCCTCAGCAAGCTCTCTTCCTAATTTCAAGAATAAGGAATGAGAGACCAAGTCCAATGCTCAGAACCCAATGACAGCCCAGCGCGACCCTGTCACTGTGTGGGAGAAGAGATGCTCTGATGGCGAACAAGCACATGGAAAGATGCTTCTCATATCAGACGTCATCAGGGAAATGCAAATTTAAGCAGTAGGGAGATGCCCCACACCCCTAGGAAAATGACCGGACCCAGACACTGACATCCCCAAAGGCTGGTGAGGATGTAGAACAGCAGGAAAGTCTCATTCATTGCTGGTGGGAATGCAAAATGGTACAGCCACTTTGGTGCTTTCTTAGAAATTAAACACACTCTTACTGGCAATCAGGATCCGGCAGTCACACTCCCTGGCATTTCCCCAAAGGAGCTGAAAACTTAGGTCCACACAAAAATCTGCGCATGGATATTTTTATCAACTCTATTCATACTTGCCAAAACTTGGAAGCAATCAAGGTGTCTCTCAGAATGTGAATGGCTAAAGAAACTGTGGTCCCTCCAGACAATGGGATATTATTCAATGATAAAATCAAGCCATGAAAAGGCATGGGAGAACCTTAAAAGCATAGGACAAAGTGAAAGAAGCCAACCTGAGAAGTGTCCATGCTGTGTAATTCCAACTCTGTGACATTCTGGATAAAGCAAAACTATAGAGACTGTGAAGATAAGTGGTTTTCAGAGACTGAGGAGTGGTGGGATGAAGAGGTGAAACATAGAGGATTTCTAGGGCAATGAGAAGACTGAATGGTGCTATAGTGGTGTCCAAAGTGGTGGACAAGTGTATATCCTCATACACTTGTCCAAACCCATAGGGTGCACAACACCAAGAGTGAGCCCGAAGATTTGTCAGTGGAGGTTCATTGATTGAAAGGAATATGGCATCTGGTTCAGGATGTGGTTCTTGGGAGAGGCCATGGTACAAAGGGGTCATGGGTAGTCTCTGCACCTTCCATTCCATTTTGCTGTGAACCTAAACTGCTTTAAAATAAAAAAAAAAATTAAAAAATGAAGACTATTAAGAGAAACAAAACAAAGAGTCACAGGAGTCCTGGACTTAGGAAACATGGACCCCAGTGGCCTGAGAGCAGACAACTTCAAGCAGGGTTGCACCATCTTAACAAGCATAAACGCGAACAAAGCGATGCATCCAGCTCGTGGCTGTGGAGGACGCCTCCTGCAAAGAAGCAGAGAGCTGGTCACATCACCAGGAGGAGAAGGGCTCGAAGGCTTCCTGGAGGAGGAGGATTTGCAGGGGTGAGGGTGAGGGGCTGGAGGAGGAGGCGAAAGCGGAGCCTGGACCCAGGCCTCTCCCTGGGCTGGCTGGGATTTTGCCTCTGGACTCTATTCTGCTCCCCACCGGGCCTCTTCTTTTTCTGAGGATTGTTAACAAATTGGTTTCTTCCACCTCCAGGCAAGCTGTGCTTTGGTGATGAGCCAAGAAAAATATCCACTGAATGCAAACCAGGCTCGCAGAACATGCCCAGCGAAGTGCACAGGAAACACTCTGTCCTCCGCGAACGAGCTCTGAAGGCAGCCTCTCCTCTTGGCTTCCTCAAGGCCCCAGCCGCAGGTTTGCAGGGACCACACCTTCCTGGGAGCCCACCCCCCACCCACACCGCCCTCATCTGGGATGTTCCCAGAGCACACGCAGGGGAAGGTCCTCCAGCCCTGGGGGAAAGCGCAGTCCCCCAGGGGCCATCCCAGAGAAGACAGCCTGCAGATTGGAGGCCTCCGGGGGTGGGGGCCGCAGCAGGGTCAGAGGAAGACACGCTAGGTCCCAGGGCCTGGGCTGCATTCCAGCCTCCACCCTGCCCCCTGTATCCCAGACCTCTTTGCTCCTGCCCAGACAGGGGCGTCAAGGGCAACACAGCCGGGAATTCAACCCGGCTCCCCCGGGTGCCCTCACTGCGGCCAGTCCTGAGGCTGGTTACCATCCAGGCTGGGAAGCGATGGCTTTTCGGCTTTTCACCAGCCGTCCAGTTAAGGTGATGGGGGCTCCTGGTGCCTTCCTGGCTTTGCACCTCCGGAGCTTTCCCCCCAGCATTCAGAAAGGCGCTGGACGGAGCAGCGATCCCCTTTCTTTAAGGGAAGGTTGTTGTTTTTTTTTTTTAATATATATTTATTTTAATGGGAGGATAATTACAATATTGTCTGACTCTTTGCAGTACTGGAGTGGGTTGCCATTTCCTTATCCAGAGAATCTTCCCGACCCAGGGATTGAACCTAGGTCTCCCGCATTGTAGACAGACGCTTTACCGTCTGAGCCTCCAGGGAAGTCCATAATTACAATACTGTGATTGCCCCTGCCAGCCGCCAGTGTGAGTCGCCACAGGCACACACGCGTCCCTTCCCTCCTGCCCGCCCTCCCAACACCACCCCCCCATCGCTCCAGGTTGCCGCAGAGCAGCCGCCCTGGGTGTCGGGTTACGCATCCAACCCCACGGGCAGGTGCTGTCTCAGCCTGGGTGCCGTGTGTGCCAACAGCGGCAGCGTGCCGCCCGCCTGCGCCCCTCGCTGCTGAGGCTTAGCGGCGGCACCTGGACGCCGGGGCCCTGCCTCGGAGAGCGGCTCCATTCGGACCCCAGCCAGGCCCCGCGGGTGTGAGTGGAGGCCGCGGGCCTCCGCGAGTCTGCTCTGAGCAGCACTGGGCTCTCGGAGCCACGGGTCTGAGATCGGCGGAAGGTTCTGGTTCCCGGGTGCTGCTTCTCTGCACAGGGATTTGTGGTCCCTTGTGGACCTGGAATCTGTGGTGTCCCGGACATGGAACAACAGACTAGTTCCACATAGGAAAAGGAGTACATCAAGGCTGTATATTGTCACACTGCTTATTTAACTTATATGCAGAGTACATCATGAGAAACGCTGGACTGGAAGAAGCACAAGCTGGAATCAACATTGCCGGGAGAAATATCAATAACCTCAGATATGCAGATGACACCACCCTTATGGCAGAAAGTGAAGAGGAACTAAAACGCCTCGATGAAAGTGAAAGAGGAGAGTGGAAAAGTTGGCTTAAAGCTCACCATTCAGAAAACGAAGATTATGGCATCTGGTCCCATTACTTCATGGGAAATAGATGGGGAAACAGTGGAAACAGTGTCAGACTTTATTTTGGAGGGCTCCAAAATCACTGCAGATGGTGACTGCAGCCATGAAATTAAAAGACGCTTCCTCCTTGGAAGGAAAGTTATGACCAAACTAGACAGCATATTAAAAAGCAGAGACATTACTTTGCCAACAAAGGTCCACCAGCTCAACGCAATGGTTTTTTCCAGTGGTCATGTATGAATGTGAGAGCTGGACTGTGAAGAAAGCTGAGCGCCAAAGAATTGATGCTTTTTAACTGTGGTGTTGGAGAAGACTCTTGAGAGTCCCTTGGACTGCAAGGAGATCCAACCAGTCCATCCTAAAGGAGATCAGTCCTGGGTGTTCATTGGAAGGACTGATGCTGAAACTGTACTTTGGCTACCTCATGTGAAGAGTTGACTCATTGGAAAAGACTCTGATGCTGGGAGGGATTGGGGGCAGGAGGAGAAGGGGACGACCGAGGATGAGATGGCTGGATGGCATCATCGACTCAATGGACATGAGTTTGGGTAAATTCCGGGAGTTGAGGATGGACAGGGAGGCCAGGCATGCTGCAGTTCATGGGGTCGCAAAGAATCAGACACGACTGAGCAACTGAACTGCAACGAACGTGAGCCCCTGCAGTGGCCAGGCCGCCTCGCTCCCCATTGCACCCCGGAACCTAGGACCCTGCCTGGTTCTGACACTCTGAGTAATCAAGACACGTTTATGGAATAAAGAATTTTCAGTGTCTGTTTCTGCGGTGGCACAGCAAGGAGGCTCCGGCTGGTCCTTTGGTCACCGTGAGCCCCCAGTGAGGAGCATCTACAGAGCCTGAGGAGAGGAGCCTGGACGTGCTCCCCACCCACCCCAGAGGGGGGGTGTGCAGCTGCTGAGGGACCCCAGTCCCCTAGCTCCCCCCACCGCCCCCAGGCCCCCGCAGGCCAGCCCATGACTCAGAAGTTCCAGAGGTCTGATGGCAACTTCAGCTCACACTCAACAGGGATAGCCATTTTCCAGGCTCTGGGAGAAAACCCACAAAGCAGGAGACTGCCTCTTTGGTTGCACCCTCTTTGCTTTGATGCACCCTCTTTGCTTTGATCCGGGAATCACTTTCCCCACCTCCCCTTCCTCCCTGCGAGAGCGCCCACAGCATTGATCCCGAGGGTCTTCACTGTGCTTTAGATGAACTGGGAAAATAGACCCCATCAGAAGGGAAGCAAGCCAATTGGCTTCCCATGTCCTCTTGCTGAAAGGGGTTGGGATCTTTGCTCAGCCTCTCTTCTATCTCCAGTCCTTGTCCTTACAAAATACCATCTCCAACCCTTGCCCCTCCATCCCTTCCTGTTCCCTCCTGACCTTCCTAGGTGAGTTATCCCCACCACCTCTCTCTCCAGGTGCTTCTGCTAAGATTCCACACCCACCTGCATGTCCTCTCAAACAAATGTTGCTCCAAAACATTCCCCAGTCCCGCTGCCTCCTCGAACCACCCTCTCCCTTCCCTGCCACATTGCCAACTCCAGCTCCATCAACTGACATCACCTCCATCCTCCAGGCTCTCTTGGAGGCTAATCCTAACTGCATCCCTTTCTCCTCCCACCTTCAGTCTCTCCCAGAATCAGGGTCTTTTCAAATGAGTCAGTTCTTCACATCAGGTGGCCAAAGTATTGAAGTTTCAGCTTCACTATCAGTCCTTCCAATGAATATTCAAGACTGATCTCCTTTAAGATGGACTAGTTGGATCTCCTTGCAGTCCAAGGGACTCTCAAGAGTCTTCTCCAGCACCACAGTTCAAAAGCATCAATTCTTTGGCGCTCAACTTTCTTTACGGTCCAACTCTCACATCCATACATGACCACTGGAAAAACCATAGCTCTGACTAGGTGGACCTTTGTTGGCAAAGTAATGTCTCTGCTTTTTAATATGCTCTCTAGGTTGGTCATAGCTTTTCTTCCAAAGAGCAAGTGTCTTAATTTCATGGCTGCAGTCACCCATCTGCAGTGATTTTGAAGCCCAAGAAAATAAAGTCTGTCACTGTTTCCACTGTTTCCCCATCTATTTGCCGTGAAGTGATGGGACCGGATGCCATGATCTTAGTTTTCTGAATGGTGAGTTTTAAGCCAGCTTTTTCACTCTCTTCTTTCACTTTCATCAAGAGGCTCTTCAGTTTCTCTTCACTTTCTGCCATAAGGGGGGTGTCATCTGTAGTACAGGTACCTGCTGCATAAGACTCAGATATCCTCTATCTGGAGTGCTGGTCAGAGAAATCTTTTTTTTTTCCTTCTTTCCCTTCCAACATATCCCCAAGTCAGTCCTTCTGCAGAAAAACAAAAAAGCAATTCTAGGACATGTCCACTAATAATAGAAACAGTAACACTTTGTGCAATAATGTATAATGAGGTTGTTTAAAAAACCTTCTTTNATCAGGGTCTTTTCAAATGAGTCAGTTCTTCACATCAGGTGGCCAAAGTATTGAAGTTTCAGCTTCACTATCAGTCCTTCCAATGAATATTCAAGACTGATCTCCTTTAAGATGGACTAGTTGGATCTCCTTGCAGTCCAAGGGACTCTCAAGAGTCTTCTCCAGCACCACAGTTCAAAAGCATCAATTCTTTGGCGCTCAACTTTCTTTACGGTCCAACTCTCACATCCATACATGACCACTGGAAAAACCATAGCTCTGACTAGGTGGACCTTTGTTGGCAAAGTAATGTCTCTGCTTTTTAATATGCTCTCTAGGTTGGTCATAGCTTTTCTTCCAAAGAGCAAGTGTCTTAATTTCATGGCTGCAGTCACCCATCTGCAGTGATTTTGAAGCCCAAGAAAATAAAGTCTGTCACTGTTTCCACTGTTTCCCCATCTATTTGCCGTGAAGTGATGGGACCGGATGCCATGATCTTAGTTTTCTGAATGGTGAGTTTTAAGCCAGCTTTTTCACTCTCTTCTTTCACTTTCATCAAGAGGCTCTTCAGTTTCTCTTCACTTTCTGCCATAAGGGGGGGTGTCATCTGTAGTACAGGTACCTGCTGCATAAGACTCAGATATCCTCTATCTGGAGTGCTGGTCAGAGAAATCTTTTTTTTTTCCTTCTTTCCCTTCCAACATATCCCCAAGTCAGTCCTTCTGCAGAAAAACAAAAAAGCAATTCTAGGACATGTCCACTAATAATAGAAACAGTAACACTTTGTGCAATAATGTATAATGAGGTTGTTTAAAAAACCTTCTTTGTAACACTTGGCAATTTTCAAGATACTTTCTCATCAGCTTTGGCTACCTCCCAGAAAGAATCTATTTTTATCTGAACATGTACACAATGTCTGTAAACTTGGGGTGAAAAATAAATGCATCGTTGAGCAGCAGGACCTGGATCTCCATGAGGAGCAGCCAAAGACAAAGGGCAGGGCTTGGCTTTGCGTCAAGCGGGCCTGCCGTGACCTTGGCAGGGGTCCTGCCTCATGCCTCAGTCTCCTCATCCAGGAAGTGGGCCGGATGCTAGCGCCTGTCTTGCTCGGAGCTCATCAGTGCTCCTGAGGTCACACAAGGATCCTGCCTACCATGGTGTTTGGCATGTGAGACTCAAGATAAATACTAGCTACCAAAAAAGGCAAGAGAGAGAGGAATTAAGTGGAAATCCTGTTGCAGTAAGGCTCCACACTGTTGGTTTCTTTCCCCTCTGTTGATGGTCAGCCCTCCGTGTTGCTTCATGGCCACTGCCCTCACTGTGGGGTGTGCGTGTGTGTGCTCAGTCGTGTCTGACTCTTTGTGACCCCATGGACTGTAGCCCACCAGGCTCCTCTGTCCCTGGGATTCTCCAGGCAAGAATCCTGGAATGGGTTGTGATGGCCTCCTCCAGGGGATCTTCCGGACCCAGGGATCAAACCCACACCTCCTGTATTGGCAGGTGGATTTGGTAGGCACTCACATTTGAGCCACCCCCAGTTCCCGTCACCCCCTCCTACATGGCAGGAAAATCTGCCCCCTCTGGGTAGGTTTTAGCTTGTCTTTCCCCCAGCCAGATGCCTGCTACCAAACAGCTTCCACAGTGATGTCCCACCTGGTCAGCATCAAGACCAGGCCTCAATCACTGGAACTGCAAACAATTACACAGAGTTCAATCAGATTTGAATCAGTAGTAGCCGAAGTATTGGGAGAGGACTCTGTCCTGGACATGAGTTTCCTTTTCATTTTTTATATCAGTAGTGATTTTTCTTACCACTAAAACATAATGGTAGCTAATTTCTGTTTAATGTCTATTTGTAAAGCTCTTTAAAGGAAATCAAATTTCTATTGAAAAGCATGATTACTATAGTCTCTAGAAAATACCAGGAAAGAGTTTAATCATCAATCAAATTGCTAAGATGATAAGTTCCTGGTGGAAGTATTGACCTTGAGAGATAAGAGTCAGAAATACATAACCAGTTTCTAGGGGAAATGCATTTGTAAATTCAGATTGTTAGATGAAGGGCAAATATATATATGGTCAATACATTAGGTAATATACTAATTGTTAAAGTCTCCACTGGGTTACTCTCATCTGCATACAAAGTTGATGTTATTTCTCCCAACTTGAAATGAAAAATAAACAAAAACAAACAAACAAAAAAATGCCAAGTATAAATGGATTTGTGTGTCGGGCTGTCTAATCAGTTAGCCTCACCTCTGTAGGTAGGTAATTGCCTCTGGGGATTCATTCTTCACCAGGACCCCAGTTTAAAAGGCCTCCACAAGGCCTGGGATCTCAGCCAGATAAACCTGTAGAGGCCTTTGAATTCCTCTCCTGAAATCTAACCCGAATTCCCTGGTGGGGTCTTCGTGTCTGCCAGAGCGCAGCCCTCTCTGCTCTGTGTGCAGAGCTCAAGGAGCCCAGGGCTGCGGGGACTCTGTGTGCCTTCCCCTCAATTTCACTCTGAACCGAAAGCGGCCTCAACAATATAAAGTCTGTTTAACAGGGGTAAAATCCAGGGGTGGATGTGCGCATGCTAAGTTGCTTCAGTGTGTAGCCTGCCAGGCTCCTCTGTCCATGGGATTCTCCAGGCAAGGACACTGGAGGGGTTTGCCCTCCTCCAGGGGCTCTTCCTGACCCAGGGATCAAACCAAATCTCTTATGTCTCCTGAAGTGGCAGGTGGGTTCTCTGCCACCAGTGCCAGCTGGGAAGCCCTGGAGGTGGAAAGTAATAACTGATATAGAACAGTGTGGACGCATTTAATGCCACTGAACTGTACCCTTAAAATGGTTAAAAGGGAACTCATGTAACTCAATGGGCTTCCCTTGTGGCTCAGCTGGTAAAGAATCCGCCTGCAATGCTGGAGACCTGGGTTCAATCCCTGGGTTGGGAAGATCCCCTGGAGAAGGGAAAGGCCACCCACTCCAGTATTCTGGCCTGAAGAATTCCATGGACTGTGTAGTCCAGGGGTCACAAAGAGACACAACTGAGTGACTTTCACTTTGACTTTTCACTTTCACATAACTCAATAGCCAAAAAGAAAAAAAAATCTCATTTTTCATTTCCTCTCATGGGCAGAGGACCCTAGTGGACATTTTTCCAATGAAGACATACAAATGTCCCACAGGTACATGAAAAGAGGTTCACTGTCACTAGTCATCAGGGAAATGCAAATCAAATCCACAAAGAGACAGCACCTCACACCTGTCAGAATGGCTGTCAGCAAAAAGACCACAAATAACAAGTGCTGGGTGGATGTGGGGAAAGGCAGCCTTGTACACTGTTGGTGGGAATGTAAATTGGTGTAGCTACTGTGGAAAACAATACAAAGTTTCCTTGAAAGACTAAATACAACACCATAGGATCCCGCGATTTCAGTTCTGGTTATTTATCTGAAGGAAAAGAGACCAGTAACTCGAAAAGGTGCCTGCACCCCCAGGCAGCGTTCTTACAACAGCCAAGACACAGAAGCAACCTGAATGAGTGGATAAAAAAATTATCCATCTATCTATCTGTCTCTTTGTAGATATAAATACATGTGATGGGACTTCCCAGGTGCCACTAGAAGTAAAGAACCCACCTGCCAATGCAGGAGACATACGAAATGTGAGTTCAGTCCCTGGGTCGGGAGGATCTCTGGAGGAAAAAAATGGCACCCCACTCCAGTATTCTTGCCTGGAGAATCCCATGGACAGAGGAGCCTGGCGGGCTACAGTCCATGGGGTCACAAAGAGTCGGACCCGGCTGAAGCAGCTTGGCACACACGCAGATACGGTGAGCCCCGATGGCGCCTTCCAGAGTGGACAGAGACTGGAGCTGCCTCCCCGGAAGGGCTCCAGTCCCTGGTAGAACCTGAACCGCGTGGCTCCTGCAGGCTCAGTGGTCTCCAGGGGACAGAGGGCTCAGAGGAAGAGACTCCACAGCCCCCTCTGCCCCACCTGCCCCCCGCAGAGCTCAGGACAGTCACTTCCTGAAACAAAACCAGGGGAACATCAGCCAAGTACTCCAGTGATTTGTACCATTTACAGCTCACCTCTGAGCCAGTGTGGAAAACTACTAGGCTGGAGAAATTTTCCCCACGTTACTGCTTTTGTGTTTTATATATGAAAAGGGTGTGTACATAATAGTGATCACCCTCCCCCAACACACACACACACACACACACACACAGAGGGTAACTGTGCAGAGGTGACAGATAAGTTATTTAGCTTGACTGCAGTGACGTTTTCATAATGCGTACATTTACCAAAACATCCAGTTGTACACCTTAAATATACACAAATTTGACATGTCAGTGACATGTCAATAAAGTTTAAAAATTAAGTCATAAAATAAAAACAGTGGAGGAAAGGATAACAACAAGTAAGATAGCCACATGAGACGGTCGATACTCCTAGTGGGGAGAAACAAGCCATTTAACCATTGCTGCAATGGCGCCCCACCCCAGTACTCTTGCCTGGAAAATCCCATGGACGGAGGAGCCTGGTGGGCTGCAGTCCATGGGGACGCTGAGAGTCAGACACGACTGAGTGACTTCACTTTGACTTTTCACTTTCATGCATTGGAGAAGGCAATGGCACCCCACTCCAGTACTCTTGCCTGGAAAATCCCATGGATGGAGGAGCCTGGTAGGTTGCAGTCCATGGGGTTGCTAGGAGTCAGACACGACCGGACACGACCGAGTGACTTCACTTTGACTTTTCACTTTCATGCATTGGAGAAGGAAATGGCGTCCCACTCCAGTGTTCTTGCCTGGAGAATCCCAGGGATGGGGGAGCCCGGTGGGCTGCCATATATGGGGTCGCACAGTGTCGGACACGATTGAAGCAATTTAGCAGCAGCTGTTGGGTGAAGTCTAGTAGATTGCTTGCACACTGGCTTTTAATCATTAAAAATATTATATCCTTTGGTCAAAACAGCAGCATCAAAAGGTACATGAAAATGCTCCCAGAAGGGACATGGCAGCACCCCACAGCACTCAAGACACCAGGAGGCCCGTTCTCAGGCTGGCTTACCCCAGCCTTATCTCAGCTTCCATCAGCTGCTCTCTCTGGAAAAGTTTCCTGCCCGGAGCGGCATTTCCACCCCCTCCAGGAGGGCACCTTCTCTCAGATCATCTTTCTGTAACAGTTGTGTCTCCTCCTGAGCTGCCTCAAAACAAAGCTGTGGGCTTTGATGCCCTCACAGGGAGAGAACAGAAACGTATTATCTCGGTTCTGGAGGCCGGATGTCCAAACTCTGGGCGTCAGCAGGGCCCTGCCCCTGAAGCCCTCGGGGATCCTCCCATCTCTGTGGCTCCTGGTGCTTTGCTGCTGGTCCTTGGCTTGCGGGGGCCTGTCTCCAACCCACTGGCTTCACGTGGAGGACTGTGTGTCTCCCGTGTTCACACTGTCCTCCCACTGCGTGTGTGCTTATCACTGTGTTTGTGAAATAGAGCTAGGACTTATATATTTTTAATATATCACATGCACCTACTGTTTCAGAGACTTTTCTGGAAGTCTCTAGGAAACAGACTTTCTCCTCCTGAACACACACTGGCCGTGTTACCTGGTGCTGACCTGTCCTGCCGAATAACTATCTGCCTTTGACACATGGTTACCAATGTTCCTCAAGCTCGCTCTTCGGGTTTCCACAGTCCCTCTGGTACCTGATCCTCGCCAACCCACCAGCCTTTCCCACCCACATCCTCATACATAGCCACTATCTATGCCTCATCTGAGGATCATATAACAAAACGCCACACTCCTCGGTTTTCTTTTCTTTGTTGTTATTCAGTCACTGAACAAACGTGGAAAACTCAGCAGTGGCCACAGGACTGGAAAAGGTCCATTTTCATTCCAATCTCAAAGAAAGGCAATGCCAAAGAATGCTCAAACTACCACACAGTTGCATTCATCTCACATGCTAGTAAAGTAATGCTCAAAATTCTCCAAGCCAGGCTTCAACAGTATGTGAATTATGAACTTCCAGATGTCCAAGCTGGTTTTAGAAAAGGCAGAGGAACCAGAGATCAAATTGTCAACATCTGCTGTATCTTCGAAAAAGCAAGAGAGTTCCAGAAAAACATCTATTTCTGCTTTACTGACTATGCCAAAGCCTTTGACTGTGTGGATCACAACAAACTGTGGAAAATTCTGAAAGAGATGGGAATACCAGACCACCTGACCTGCCTTTTGAGAAACCGGTATGCAGGTCAGGAAGCAACAGTTAGAACTGGACATGGAACAACAGACTGGTTCCAAACAGGAAAAGGAGTATGTCAAGGCTGTATATTGTCACCCTGCTTATTTAACTTATATGCAGAGTACATCATGAGAAACACTGGGCTTGGGTGAAGCACAAGCTGGAATCAAGATTGCTGGGAGAAATATCAATAACCTCAGATATGCAGATGACACCACCCTTATGGCAAAAAGTGAAGAAGAACTAAAGAGCCTCTTGATGAAAGTGAAAGAGGAGAGTGAAAAAGTTGGCTTAAAACTCAACATTCAGAAAACTAAGATCATGGCATCCAGTCCCATCACTTCATGGCAAATAGATGGGGAAACAGTGGAAACAGTGACAGACTTTATTCTTCTGGGCTCCAAAATTACTGAAGATGGTGACTGCAGTCATGAAATTAAAAGATGCTTCCTCCTTGGAAGAAAAGTTATGACTAACCTAGACAGCATATTAAAAAACAGAGATATTACTTTGCCAACAAAGGTCCATCTAGTCAAGGCTATGGTTTTTCCAGTAGTCATGAATGCATGTGAGAGTTGGACTATAAAGAAAGCTGAGTGCCAAAGAACTGATGCTTTTGAACTGTGGTGTTGGAGAATACTCTTGAGAGTCCCTTGCACTGCAAGGAGATCCAACCAGC
>SJYW01043703.1:90053-120346 GCA_006410735.1 Raphicerus campestris
TTTCCAGATTTGCTGGCATATTGACTGCAGCACTTTCACAGCACCATGCTAAATATTGGTTATGCAGTTGACTTTTAAAAAGAATTTGTTTACATCAGACTGTAAAAGTGAGACACAGTTGCTTTAGAAAGACTTCAACTGATATTTGATCTGTTGGCCCAGTGATTAACTGTGAAGCATTGAGCCTTGGATATGTATCTGTGGTTCAGTTCAGTTCAGTTCAGTCCCTCAGTATGTCTGACTCTTTGTGATCCCATGGACTGCAGCACACCAGGCTTCCCTGTCCATCACCACCTCCTGGAGCTTAAACTCACGTCCTTTGAGTTGGTGATGCCATCCAACCATCTCATCGTATGTCCTCCCCTTCTCCTGCCTTCAATCTTTCCCAGCATCAGGGGGTTGTCCAATGAGTCTGTTCTTCCCATCAGGTGGCCAGAGTATTGGAGTTTCAGCTTCAACATCAGTCCTTCCACTGAACATTCAAGACTGATTTCCTTTAGGATGGACTGGTTGCATCTCCTAGTAGTCCAAGAGACTCTCAAGGGTCTTCTCCAAAACCACAGTTCAAAAGCATCAATTCTTTGGCACTCAGCTTTCTCTACAGTCCAACTGTCACATCCATACATGACCATTGGAAAAACCACAGCTTTGACTAGACAGACCTTTGTAGGCAAACTAGTGTCTCTGCTTTTTAATACACTGTCTAGGATGGTCATAGCTTTTCTTCTAAGGAACAAGCATCTTTTAATTTCATGGCTGCAGTCAATATCTGCAGTGATTTTGGAGCCCAAGGGAAAAAAGTCTGTCCCTGTTTCCATTGTTTCCCCGTCTATTTGCCATAGAGTCATAGGACTGAATGCGATGATCTTAGTTTTCTGAATGTCAAGTTTCAGGCCAGCTTTTTTCACTCTTCTCTTTCATCAAGAGGTTTTTCAGTTCCTCTTTGCTTTCTGCCATAAGGATGGAGCCATCTGCATAACTGAGGTTATTGATATTTCTCTCGGCAATCTTGATTCCAGGTTGTGCTTCATCCAGCCTAGCATTTTGCATGATGTACTCTACATATAAGTTAAATAAGCAGTGTGGCAATATACAGCCTTGATGTACTCCTTTCCCAATTTGGAACCAGTCTGTTGTTCCATGTCCGATTCTAACTGTTGCTTCTTGATCTGCATACAGATTTCTCAGGAGGCAGGTAAGGTGGTTTGGTATTCCCATCTCTTTAAGAATGTTCCACAGTTTGTTATGATCCATGCAGTCAAAGGCTTTGGTGTAGCCAATAAAGCAGATGTTTCTAATGAACTTTCCTGCTTTTTTGATGATCCAGTGGATGTTGACAATTTGATCTCTGTTTCCTCTGGCCTTTCCTGAATCCAGCTTGAACATCTGAAAGTTCTCGGTTCACATACTAATGAAGCTTGGCTTGGAGAATTTTGAGCATTGCTTTGCTAGCATGTGAGATGAGGGCAATTATGTGGTAGTTTGAGCATTCTTTGGCATTTCTTTTCTTTGGGATTGGAATGAAAACTGACCTTTTCCAGTACTGTAGGCACTGCTGAGTTTTCCAAATTTGCTGGCGTACTGAGTGCAGCACTTTCACAGCATTATCTTTTAGGACTTGAAATAACTGAGCTGGGATTCCATCACCTGCACTAGGTTTGTTTGTAGTGAGGCTTCCTAAGGGCCACTTGACTTTGCGCTCCAGGATGTCTGATTCCTGGTGAGTGATCACACCATCATGGTTATCTGGGTCATTAAGGTCTTTTTTGGATAGTTCTCCTGTGTATACTTGCCATCTCTTCTTAATATCTTCTGCTTCTGTTAGGTCCAGACCATTTCTATCCTTTATTGTGCCCATCTTTGCATGAAATGTTCCCTTGGTATCTCTAGTTTTCTTGAAGAGCTCTCTAATCTTTCCCATTCTATTGTTTTCCTCTATTTCTTTGCACTGATCACTGAGGAAGGCTTTATCTCTCCTTCCTACTCTCTGGAACTCTGTATTCAAATGGGTGTATCTTTCCTTTTCACTTCTCTTATTCTCAGCTATTTGTAAGTCCTCCTCAGACAACATTTTGCCTTTTTGCATTTCTTTTTCTTGGGGATGGTCTTAATCACTGCCTCCTGTACAATGTCATGAACCTCCATCCTTAGTTCTTCAGGCACTCTGTCTCTGTCTATCTAATCCTTTGAATCTATCTGTCACCTCCACTGTATAACCATAAGGGATTTGATTTAGGTTATACCTGAATGGTCTAGTGGTTTTCCCTATTTTCTTCAATTTAATTCTGAATTTGGCAATAAGGAGTTCATGATCTGAGCCACAGTCCTCTCCCGGTCTTGTTTTTGCTGACTTTAGAGAGCTTCTCCATCTTTGACTGCAAACAATATAATTAATGTGATTTTGATATTGACCATCTGGTGATTTCCAAGTGTAGAGTCATCTCTTGTGTTGGAAGAGGGTGTTTGCTATGACCAGTGTGTTCTCTTAAGAAAACTGTTAGCCTTTGCTCTGCTTCCTTTTGTACTCCAAGGCCAAACTTGCCTGTTGTTACCCCAGGTATCTCTTTAGTTCCTACTTTTGCATTCCAGTTCCCAGTGATGAGGACATAGTTTAGTGTTAGTTCTAGAAGGTCGTGTAGGTCCTCATAGAACCATTCAACTTCAGCTTCTTCAGAATTAGTGGTTGGGGCATAGACTTGGATTACTGTGATATTGAATGCTTTGCCTTGGAAACGAACAGAGATTATTCTGTCATTTTGGAGATTACACCCAAGTACTGCATTTCAGACTCTTTTGTGGACTGTGAGCACTAGTCCATTTCCTCTAAGGGATTCTTGCCCACAGTAGTAGATATAATGAACATCTGAATTAAATAGGCTTCTCTGGTAGTTCAGCTGGTAGAGAACCCACCTGCAATGCAGGAGACCCTGATTTGATCCCTGGGTCAGGAAGTTCCCCTGAGAAGAAGCTCAGTTTTCCTTGGAAAACTCCACTCTAGTTTTCTTGGGCTTCCCTGGTGGCTCAGACAGTAAAGAATCTGTCTGCAATGTGGGAGATCTGGGTTCAGTCCCTGGGGTTGGGAAGATCCCCTGGAGAAGGGAATAGCTACCCACTCCAGTCTTCTTGCCTGGAGAATTCCATGGACTGAGGAGGAGCCTGGCAGAATTCCATGGGGTTGCAAAGAGCCAGACACGACTGAGCTCCTTTCAGTTTCACTGTATCTATCAAGTGAGGTAAACAAACGTGCTGGGTGCCTAGTATGCCAGGAACTGGGATGGAATCTCAGGACCCACAAGCCCCAACTGACCTCTGTCATCCTGTAGACCAGTCTGCCCACCAGAAGCCAATGCCAGACACACATGCATGTTAGAGCCAGGCCAGCAGCTAGAAATAAAATGTGTCGGCAAACAAAGCAACACAGCCGACACTGGGAGCCAGCAGACACCAGCGTGGGCNCACATGCATGTTAGAGCCGGGCCAGCAGCTAGAAATAAAATGTGTCGGCAAACAAAGCAACACAGCCGACACTGGGAGCCAGCAGACACCAGCGTGGGCATAGGAGTAAGCGTGTCAGACATGCTCGGGTCCTGGAGCTCCCGGAGAGAAGGGCCGGGGGAGGGTGCTCCGTATGGAGTTACTTCTGACCTAAAGTCCTTTATTCAACTTCTAGAAACAGATAGGGAAGGACTGCTAACTGCTGCTAAGTCACTTTAGTCGTGTCCGACTCTGCGACCCCAGAGATAGCAGTCCACCAGGCTCCCCCGTCCCTGAGATTCTCCAGGCAAGAACACTGGCGTGGGTTGCTATTTCCTTCTCCAGTACGTGAAAGGTGAAAGTGAAGTCGCTCAGTCGTGTCTGACTCTTAGCGACCCCACAGACTGCAGCCTACCAGCCTCCTCCATCCACGGGATTTTCCAGGCAAGAGTACTGGAGTGGGGTGCCATTGCCTTCTCCATGGGGAAGGAATACAGAGGCAAAAAGAAAAAAATTAAAAAGGATAAAGACATTAGCACACATGAAGAAAGGAATAAATTGTTGCCTTGATCCTTTAAAATACACTTTATTTCATTTCACAGTATCAAGTTTAGTCTTGTCACATGCCAAATTAGAACAGCATACCAGAAAACTTCAAACAAGAAAGTTGTTAGTTCCAGCGTAAGGCAGAACTGCTTATGGACATATACATAGGCGCAGTATACAGGGTCGTTTGGGGCTCCCCTGGGGGTGGCTCAGACGGTTAACAAGCCCCCTGCCAATGCAGGAGACCCAGGTGGATCCCTGGGTGGGGAAGATCCTCTGGGGGAGGAAATGACAGCCCACTGCAGTATTCTTGCCTGGAGAACACCATGGACAGAGGAGCCTGGCCGGCTACAGTCGGCCAATGTGCAGAGTCTGACATGCCTGAGTAACTGAGCACACGAGCATGCACACGCAGGCATGCGCGCACACACACACTCGCGCATACGGCACTGCACAGAAAGCCCTTTAAGGTTGCTGTTACAACCACCTTCACTGACCTCGGAAGGAGTCTGTGCTGCCAGTCTGAGGGGACAGACATTCCTCAGCCTTCAGGACCAACGTGGGGTCAGTTTGGAAAGATCAGGAGATTTTCTTATGAAAGATGGAGAATCTCCCCTGTTATAATCTCTATGTTCTTTTATCTAGATTTAAAAAGCCACTGTAATCTTTAAATCTCTTAAATAACTATGATCAGAGTTATCATCATCCATTTTTTAAAGGCACTTACAAAATTTGAAATATTGTTACATCTTCATTAAGCAGGAGTGCTTTTTTCTGTCAGAAGTATTAGTTAAGTGACTTTTGTGTACTTTATTTGAACTCTGAATCTCCTCATCTGTAGAACCAGGGGTGGGAGGAGGATTTGAAGAACCAGATGTATTTAGTACTGCTACATTCCATGTGCTATACACAATACTTCATTCAGATGCACTGACTTACAGAGACCTCAGCCAGCCTTTGAGGTAAACACGATTATTATGGCTGTTTAACGGATTTTTAAAAATTGGGTCACAGAAACTTTACATTTAACTTCAGTTCAGTCGCTCAGTTGTGTCCAACTCAATCGCAGCATGCCAGGCCTCCCTGTCCATCACCAACTCCTGGAGTTCACTCAGACTCACGTCCATCGAGTCAGTGATGCCATCCAGCCATCTCATCCTTGGTCATCCCCTTCTCCTCCTGCCCCCAATCCCTCCCAGCATCAGTCTTTTCCAATGATCAATTCTTTGCATGAGGTGGCCAGAGTACTGGAGTTTCAGCTTTAGCATCAGTCCTTCCAATGAACACCCAAGACTTATCTCCTTTAGGATGGACTGGTTTGATCACCTTGCAGTCCAAGGGACTCTCAAGAGTCTTCTCCAACACCACAGTTCAAAAGCATCAATTCTTCGGTGCTCAGCCTTCTTTACAGTCCAACTCTCACATCCATACATGACCACTGGAAAAATGACATGACTATTTTCACTTGCCCAAGGTCAAATGTCAAGTGGCGAAACTGGGGCCCTAAACCTAGCAGTCCCGCTGCTGCCTGCTCACTCTCGACAGCCAACAGTTGGTTTCTTGCCATACGAGATCTGCTATGGGGATCAGATGAGAGATCGTGCCCCTGAATTAGCACACTGCCCCACCAGACAGGAAGCATGTCTTGGGAAGAACCAAAGGAAAATGAGCTTCAAAAGTAACATATAATACTCTATTGTTTTCTCTGCCAATACAACATACCTACATCACATGTATATGAAATAACTATCTCCAAACACAGCCTTTGTCATCACATATATTGCCAGGAGGGGCTTCACAGGTGGCGCTAGTGGTAAAGAACCCACCTGCCAATGGAGGAGACAAAAGAAACACCAGCTTGGTCCCTGGGTCAGGAAGATCCCCTAGAGGAGGGCATGGCAACCCACTCCAGTATCCCATGGACAGAGGAGCCTGGTGGGTCACAGTCCACAGAATCACACCATCAGACACAACTAAAGCGACTGAGCATGTACCCATGCATATTGCCAGGTAACTAATTTTTGAGATTTATAGTTTCCCTTTTTTGGTTGAACTAATGAAACATCAATAAACCCAAGAATGTAAGTCAGAATTTATTCTGAACATACTATAAGAAGACTAGACTCTTCGTAAATAAGCATTCTTTCTTAGATATAAAGATTTATAAAAATAAAGTTGCAGAACATGTCTTTCTTACATAGTCACNTGAACTAATGAAACATCAATAAACCCAAGAATGTAAGTCAGAATTTATTCTGAACATACTATAAGAAGACTAGACTCTTCGTAAATAAGCATTCTTTCTTAGATATAAAGATTTATAAAAATAAAGTTGCAGAACATGTCTTTCTTACATAGTCACAGATAAAATCATAAATCATCATTAATATGGATGAATAACTGAGCTGTTTCCCCATCATCAGTAAACATTTATTCAGAGATTTCTGCACAAATCAGATTTTCTTCAACACAGCAGAAGTTACTGAGCTTTCTATTTAGGGTGACTGAAAAACAGGCTCCTTCCCATCCCCCTCCCCACTCAGGACAATAACCAACAATCTGTTTTCATTCCAATCCCAAAGAAAGGCAATGCCAAAAAATGCTCAAACTGCCACACGTTTGCACTCATATCACACGCTAGCAAAGTAATGCTCAAAATTCTCCAAGCTAGGCTTCAATAATACATGAACCGATAACTTTCAGATATTCAAGTTTGATTTAGAAAAGGCAGAGGAACCAGAGATCAAATTGCCAACATCCGTTGGATCACAGAAAAAGCAAGAGAGTTCCTGAAAAACATCTACTTCTGCTTTATTGACTACGCCAAAGCCGTTGACTGTGTGGATCATAACAAATTGTGGAAAATTCTTCAAGAAATGGAAATACCATACCACCTTACCTGCTTCCTGAGAAATCTGTATGCAGGTCAAGAAGCAAGTTAGAACCAGACATGGAACAACAAACTGGTTCCAAATTGGGAAAGGAGTATGTCAAGGCTGTAATATACTGTCACCCTGCTTATTTAATCTATATGCAGAGTACATCATGCAAAATGCTGGCCTGGATGAAGCACAAGCTGGAATCAAGACTGATGGGAGAAATATCAATAACCTCAGATATGCAGATGACACCATCTTTATGGCAGAAAGCAAAGAGGAACTGAAGAACTTCTTGATAAAAGTGAAACAGGAGAGTGAAAGAAGCAGGCTTGAAACTCAATATTCAGAAAACTAAGACCATGGCATCTAGTCCCATCACTTCATGGCATATAGTGGAAACAGTGACAGACTTTATTTTCTTGGGCTCCAAAATCACTGCAGATGGTGACTGCAGCC
Organism: Raphicerus campestris; assembly: GCA_006410735.1. NCBI lineage: Eukaryota > Metazoa > Chordata > Mammalia > Artiodactyla > Bovidae > Raphicerus > Raphicerus campestris. Next base: position 97,409 of record SJYW01043703.1, read on the forward strand.
ATGAAATTAAANGGCTGATGGTATCGTGAGATGTGTATAAGAGACAGCTTCATGGCAAATAGTGGAAACAGTGACAGACTTTATTTTCTTGGGCTCCAAAATCACTGCAGATGGTGACTGCAGCCATGAAATTAAAAGACGCTTGCTCCTTGGAAGAAAAGCTATGACCAACCTAGAGAGCATATTAAGCAGAGACATTATTTTGCCTACAAAGGTCCATCTAGTCAAAGCTGTTGTTTTTCCAGTGGTCATGTATGGATGTGAGAGTTGGACCATAAAGCTGAGTGCTGAAGAATTGATGCTTTTGATTGTGGTGTTGGAGAAGGCCCTGAAGAGTCTCTTGGACTGCAAGGAGATGCAGCCAGTCCATCCTAAAGGAAATCAGTCCTGAATATTCATTGGAAGGAGTGATGCTGAAACTGAATGTCCAATATGTTGGCCACCTGATAGGAAGAACTGACTCATTGAAAAATACCTTGATGTTGGGAAAGATTGAAGACAGAAGGAAAAGTGGATGACAAAGGATGAGATGGTTGGATGGCATGACCGATTCAATGGACATGAGTTTGAGCAAGCTCCAGGAGTTGGTGATGGACAGGGAAGCCTGGCATGCTGCCATTCATGGGGTTGCAGAGTTGGACTTGACTGAACTCTCTCTTTGACCTCATGTATAAATAGTCCCGGAATGTTTCCCCAGTTAGTAGAAGTAATGAATTTACTTAATTATCCACAAATTTGAAAAAAACATCAGTGAAGTGTTGGGGCTAATGTGACGTTGTAACTACTCTAAACTGACACAGATAAGTGATTGCCAAATGGCACACCAAAACATCTGAATAAAAAGTTTTAGATTCAGTCAATGGAGATTTAACCTGTGTAAGGTGTTGGGTTCAGTAACTGTGTTTATAAAGACAGTTATACTAAATTGTAACATAACATTCCAAGTTAGCTAATCTTTAGTTTGAAAGTAGGTGTAACTCATAACAGGGATTGCCCCTCCTTCAAATTCTTACTTATAAGCAAAGTTATGTAAGTTATTACAAGGTGGTATCTGGAGTATGTGCCAAGAAAACCTCTTCCTCAAGCTAACACTTGAAGAACAAATCTTATTAGGATTACAGTTTATTTTTATTGTATACATTTGCAATTGTACACATGAAATCCCAGGATAGACATTTCTCCATTTTCTCAAATGTGAGTCTACTATACATCTGGCAGTTACTTTGCACCTATGCTTCATGGGCAAAGGTTATACAACATTTCTTAGTTTTAATGGTCAATTTATTCAGATCATTTTACTGATATGGACTTATTCAGTGAAGGTAAGTATAAACCATATAACATTATGAAACAANCCCTGAAGAGTCTCTTGGACTGCAAGGAGATGCAGCCAGTCCATCCTAAAGGAAATCAGTCCTGAATATTCATTGGAAGGAGTGATGCTGAAACTGAATGTCCAATATGTTGGCCACCTGATAGGAAGAACTGACTCATTGAAAAATACCTTGATGTTGGGAAAGATTGAAGACAGAAGGAAAAGTGGATGACAAAGGATGAGATGGTTGGATGGCATGACCGATTCAATGGACATGAGTTTGAGCAAGCTCCAGGAGTTGGTGATGGACAGGGAAGCCTGGCATGCTGCCATTCATGGGGTTGCAGAGTTGGACTTGACTGAACTCTCTCTTTGACCTCATGTATAAATAGTCCCGGAATGTTTCCCCAGTTAGTAGAAGTAATGAATTTACTTAATTATCCACAAATTTGAAAAAAACATCAGTGAAGTGTTGGGGCTAATGTGACGTTGTAACTACTCTAAACTGACACAGATAAGTGATTGCCAAATGGCACACCAAAACATCTGAATAAAAAGTTTTAGATTCAGTCAATGGAGATTTAACCTGTGTAAGGTGTTGGGTTCAGTAACTGTGTTTATAAAGACAGTTATACTAAATTGTAACATAACATTCCAAGTTAGCTAATCTTTAGTTTGAAAGTAGGTGTAACTCATAACAGGGATTGCCCCTCCTTCAAATTCTTACTTATAAGCAAAGTTATGTAAGTTATTACAAGGTGGTATCTGGAGTATGTGCCAAGAAAACCTCTTCCTCAAGCTAACACTTGAAGAACAAATCTTATTAGGATTACAGTTTATTTTTATTGTATACATTTGCAATTGTACACATGAAATCCCAGGATAGACATTTCTCCATTTTCTCAAATGTGAGTCTACTATACATCTGGCAGTTACTTTGCACCTATGCTTCATGGGCAAAGGTTATACAACATTTCTTAGTTTTAATGGTCAATTTATTCAGATCATTTTACTGATATGGACTTATTCAGTGAAGGTAAGTATAAACCATATAACATTATGAAACAATAAAATTTATGTAACCTGGATATTACTTTGAAATCAAAGGTCTGTCAGCTTGGTTTTTCCAGTGGTCATGTATTGATCTGNCAGTGAAGGTAAGTATAAACCATATAACATTATGAAACAATAAAATTTATGTAACCTGGATATTACTTTGAAATCAAAGGTCTGTCAGCTTGGTTTTTCCAGTGGTCATGTATGGATCTGGGAGCTGGACTGTGAGGAAAGCTTAGCACCAGAAGAATTGGTGCTTTTGAACTGTAGTGCTGGAGAAGATGCTTGATAAGTCTCTTGGACTTCAAGGAGATCCAACCAGTCCACCCTAAAGGAGATCAGTCCTGGGTGTTCATTGGAAGGACTAATGTTGAAGCTCAAACTCCAATACTTTGGCCACCTGATGCGAAGAACTGACTCATATGAAAAGACCTTGATGCTGGGAAAGATTGAAGGAGGGAGGAGAAGGGGATAAAAGATGAGATGGTTAGATGGCATCACCAACTAGATGGACATGAGTTTGAGTATGTCCTAGGTGTTGGTGATGGACAGGGAGGCCTGGCCTAAGAGTCAGACACGACTAAGCAATTGAACTGAACTGAACTGAATCTGGATATAAAGGAGAATTGTACCACTCTAAAAAAAAAAAAAAAATTTACATGGAAATGATACAGATGAAAGAAGTCACCAGAATATGTGATATAAGGATCAGTTGGATTCATTCTTGACTCACCAACCTGGCTAATTTTAAGCATCTGACATGTTTCAGTGTGGTATCTTAGTAATTTCAAAATTGTCAAGCAATTAATAATCGTCATACATCTTATAAGCTTCCCTGGTGGTTCAGACGGCAAAGAATCTGCCTGTGTCGGGAACATCCCTTGGAGAAGGGAATGGCAACCTACTCCAGTATTCTTGCCTGAAGAATCCCAAGGACAGGGCAGTCTGGTGGGCTACAGTCCATGGGGCCAAACAGAGTCAGACACAACTGCACTACTAAATTCATTCATAAATCTTATAAAATACATGGATGACCATATATAACCAAATTAACACACTGTGTCACAATTTTGAAGATTTTAATGTACTTTTAAAAAATTGCTCAATACTATTTCAGAATGCAGGGCCAGCCATGAGGCCTATTTTATGTAAAGAGAGACTGTTGGTGAATTTTTGGGTCACAAAATGTTAAATAGCACAGACATCAGAGACAGTGAAAGATTTTATTATCTCTTTTACTTTCATCCAAACACACCCTTTTGTGAAAAAGATAAAAGCATGCACACTGACTGCAGTCTTTTAAAGAAAAAACAAGTACTAAGCCCGTAAGTCAACAACAATATAAACAAAACCTTAAATGAGATTATGTGAAATCATTTACTGGTATATAGAGTTCTTAATTTCAGAAAATTCAAGTCATATCAATACATGTTAAAAAGAAGCTTCTAATTTTCGAAATATTTTGATAAAAAATTTTTTTTAACATTTTATAGACCTTTTGTGAGAAGAATATAAGGGTAGTTGTAAGAAACATGCTGTTCAAGTGATCTTGTGCAGCTCACTTGGCTGTCTTCAAATCAGTTATACTCAACATAATTTCAGTGGTTTGCTTCTTAAAATTTAAATTTAGAGCATATCCATGACATTCAAAATAAGTTACATAATTTATTGTGATCGAATTAGAAATAGTTCCTAACTTTAGGACTGTTGAAAAAGAGTATTTAACAAAGACATGGCATTGACAAAATTGGCGCTTTAGAGGGTAAGAGAAAACTGCAATGTGGCATAAGAACAAAAGTTTTACCTGCACCTTCATTTATAATGAGGCTGATGGTATCGTGTGGGACTATGTGTACACACACATTACACACTCATCTGTGTATATACATACACGTACTAAACTATGCACAAACCAGTTCATACTACCCAACTCTTCAGAAGGGTTTCTTTAAATAACTTACTCTGGTTCTGGAAAATCAGAGAAATTTTCTCTTATTATTTCTATTTTGTTTATCATGACTTAAGAGGTGTATTTCATCTGGGGCACTGATACAATTTTACAGTAAAAACTCATTACCCGAAATCAGAAATGGGTATCTTAAGGGACTAATAGGCAATTGAGCTTGAATTGTAACATAAAAGTAGAACAGATCACACTTTAAAAGGTCCTCTTCTTGAGGGTTTGTTGTTCCAGGACTGAAAATTGTGTGACATGGTTCCTGAAACATCACTCTTCTTTTCGGGTGACGCTGATGAATTACGCGGCCCCATTAACACTAATGGAACTAAACAAATTCACTCTGTCCAGATGGATTAAGTCTGTTTTACGGGCTTGAGGAAGGCGACTTCTTGACGTAAAACAAAACAACACAAAATGCCTTTGNCTTTTGTGAAAAAGATAAAAGCATGCACACTGACTGCAGTCTTTTAAAGAAAAAACAAGTACTAAGCCCGTAAGTCAACAACAATATAAACAAAACCTTAAATGAGATTATGTGAAATGATTTACTGGTATATAGAGTTCTTAATTTCAGAAAATTCAAGTCATATCAATACATGTTAAAAAGAAGCTTCTAATTTTCGAAATATTTTGATAAAAAATTTTTTTAACATTTTATAGACCTTTTGTGAGAAGAATATAAGGGTAGTTGTAAGAAACATGCTGTTCAAGTGATCTTGTGCAGCTCACTTGGCTGTCTTCAAATCAGTTATACTCAACATAATTTCAGTGGTTTGCTTCTTAAAATTTAAATTTAGAGCATATCCATGACATTCAAAATAAGTTACATAATTTACATTTATTGTGATCGAATTAGAAATAGTTCCTAACTTTAGGACTGTTGAAAAAGAGTATTTAACAAAGACATGGCATTGACAAAATTGGCGCTTTAGAGGGTAAGAGAAAACTGCAATGTGGCATAAGAACAAAAGTTTTACCTGCACCTTCATTTATAATGAGGCTGATGGTATCGTGTGGGACTATGTGTACACACACATTACACACTCATCTGTGTATATACATACACGTACTAAACTATGCACAAACCAGTTCATACTACCCAACTCTTCAGAAGGGTTTCTTTAAATAACTTACTCTGGTTCTGGAAAATCAGAGAAATTTTCTCTTATTATTTCTATTTTGTTTATCATGATTTAAGAGGTGTATTTCATCTGGGGCACTGATACAATTTTACAGTAAAAACTCATTACCCGAAATCAGAAATGGGTATCTTAAGGGACTAATAGGCAATTGAGCTTGAATTGTAACATAAAAGTAGAACAGATCACACTTTAAAAGGTCCTCTTCTTGAGGGTTTGTTGTTCCAGGACTGAAAATTGTGTGACATGGTTCCTGAAACATCACTCTTCTTTTCGGGTGACGCTGATGAATTACGCGGCCCCATTAACACTAATGGAACTAAACAAATTCACTCTGTCCAGATGGATTAAGTCTGTTTTACGGGCTTGAGGAAGGCGACTTCTTGACGTAAAACAAAACAACACAAAATGCCTTTGTCGCGGACAGTGGGCTGGCTCACAAAAGCTTAAACGGTCGAAGCCTGCGTCAGGACACAGCACTTCCGGGTGAGGCCTGCGTCAGGACACAGCGCTTCCGGTGAGGCCCGCGTCAGGACACAGAGCTTCCGGTGAGGCCCCATGTCCGCTGTGGGCAGCACCTCTGCTGATGATCTGGAGGAAAGGAACTCGAGTAGAACGGAAACCGACCATGATGACATAAAAACACGATTTGGGGATTAGACATTTCTCTGAACCCAAGAGTAACAGGCAGAAGGCACATGCTAGTAACTCTAGTCAGGTGTCTGAGAGCTCCCACCATCTTAAATATCTGTGTACTCAGGTCTAACAAAGGTTCACACTGATTATTTCAACATAAAAAATAACAGGAAATCTTAAGGTTTTCAAGTACTTATGGCACAAATGTCATAAAGTTCTAGGAGCTTAGCCTAAATCTTCAAAAAGCTGAGCAATTTAAAGTTCTGCTATAATGAATCTGGATCAAAATTTTAACTTCTCATTTTTTTTACATTATTCTTTTGTGTAGAGTACAGGGTGTGCAAATGAAGCTGTTTCAGTAAATATTAGAAATACTACTTTGCAAATATCAAGTGAAATTAGCTAACAACACAATACAAGAAAAGACCGAGCTAACACAGAGCTTCTCCCACCAACATTCCCCGGCCCTTTCCTTGTGCCCTTCTTGATTCTTAACTACCAGTTTCTTTCATTGACTTGGAGAAATTAAACAAAAGACAAAATATTTCACAGCTGCAAGACACTAAGTACTTTAGTGATAAGAGTTGGCCCAGTCAAGTCTTAAAAAAATTGAAAATGAATACAGCAAAATATATTGCAAATTAATGTTCATGAATGCCACTATTTGATATAACAGAACAAATTAAACAATCCTAACAATTTCTGCAGTTGACATGAGTTCATAGGAAATGCCAAGAATAATATAAACTCTGTTTACCTTTTCCCTTTCCAACAGCTTCTGGACTAAAGTTGCAAAACCGTGTATGTTTGCCCAAGACCAACTGAATATTGGCTTTAGTCAGAAATTCTATTTTATCCAATGTTCAATCAACAAGGCTTTATTTACACTTCTTATTAAGTTCCGGAGCAATCGGATGTAACGTGCAGCCACCAACAATAAACAGTGCAGCGCATCCCACCACCTGGAGACAGCTACTCGTTTATGCTTTAATACTAACCCACAAGCAGCCAATCAAGGTTCCATAAATCCAGGTTTTCACATATAGTTTCCTTCCGGCCTCAGTCATAAGTAAACCAGCAGTCAAACCACTTAAGATCAAGAATGACGGTAAGGTTTTCTTGAGACTCAGCTTAGAATTAACACTTTCTCCAGGAAATTTGTTTCTTCTTTCTGGGTCTGGTGAATCATAGAATTCTATAAGCAATCTATGGCCAGAATGAAAAAGAAAACTGCTTTAACTTACAGATTTAGTCATTTAAATATTTTAATTCAACACATATTCATTGGGTGCCTGTTAGAGAAGTTACAAGTCCTTATAAGGAAATACCCAAAGAGTTGCTTTAATTGGAGTTTCTAGACATTAAAAAGTCATTTTAATGGTGCATCCTATAACTCATGGATCCACTTTTTTCAAGAACAGGGGAAAAAGTATCAATATTTAAAACACAGGTTTAAAAAAGCAGAAAAAATATCCACTGATAGCAAAGCAAACAGTAAACAAATAGTATATCGTGAAGTTTTCATCCAAGAAAATTCAATGTCTAAATATCTGTAAGCCTAAGAATTCAGTTTTTATCTTCCTAAAAACAAAATTCTAAAACTTCTTCTTTTAGGAATTTGTGTAAATCACAGGGAGCCTCACACACTCCCCCTACCTGGTACTCAGAGTAGCACTCAGCATTTGCTCCAAAGTCATGTTATTAGCAGGAGAGACACCAGGTCAACCCCAGAAACTGTTTAGGCCCCAAAACACTAACAGCAAAACAACACTTTGGTCACGAAAATGTCAACTGCCCCTTCATTTTCCAACAAACGTCCTGGGAACAGTTCCACATACATGTAAGGTACCATCCTCCACCCACAGCCAGATTCTCCACGCCCCACTGGCCCTCAGGCCGCACACCCTCCCCCAGGCCTGGAGCATCACAATGCTAAGCTTTCTGTGTGTCTTTTTTTGCAAAAAAACTTTACATCTTACACAAATTATTGAAATGTGGTAAATAATGATGGACAGCCACCCATAACAAGATCTTTCACAGTGACTTGTAACTGTCAAGATTAAAACATGAATAGACGAAACATGGAATGAGATTTGAGTTTGTAAAAAGCATTCTTAAGACAATAATCTGTTTACACTCATTTCACATTGTTTACTATAGTGACCAAGTTGAGCCAACGTATTTGAAGGGAGAGAACTGTCATTACTCACTTATCTTTTATTTCAAAACGCTCATGAAGCCATCTTTTCATGGATACTTGTTCTTCTGGGATATTTTTTTTGTCTATACGATCAATGTGAATATGAATTTTTGGACATTCTTTGCAGAGAAATTCTAACAAGAAGCAGAAATATTTAATTTTTATTAGTTTAGAATTCAGTTATGTAAAATACCAATGAAAATGAGGTTTAAAAAAGTTTTAAAACAAAGTTCAGAGTCTTTCTTTAGCAAAGACAAAAAAATAAAGATTACAAACTGGTGGTCTGGGGTTTCAGGCTGAAGCAGTATAATTTCCAAGTCTCCCATAGTTCCCTAGGTCATGAGTTAAATCAACCAGATGGTATTTCTAATACAACAACTGTTACAAGTTGTACAGGCAGGCCAGGTCAGGAGGCTAGCCTCTACCAGAAGTATGCACTCACCCTCTAAAGGGATCCCCGTATGCCAACCACCCTCAGCCCCACCAGTCGCCTTCATGGGGCCGAGTGCTTGTCACAGGTCACTGGGACCGGATGGATGTGCCTGGGAAAAGCACTGGGCACATGGAGCCACCCTATCCCTCAAACCCCAGCACTGACCCGTGGCTCTGCCATGGCCCCATAGGCCTCCGCCCACCCCCAACTCCGTGAGTTGCCAATGGTGTCTACTCACTGGTGCGCCTTGCTTCCCTGTTCCTTGCCATATTTTAACATATTCCAGTTGCTCTGGGAACCAAATTTCTTTTTATGGAATAGCTCTGGGCCTTTCAACAGCTAGTTCCTAAAAAATGCTAACCTAAAAATTAGCAAACAGTCTTTTTTTTCAACCCAGGTTGCACAAGGGATGAGGTCAGGATTTACTCCAAGATAAGAAAGAACTTTGAGCCCGGAAATTTCCTTTTTTGGATGTGACTTTCTGTGAAGACATGACCATACTAGCATATTTAAATTCCTGGAGAAGAAGGAAATACTGCTAAGAGATTTAAGAGACAACTATGTTCCCTGGGTGGGCATGCAAGTAGGGTGACAAGACTGTTTATCTCAAGATGGAATGTGCTCGCAGGTGTGTTCAGGAAACAGTGGCTGGTGTGTTGTGAAGCTGGAGGAAGACAGGAAGCTGATCCTTAAAGGCTCTACCTCTGGACCCTGCACTCAGCCCTTCTTGTGAATTCTCTCTGCAACTGTTTTCCTCCATTTCTGGTGTCAAGCCTCAGTAACGCATTTCAGTCATCAAAAATTATCTCATTGTTTATATATTCTTAGAAGTGAACTAGCTTTGATGATAAAGGTGCAAAACACTGCCACAGGACGACTGCACTTTTACAATATTTTTCTCTTTCTTTTCCTCAAGTTCCGTTTCCTTTAAATCAAAGACCAGCATAGGAAGTGCTTTCAGGAGCAGAACTGTGCATGGGTGAAGNTTTTTTTAACATTTTATAGACCTTTTGTGAGAAGAATATAAGGGTAGTTGTAAGAAACATGCTGTTCAAGTGATCTTGTGCAGCTCACTTGGCTGTCTTCAAATCAGTTATACTCAACATAATTTCAGTGGTTTGCTTCTTAAAATTTAAATTTAGAGCATATCCATGACATTCAAAATAAGTTACATAATTTACATTTATTGTGATCGAATTAGAAATAGTTCCTAACTTTAGGACTGTTGAAAAAGAGTATTTAACAAAGACATGGCATTGACAAAATTGGCGCTTTAGAGGGTAAGAGAAAACTGCAATGTGGCATAAGAACAAAAGTTTTACCTGCACCTTCATTTATAATGAGGCTGATGGTATCGTGTGGGACTATGTGTACACACACATTACACACTCATCTGTGTATATACATACACGTACTAAACTATGCACAAACCAGTTCATACTACCCAACTCTTCAGAAGGGTTTCTTTAAATAACTTACTCTGGTTCTGGAAAATCAGAGAAATTTTCTCTTATTATTTCTATTTTGTTTATCATGATTTAAGAGGTGTATTTCATCTGGGGCACTGATACAATTTTACAGTAAAAACTCATTACCCGAAATCAGAAATGGGTATCTTAAGGGACTAATAGGCAATTGAGCTTGAATTGTAACATAAAAGTAGAACAGATCACACTTTAAAAGGTCCTCTTCTTGAGGGTTTGTTGTTCCAGGACTGAAAATTGTGTGACATGGTTCCTGAAACATCACTCTTCTTTTCGGGTGACGCTGATGAATTACGCGGCCCCATTAACACTAATGGAACTAAACAAATTCACTCTGTCCAGATGGATTAAGTCTGTTTTACGGGCTTGAGGAAGGCGACTTCTTGACGTAAAACAAAACAACACAAAATGCCTTTGTCGCGGACAGTGGGCTGGCTCACAAAAGCTTAAACGGTCGAAGCCTGCGTCAGGACACAGCACTTCCGGGTGAGGCCTGCGTCAGGACACAGCGCTTCCGGTGAGGCCCGCGTCAGGACACAGAGCTTCCGGTGAGGCCCCATGTCCGCTGTGGGCAGCACCTCTGCTGATGATCTGGAGGAAAGGAACTCGAGTAGAACGGAAACCGACCATGATGACATAAAAACACGATTTGGGGATTAGACATTTCTCTGAACCCAAGAGTAACAGGCAGAAGGCACATGCTAGTAACTCTAGTCAGGTGTCTGAGAGCTCCCACCATCTTAAATATCTGTGTACTCAGGTCTAACAAAGGTTCACACTGATTATTTCAACATAAAAAATAACAGGAAATCTTAAGGTTTTCAAGTACTTATGGCACAAATGTCATGAAGTTCTAGGAGCTTAGCCTAAATCTTCAAAAAGCTGAGCAATTTAAAGTTCTGCTATAATGAATCTGGATCAAAATTTTAACTTCTCATTTTTTTTACATTATTCTTTTGTATAGAGTACAGGGTGTGCAAATGAAGCTGTTTCAGTAAATATTAGAAATACTACTTTGCAAATATCAAGTGAAATTAGCTAACAACACAATACAAGAAAAGACCGAGCTAACACAGAGCTTCTCCCACCAACATTCCCCGGCCCTTTCCTTGTGCCCTTCTTGATTCTTAACTACCAGTTTCTTTCATTGACTTGGAGAAATTAAACAAAAGACAAAATATTTCACAGCTGCAAGACACTAAGTACTTTAGTGATAAGAGTTGGCCCAGTCAAGTCTTAAAAAAATTGAAAATGAATACAGCAAAATATATTGCAAATTAATGTTCATGAATGCCACTATTTGATATAACAGAACAAATTAAACAATCCTAACAATTTCTGCAGTTGACATGAGTTCATAGGAAATGCCAAGAATAATATAAACTCTGTTTACCTTTTCCCTTTCCAACAGCTTCTGGACTAAAGTTGCAAAACCGTGTATGTTTGCCCAAGACCAACTGAATATTGGCTTTAGTCAGAAATTCTATTTTATCCAATGTTCAATCAACAAGGCTTTATTTACACTTCTTATTAAGTTCCGGAGCAATCGGATGTAACGTGCAGCCACCAACAATAAACAGTGCAGCGCATCCCACCACCTGGAGACAGCTACTCGTTTATGCTTTAATACTAACCCACAAGCAGCCAATCAAGGTTCCATAAATCCAGGTTTTCACATATAGTTTCCTTCCGGCCTCAGTCATAAGTAAACCAGCAGTCAAACCACTTAAGATCAAGAATGATGGTAAGGTTTTCTTGAGACTCAGCTTAGAATTAACACTTTCTCCAGGAAATTTGTTTCTTCTTTCTGGGTCTGGTGAATCATAGAATTCTATAAGCAATCTATGGCCAGAATGAAAAAGAAAATTGCTTTAACTTACAGATTTAGTCATTTAAATATTTTAATTCAACACATATTTATTGGGTGCCTGTTAGAGAAGTTACAAGTCCTTATAAGGAAATACCCAAAGAGTTGCTTTAATTGGAGTTTCTAGACATTAAAAAGTCATTTTAATGGTGCATCCTATAACTCATGGATCCACTTTTTTCAAGAACAGGGGAAAAAGTATCAATATTTAAAACACAGGTTTAAAAAAGCAGAAAAAATATCCACTGATAGCAAAGCAAACAGTAAACAAATAGTATATCGTGAAGTTTTCATCCAAGAAAATTCAATGTCTAAATATCTGTAAGCCTAAGAATTCAGTTTTTATCTTCCTAAAAACAAAATTCTAAAACTTCTTCTTTTAGGAATTTGTGTAAATCACAGGGAGCCTCACACACTCCCCCCGATCCCGAGAGTACCAGGTACTCTGAGTACCTGGTACTCAGAGTAGCACTCAGCATTTGCTCCAAAGTCATGTTATTAGCAGGAGAGACACCAGGTCAACCCCAGAAACTGTTTAGGCCCCAAAACACTAACAGCAAAACAACACTTTGGTCACGAAAATGTCAACTGCCCCTTCATTTTCCAACAAACGTCCTGGGAACAGTTCCACATACATGTAAGGTACCATCCTCCACCCACAGCCAGATTCTCCACGCCCCACTGGCCCTCAGGCCGCACACCCTCCCCCAGGCCTGGAGCATCACAATGCTAAGCTTTCTGTGTGTCTTTTTTTGCAAAAAAACTTTACATCTTACACAAATTATTGAAATGTGGTAAATAATGATGGACAGCCCCCCATAACAAGATCTTTCACAGTGACTTGTAACTGTCAAGATTAAAACATGAATAGACGAAACATGGAATGAGATTTGAGTTTGTAAAAAGCATTCTTAAGACAATAATCTGTTTACACTCATTTCAAACATTGTTTACTATAGTGACCAAGTTGAGCCAACGTACTTGAAGGGAGAGAACTGTCATTACTCACTTATCTTTTATTTCAAAACGCTCATGAAGCCATCTTTTCATGGATACTTGTTCTTCTGGGATATTTTTTTTGTCTATACGATCAATGTGAATATGAATTTTTGGACATTCTTTGCAGAGAAATTCTAACAAGAAGCAGAAATATTTAATTTTTATTAGTTTAGAATTCAGTTATATAAAATACCAATGAAAATGAGGTTTAAAAAAGTTTTAAAACAAAGTTCAGAGTCTTTCTTTAGCAAAGACAAAAAAATAAAGATTACAAACTGGTGGTCTGGGGTTTCAGGCTGAAGCAGTATAATTTCCAAGTCTCCCATAGTTCCCTAGGTCATGAGTTAAATCAACCAGATGGTATTTCTAATACAACAACTGTTACAAGTTGTACAGGCAGGCCAGGNATCCTATAACTCATGGATCCACTTTTTTCAAGAACAGGGAAAAAAGTATCAATATTTAAAACACAGGTTTAAAAAAGCAGAAAAAATATCCACTGATAGCAAAACAAACAGTAAACAAATAGTATATCGTCAAGTTTTCATCCAAGAAAATTCAATGTCTAAATATCTGTAAGCCTAAGAATTCAGTTTTTATCTTCCTAAAAACAAAATTCTAAAACTTCTTCTTTTAGGAATTTGTGTAAATCACAGGGAGCCTCACACACTCCCCCTACCTGGTACTCAGAGTAGCACTCAGCATTTGCTCCAAAGTCATGTTATTAGCAGGAGAGACACCAGGTCAACCCCAGAAACTGTTTAGGCCCCAAAACACTAACAGCAAAACAACACTTTGGTCACGAAAATGTCAACTGCCCCTTCATTTTCCAACAAACGTCCTGGGGTCAGTTCCACATACATGTAAGGTACCATCCTCCACCCACAGCCAGATTCTCCACGCCCCACTGGCCCTCAGGCCGCACACCCTCCCCCAGGCCTGGAGCATCACAATGCTAAGCTTTCTGTGTGTCTTTTTTTGCAAAAAAACTTTACATCTTACACAAATTATTGAAATGTGGTAAATAATGATGGACAGCCCCCCATAACAAGATCTTTCACAGTGACTTGTAACTGTCAAGATTAAAACATGAATAGACGAAACATGGAATGAGATTTGAGTTTGTAAAAAGCATTCTTAAGACAATAATCTGTTTACACTCATTTCAAACATTGTTTACTATAGTGACCAAGTTGAGCCAACGTACTTGAAGGGAGAGAACTGTCATTACTCACTTATCTTTTATTTCAAAACGCTCATGAAGCCATCTTTTCATGGATACTTGTTCTTCTGGGATATTTTTTTTGTCTATACGATCAATGTGAATATGAATTTTTGGACATTCTTTGCAGAGAAATTCTAACAAGAAGCAGAAATATTTAATTTTTATTAGTTTAGAATTCAGTTATATAAAATACCAATGAAAATGAGGTTTAAAAAAGTTTTAAAACAAAGTTCAGAGTCTTTCTTTAGCAAAGACAAAAAAATAAAGATTACAAACTGGTGGTCTGGGGTTTCAGGCTGAAGCAGTATAATTTCCAAGTCTCCCATAGTTCCCTAGGTCATGAGTTAAATCAACCAGATGGTATTTCTAATACAACAACTGTTACAAGTTGTACAGGCAGGCCAGGTCAGGAGGCTAGCCTCTACCAGAAGTATGCACTCACCCTCTAAAGGGATCCCCGTATGCCAACCACCCTCAGCCCCACCAGTCGCCTTCATGGGGCCGAGTGCTTGTCACAGGTCACTGGGACCGGATGGATGTGCCTGGGAAAAGCACTGGGCACATGGAGCCACCCTATCCCTCAAACCCCAGCACTGACCCGTGGCTCTGCCATGGCCCCATAGGCCTCCGCCCACCCCCAACTCCGTGAGTTGCCAATGGTGTCTACTCACTGGTGCGCCTTGCTTCCCTGTTCCTTGCCATATTTTAACATATTCCAGTTGCTCTGGGAACCAAATTTCTTTTTGTGGAATAGCTCTGGGCCTTTCAACAGCTAGTTCCTAAAAAATGCTAACCTAAAAATTAGCAAACAGTCTTTTTTTTCAACCCAGGTTGCACAAGGGATGAGGTCAGGATTTACTCCAAGATAAGAAAGAACTTTGAGCCCGGAAATTTCCTTTTTTGGATGTGACTTTCTGTGAAGACATGACCATACTAGCATATTTAAATTCCTGGAGAAGAAGGAAATACTGCTAAGAGATTTAAGAGACAACTATGTTCCCTGGGTGGGCATGCAAGTAGGGTGACAAGACTGTTTATCTCAAGATGGAATGTGCTCGCAGGTGTGTTCAGGAAACAGTGGCTGGTGTGTTGTGAAGCTGGAGGAAGACAGGAAGCTGATCCTTAAAGGCTCTACCTCTGGACCCTGCACTCAGCCCTTCTTGTGAATTCTCTCTGCAACTGTTTTCCTCCATTTCTGGTGTCAAGCCTCAGTAACGCATTTCAGTCATCAAAAATTATCTCATTGTTTATATATTCTTAGAAGTGAACTAGCTTTGATGATCAAGGTGCAAAACACTGCCACAGGACGACTGTACTTTTACAATATTTTTCTCTTTCTTTTCCTCAAGTTCCGTTTCCTTTAAATCAAAGACCAGCATAGGAAGTGCTTTCAGGAGCAGAACTGTGCATGGGTGAAGAGCACAGACAGTGAGTCGGGCGGCCTGGGCTCTGACCCCTCACCAGCCAGGGCAGAGCNCCACTATTTGATATAACAGAACAAATTAAACAATCCTAACAATTTCTGCAGTTGACATGAGTTCATAGGAAATGCCAAGAATAATATAAACTCTGTTTACCTTTTCCCTTTCCAACAGCTTCTGGACTAAAGTTGCAAAACCGTGTATGTTTGCCCAAGACCAACTGAATATTGGCTTTAGTCAGAAATTCTATTTTATCCAATGTTCAATCAACAAGGCTTTATTTACACTTCTTATTAAGTTCCGGAGCAATCGGATGTAACGTGCAGCCACCAACAATAAACAGTGCAGCGCATCCCACCACCTGGAGACAGCTACTCGTTTATGCTTTAATACTAACCCACAAGCAGCCAATCAAGGTTCCATAAATCCAGGTTTTCACATATAGTTTCCTTCCGGCCTCAGTCATAAGTAAACCAGCAGTCAAACCACTTAAGATCAAGAATGACGGTAAGGTTTTCTTGAGACTCAGCTTAGAATTAACACTTTCTCCAGGAAATTTGTTTCTTCTTTCTGGGTCTGGTGAATCATAGAATTCTATAAGCAATCTATGGCCAGAATGAAAAAGAAAACTGCTTTAACTTACAGATTTAGTCATTTAAATATTTTAATTCAACACATATTCATTGGGTGCCTGTTAGAGAAGTTACAAGTCCTTATAAGGAAATACCCAAAGAGTTGCTTTAATTGGAGTTTCTAGACATTAAAAAGTCATTTTAATGGTGCATCCTATAACTCATGGATCCACTTTTTTCAAGAACAGGGAAAAAAGTATCAATATTTAAAACACAGGTTTAAAAAAGCAGAAAAAATATCCACTGATAGCAAAACAAACAGTAAACAAATAGTATATCGTCAAGTTTTCATCCAAGAAAATTCAATGTCTAAATATCTGTAAGCCTAAGAATTCAGTTTTTATCTTCCTAAAAACAAAATTCTAAAACTTCTTCTTTTAGGAATTTGTGTAAATCACAGGGAGCCTCACACACTCCCCCTACCTGGTACTCAGAGTAGCACTCAGCATTTGCTCCAAAGTCATGTTATTAGCAGGAGAGACACCAGGTCAACCCCAGAAACTGTTTAGGCCCCAAAACACTAACAGCAAAACAACACTTTGGTCACGAAAATGTCAACTGCCCCTTCATTTTCCAACAAACGTCCTGGGGTCAGTTCCACATACATGTAAGGTACCATCCTCCACCCACAGCCAGATTCTCCACGCCCCACTGGCCCTCAGGCCGCACACCCTCCCCCAGGCCTGGAGCATCACAATGCTAAGCTTTCTGTGTGTCTTTTTTTGCAAAAAAACTTTACATCTTACACAAATTATTGAAATGTGGTAAATAATGATGGACAGCCCCCCATAACAAGATCTTTCACAGTGACTTGTAACTGTCAAGATTAAAACATGAATAGACGAAACATGGAATGAGATTTGAGTTTGTAAAAAGCATTCTTAAGACAATAATCTGTTTACACTCATTTCAAACATTGTTTACTATAGTGACCAAGTTGAGCCAACGTACTTGAAGGGAGAGAACTGTCATTACTCACTTATCTTTTATTTCAAAACGCTCATGAAGCCATCTTTTCATGGATACTTGTTCTTCTGGGATATTTTTTTTGTCTATACGATCAATGTGAATATGAATTTTTGGACATTCTTTGCAGAGAAATTCTAACAAGAAGCAGAAATATTTAATTTTTATTAGTTTAGAATTCAGTTATATAAAATACCAATGAAAATGAGGTTTAAAAAAGTTTTAAAACAAAGTTCAGAGTCTTTCTTTAGCAAAGACAAAAAAATAAAGATTACAAACTGGTGGTCTGGGGTTTCAGGCTGAAGCAGTATAATTTCCAAGTCTCCCATAGTTCCCTAGGTCATGAGTTAAATCAACCAGATGGTATTTCTAATACAACAACTGTTACAAGTTGTACAGGCAGGCCAGGTCAGGAGGCTAGCCTCTACCAGAAGTATGCACTCACCCTCTAAAGGGATCCCCGTATGCCAACCACCCTCAGCCCCACCAGTCGCCTTCATGGGGCCGAGTGCTTGTCACAGGTCACTGGGACCGGATGGATGTGCCTGGGAAAAGCACTGGGCACATGGAGCCACCCTATCCCTCAAACCCCAGCACTGACCCGTGGCTCTGCCATGGCCCCATAGGCCTCCGCCCACCCCCAACTCCGTGAGTTGCCAATGGTGTCTACTCACTGGTGCGCCTTGCTTCCCTGTTCCTTGCCATATTTTAACATATTCCAGTTGCTCTGGGAACCAAATTTCTTTTTGTGGAATAGCTCTGGGCCTTTCAACAGCTAGTTCCTAAAAAATGCTAACCTAAAAATTAGCAAACAGTCTTTTTTTTCAACCCAGGTTGCACAAGGGATGAGGTCAGGATTTACTCCAAGATAAGAAAGAACTTTGAGCCCGGAAATTTCCTTTTTTGGATGTGACTTTCTGTGAAGACATGACCATACTAGCATATTTAAATTCCTGGAGAAGAAGGAAATACTGCTAAGAGATTTAAGAGACAACTATGTTCCCTGGGTGGGCATGCAAGTAGGGTGACAAGACTGTTTATCTCAAGATGGAATGTGCTCGCAGGTGTGTTCAGGAAACAGTGGCTGGTGTGTTGTGAAGCTGGAGGAAGACAGGAAGCTGATCCTTAAAGGCTCTACCTCTGGACCCTGCACTCAGCCCTTCTTGTGAATTCTCTCTGCAACTGTTTTCCTCCATTTCTGGTGTCAAGCCTCAGTAACGCATTTCAGTCATCAAAAATTATCTCATTGTTTATATATTCTTAGAAGTGAACTAGCTTTGATGATAAAGGTGCAAAACACTGCCACAGGACGACTGCACTTTTACAATATTTTTCTCTTTCTTTTCCTCAAGTTCCGTTTCCTTTAAATCAAAGACCAGCGTAGGAAGTGCTTTCAGGAGCAGAACTGTGCACGGGTGAAGAGCACAGACAGTGAGTCGGGCGGCCTGGGCTCTGACCCCTCACCAGCCGGGGCAGAGCGCATCGTGCAGCCTCTCTGCACACCTTTCCATGTGTGTCAGTCCGCAAGACGTGACGGTAGCAGACCCGGCCCAGGAAGCTGTCATGAGGGGGATGGGGGAGGACAGGACTCAGCACACACATGTGTGGCGTGTCAGTCATTGGAATTTGCAGCCAGCAAATTCCAATGGTGAGGTGGCTCCTNTGCAGATGGGGACCCTCCGGGTGCCCTTCCTCCACCGCTGGCCGCTTCCCACCATTCAGCCGCACTCTGCTCAGCCCCCTGTCCTCTTTCCCCTCTTTCCTCTGGGAGTCACTCTCCCTTCTGAACATTCGCCTTCAAGAGATCCTACTGAGATGCGCTAGACAAGCCGGTTCCACATCCAGCAGCTGCCGAGTATATACTAAGCCGATATACCTTCAAGAGTGGACGGAAAACTCCACATGCTTCCTGCTGCCCAGTCCCACATCCAGAGGCCTCCAACAGTCAAGAGTGAGCTTATACTGAACTAAAACATGCTGCCCACTTAAAATCCTGGCCCACAGGTCCTTAATACTTGAGCCCATGGTTGAAAAAAGAAAAAGTCACGCGTGACGGTCCTTCTTGTCTGTGATACCAGAGTTCATAAATGTTGCATGAAAAACACACATAAAGAGAATATTGACGGAGGGCACAACTCAGTGTTGCTAGCTTAGCATTTTCCCTGGTCTCTCCTTCCTTTGCTTTATGGAGCTTTTCCATTTCTGTGTGTGAACCTTGGGCAGAAAGAGGCCGCGTTAACGATACTGGGCAAATCCAAAGGACTAATGGGACAGCCAAGCAGAGCTAATGAAATTACTGCCGTTACAGATTAATAAAAAATACATCAAGGGTACATATTTTGAAAATATATCAATGTAACATAATAGAACACACTTACCCTTTTAAAAAAGATATCCCACATTCATAAACATACATGACTTACTGGAAAAACTTACCAGCCATGGATGGTGCTTCCTTCCGCTGCCCTTTATCATCCACAGACCCTTCAAAAGCCACTGTAACATCATAAACGGCATCCAAATAATCCTTCATAGAATCAAAAGCAACATGAGTTGCCTTTATTCTTGGTGTCAGCACATGTTTTAATACTGGAAGGCCTAGAAGAGAAGTTGAGTCAGCATGGCTGTGTATTAATTACAAAACCCCTTGGCAACAGACTGTAACTTCTAAACTGTTTTTATAGGAAAGTTTAGACCACACTTTCATGTGCCTTTCTCAGTTTAAACCAACATTCATTTAATGCACTTACCACACACCCACATGTACAAGACCGTGCAGGAAGCTGTTGAAAACCTGCCCTCAAAAAGCTTATGCCTCTCAGAAACCCTCCAATTTGGAAAACTCAGACAAGAGCAAACATACAAAAAATAAAAGTGGTAGCACCTTGCCCGTGGTCACTCAAGATTCAGGAGTAAAATCCATAATTCCTGATTCCAAGTCCAAGATTCTTTTAGTTCTGTGTCTACTCAAATAGAGATGAACTGCAACTACCCAAACAACCCCCACTGTGTACAACATTTTAACTGAGAGCTGCTGTGATCCATATAAACTGTGAAATATTGACTCGATACTTTTAGGGTCACTAAAGAATCTAGTTTCTCAGTACTTTAAAAAAAAATCTGAAATCTAATTCACAGACCATAAAATTCACCACTGTACAGTATACAACTCCGTTGATTTTAGTTTATTCAAAGGACTATAGAACCATCACCACTATCAAACTCCAAACCGTTTTCATTACTCCAAAGACCTTTCACCCTGGCAGATGCGGCCAGGAAGATACCCTCTTCCTCCATTCCACTCCCCATTACCACAAAGCCACTTTCAGTCTCTATGAATTTCCAAATTATGGACAAATCATATAAATGAGATCAAAGCATGTGGACTGTTGTGTCTGGCGTGTACATCAGTACTTTATTACTTGTTATGGCTAAATAACACTCTATTGCATGGATACACCAGACTGTGTTAATCCACTGAAATATGTCTGGGTTGTTTTCATCCTTTGGCTATTATGAGTANTTCCACTCCCCATTACCACAAAGCCACTTTCAGTCTCTATGAATTTTCAAATTATGGACAAATCATATAAACGAGATCAAAGCATGTGGACTGTTGTGTCTGGCGTGTACATCCGTACTTTATTACTTGTTATGGCTAAATAACGCTCTATTGCATGGATACACCAGACTGTGTTAATCCACTGAAATATGTCTGGGTTGTTTTCATCCTTTGGCTATTATGAGTAATGCAGCTATGGACACCCACATAAACTGCATATGAATAAGGCGCACAAGTCTTGGTGTGAAAGTACAATTATTTACACACATACACACACGCACTTTTAAAAGCTTCTTTAAGTGGGAAAATACTACCATTTATATAGACTAATTCAACATGTTCATTAGTGCTCCCGTGAGTGTTAAGAATTTGCTCCTTTCCCTTCCTGTTTCCTAGGAGTTGGTGAATGACAGGGAAGGCTGGTGTGCTGCAGTCCAGGGCGGCTCGAAGAGTTGGACACAACTGAGCAACTGAACTGAACTTCCTATTTCCTACTCCCTGCTCCCCACCGCTGCCCCCCTTCCTAGTTTAGAATATTGATTGACAATTTAACAGAAAAGTGTAGCTCTCTGAAAAAGTGACATGAAAACAAACCATTAAAAAAAAAACTCAATTTGGGTTTTCTACTGCTTCTCTCCAGGGAAAATTAGCTGCATAAGAAAGAACAGCTTTAGCATGTTGGGATCTTCCTGCAGAAGAATTTTTAAAATGCAGAGTGGTGTGGGAAATAAAAAGATTCCCACAACCACATATCTGACTTGAGTCCCTGGGGCAGAAACAGTTTAATTTATTCACAAACTTATAACAAAAACCTGAACAGTGTACCAGGCTGGGAAACATTTGTCAATTAAATTAGTTAATACTTCCTTCTCTGCTCTCGGAATTCACCCAACTTTATGAAGTCCACAGTTCCACAATATCACCCTGTGGCAATTAATTATTAGAATCTAAGTAAGTCAATAAGAAGGTAAGAAGACAGAAAAGTAATACTCCCCTAAAAATGAGTTGGAACAAAGGTTTGGGAAAACTGACTGGCAGATGAAGAAACACCCATCACTTGTAGGTGAAGGAAGTGAAGGCAGAATGTTCTCACTGTGGAAGGTATGGGGCCACTCCACTATCCCCAAACCTTGGGTCATTATTATAAAACTAATTTCATAGTAACACTGTAGAGACCANCACCCATCACTAGTAGGTGAAGGAAGTGAAGGCAGAATGTTCTCACTGTGGAAGGTATGGGGCCACTCCACTATCCCCAAACCTTGGGTCATTATTATAAAACTAATTTCATAGTAACACTGTAGAGACCAGTTGGAATTTCAGTACAGAGTCAAACAATAGGCATTCGTAATTAACTACTTGAGCTTGAGCCCACCACACTGCCTCTAGGGAACTCAGAAAATCCCTGAGCCTGGAACAGGAAAATGTTAGCTAATTAAATTAATTCTTCCTGGTCAACATCTAATCTCTGTTTTAGTATCTGCTTTGTCTTGCTTCCACCTCCAGACCTCCTGACTCCTAGCTGGCACTAACAATACTCTAGCTTACCCTTGACCACACTTCTCCTAGAGGGCCAACAGGGCCTCATATAACTGAAATTTTGTTGTTAAATAAATGATACCACTGAATGGAAAATCTTTACTGATCCAAGTAGGAAATTTTACAATATATATATGTATGCATACATATTGCTATATATATATATATATATACAGACAGACATACACAGTGCTTCCCAGGCTGAGTGGTAAGGAATCTTCCTGCCAAGTAGGAGACATAAGTTCGATCCCTGGGTTGGGAAGATCCCTTGGAGAAGGAAACTGCTACCCACTCCAGCCTGGGAAATCTCATGGACAGAGGAGCCTGGCGGGCTAAATTCCACACGGTTTCAAAGAGTTGGACATGACTGAGTGACTGAGCGCACACACACGCATTCTGAAAAGTGGGATGGTGTGTGTGTGTGTGTGTGTGTGTGTGTGTGTGTGTGTGTGTGTGTGTGAGATACGCATTCTGAAAAGTGGGATGGTGTGTGTGTGTGTGTGT
>SJYW01043703.1:120669-134281 GCA_006410735.1 Raphicerus campestris
CTTCTTGTCTGTGATACCAGAGTTCATAAATGTTGCATGAAAAACACACATAAAGAGAATATTGACCGAGGGCACAACTCAGTGTTGCTAGCTTAGCATTTTCCCTGGTCTCTCCTTCCTTTGCTTTATGGAGCTTTTCCATTTCTGTGTGTGAACCTTGGGCAGAAAGAGGCCGCGTTAACGATACTGGGCAAATCCAAAGGACTAATGGGACAGCCAAGCAGAGCTAATGAAATTACTGCCGTTACAGATTAATAAAAAATACATCAAGGGTACATATTTTGAAAATATATCAATGTAACATAATAGAACACACTTACCCTTTTAAAAAATATATCCCACATTCATAAACATACATGACTTACTGGAAAAACTTACCAGCCATGGATGGTGCTTCCTTCCGCTGCCCTTTATCATCCACAGACCCTTCAAAAGCCACTGTAACATCATAAACGGCATCCAAATAATCCTTCATAGAATCAAAAGCAACATGAGTTGCCTTTATTCTTGGTGTCAGCACATGTTTTAATACTGGAAGGCCTAGAAGAGAAGTTGAGTCAGCATGGCTGTGTATTAATTACAAAACCCCTTGGCAACAGACTGTAACTTCTAAACTGTTTTTATAGGAAAGTTTAGACCACACTTTCATGTGCCTTTCTCAGTTTAAACCAACATTCATTTAATGCACTTACCACACACCCACATGTACAAGACCGTGCAGGAAGCTGTTGAAAACCTGCCCTCAAAAAGCTTATGCCTCTCAGAAACCCTCCAATTTGGAAAACTCAGACAAGAGCAAACATACAAAAAATAAAAGTGGTAGCACCTTGCCCGTGGTCACTCAAGATTCAGGAGTAAAATCCATAATTCCTGATTCCAAGTCCAAGATTCTTTTAGTTCTATGTCTACTCAAATAGAGATGAACTGCAACTACCCAAACAACCCCCACTGTGTACAACATTTGAACGGAGAGCTGCTGTGATCCATATAAAATGTGAAATATTGACTCGATACTTTTAGGGTCACTAAAGAATCTAGTTTCTCAGTACTTTAAAAAAAAATCTGAAATCTAATTCACAGACCATAAAATTCACCACTGTACAGTATACAACTCCGTTGATTTTAGTTTATTCAAAGGACTATAGAACCATCACCACTATCAAACTCCAAACCGTTTTCATTACTCCAAAGACCTTTCACCCTGGCAGATGCGGCCAGGAAGATACCCTCTTCCTCCACTCCACTCCCCATTACCACAAAGCCACTTTCAGTCTCTATGAATTTCCAAATTATGGACAAATCATATAAATGAGATCAAAGCATGTGGACTGTTGTGTCTGGCGTGTACATCAGTACTTTATTACTTGTTATGGCTAAATAACACTCTATTGCATGGATACACCAGACTGTGTTAATCCACTGAAATATGTCTGGGTTGTTTTCATCCTTTGGCTATTATGAGTAATGCAGCTATGGACACCCACATAAACTGCATATGAATAAGGCGCACAAGTCTTGGTGTGAAAGTACAATTATTTACACACATACACACACGCACTTTTAAAAGCTTCTTTAAGTGGGAAAATACTACCATTTATATAGACTAATTCAACATGTTCATTAGTGCTCCCGTGAGTGTTAAGAATTTGCTCCTTTCCCTTCCTGTTTCCTAGGAGTTGGTGAATGACAGGGAAGGCTGGTGTGCTGCAGTCCAGGGCGGCTGGAAGAGTCGGACACAACTGAGCAACTGAACTGAACTTCCTATTTCCTACTCCCTGCTCCCCACCGCTGCCCCCCTTCCTAGTTTAGAATATTGATTGACAATTTAACAGAAAAGTGTAGCTCTCTGAAAAAGTGACATGAAAACAAACCATTAAAAAAAAAACTCAATTTGGGTTTTCTACTGCTTCTCTCCAGGGAAAATTAGCTGCATAAGAAAGAACAGCTTTAGCATGTTGGGATCTTCCTGCAGAAGAATTTTTAAAATGCAGAGTGGTGTGGGAAATAAAAAGATTCCCACAACCACATATCTGACTTGAGTCCCTGGGGCAGAAACAGTTTAATTTATTCACAAACTTATAACAAAAACCTGAACAGTATACCAGGCTGGGAAACATTTGTCAATTAAATTAGTTAATACTTCCTTCTCTGCTCTCGGAATTCACCCAACTTTATGAAGTCCACAGTTCCACAATATCACCCTGTGGCAATTAATTATTAGAATCTAAGTAAGTCAATAAGAAGGTAAGAAGACAGAAAAGTAATACTCCCCTAAAAATGAGTTGGAACAAAAGTTTGGGAAAACTGACTGGCAGATGAAGAAACACCCATCACTAGTAGGTGAAGGAAGTGAAGGCAGAATGTTCTCACTGTGGAAGGTATGGGGCCACTCCACTATCCCCAAACCTTGGGTCATTATTATAAAACTAATTTCATAGTAACACTGTAGAGACCAGTTGGAATTTCAGTACAGAGTCAAACAATAGGCATTCGTAATTAACTACTTGAGCTTGAGCCCACCACACTGCCTCTAGGGAACTCAGAAAATCCCTGAGCCTGGAACAGGAAAATGTTAGCTAATTAAATTAATTCTTCCTGGTCAACATCTAATCTCTGTTTTAGTATCTGCTTTGTCTTGCTTCCACCTCCAGACCTCCTGACTCCTAGCTGGCACTAACAATACTCTAGCTTACCCTTGACCACACTTCTCCTAGAGGGCCAACAGGGCCTCATATAACTGAAATTTTGTTGTTAAATAAATGATACCACTGAATGGAAAATCTTTACTGATCCAAGTAGGAAATTTTACAATATATATGTATGCATACATATTGCTATATATATATATACAGACAGACATACACAGTGCTTCCCAGGCTGAGTGGTAAGGAATCTTCCTGCCAAGTAGGAGACATAAGTTCGATCCCTGGGTTGGGAAGATCCCTTGGAGAAGGAAACTGCTACCCACTCCAGCCTGGGAAATCTCATGGACAGAGGAGCCTGGCGGGCTAAATTCCACACGGTTTCAAAGAGTTGGACATGACTGAGTGACTGAGCGCACACACACGCATTCTGAAAAGTGGGATGGTGTGTGTGTGTGTGTGTGTGTGTGTGTGTGTGTGTGTGTGAGAGACACGCATTCTGAAAAGTGGGATGGTGTGTGTGTGTGTGTGTGTGTGTGAGACACGCATTCTGAAAAGTGGGATGGTGTGTGTGTGTGTGTGTAGTCACTAGGTCATATTGCCATTTCTCTCCCCAGAGATCTTCCTGACCCAGGGATTGAACCTGCATCTCCTGCATTGGCAGATGGATTCTTTATCACTGTGCCAACTGGGAAGCCCAACATAAAAACATTACTCATACTTAAAAAATTTTTTTCACTTACTCATACCAGCTGGTAACAGCTTGAGGAAAAAGGGCATGCTGGAGAGAGGCCGAGATAGAGGCCTGTAGGGCAGAAAGTGGGGGAAAGCCCAATGGACAGATGACCAAAGGTGAACTAATTTATTTGGAAATATGAATAAGTCTTTTTTAAAGGAATGACTAACAGTTTCAAGTAAAAAGAGAATTTGGAGATCATTAATCTAACAATCTATGAAGTAGACAGTAACACTGGGTCATCTATAGAGATACAGATGTGAACCTAGAGTCTTCATGGTCATATAGAGTGAAGTACGTCAGAAAGAGAAAAATAAATATCGTATATTAATGCATATACATGGATTCTAGGAAAATGGTTCAGATGAACTTATGTGCAAGGGAGAAATGGCGAGATGCAGAGGGAGAGAAGGAACTTGCTGACACAGAGGGGGAGGCAGAGGGCGGTATGAGTTGAGAGAGAAGCACTGACGTACACACATTAACACGTGCAAAACAGACAGCTGGTGGGAATCTGCTCAAAGCACACGGAGCTTGGCTCAGGGCTCTGCGATGACCTAGACAAGTGGGCTGAGGGCTCCAGGGAGGCTCAGGAGGAAGGGGGTGGATGGTTCACATTGTTACACAGCAGAAACTAATGCAACTTTGCAAAGCAATTATAATCCAATAAAACATAAGAATTTATGACACTCTAATGCAGCTAGCTAAGCTAAGTCACTTCAGTTGTGTCCAACTCTGTGAGACCCCATAGACAGCAGCCCACCAGGTTCCCCGCTCCCTAGGATTCTCCAGGCAAGAACACTGGAGTGGGTTGCCATTTCCTTCTCCAATGCATGAAAGTGAAAAGTGAAAGTGAAGTTGCTCAGTTGTGTCCGACTCTTAGCGACCCCCCCATGGACTGCAGCCCACCAGGCTCCTCCATCCATGGGATTTTCCAAGCAAGAGTATTGGAGTGGGGTGCCATTGCCTTCTCCACTCTAATGCAGACATACCTTAAATAACAACTCTAATTATAAATAAATGTATTTTGTGACTAATTTATTTTTGAAGGAAAATACTTCCAGGAAAGAGTGATAGCAGGGGCCTTGATATATTTAGGATTCATTAGACAGACAGACACACCCAAACCCACCACTCCCACCTCTTAGCCAGCCATCACCACATCAACGGTATGTGGTGTGGTGTAATGACCTCAACATGCAAACAAGTGTCAAATGTTAAAAATCTAAATTAAAAAAGGTTGGTTTTGCTTTTTAAATTTGTTTACTAAGTCAAATGAAGGTGTACTTTAGGAGCAAAATTAATGTTTTGAAGCAAAACATACAACAAACTAACAAGAAGTGCTATTAAGTTTCAATTTTCCGGGAGAAAAATTAGCTTAACAGCTGGAAAAACGAGTTCGTTTGTTTTTATTTTCAAGCAATCTCATTTAGTTGTGAGCAAAGAGGAAAGAAAACAGGAAACACTCTAGCTATACTGTTCACAAATCAACTTCCTTTGTGTGCGGTGGAAAACAATTATCATTAGAGTTATAAGAAAATATAATAAATAGCGAGTTTTCCCAATTACAGGATTTAAAGAATAGTCAGCAGTTAAAAATTGTTATCCATGAGAAAAATTATCCATTTTTCTGAGAAAGACCTGTAATTCACAGAAAAATGACAGACCAGTAATGGTCAGTTACTGGTGACTAAGATATTATTAGATTTAAAAAGCTATAGTATATATCATTATTATGCTATTTTAAGAATTACTTACAAGTACTTGCTTTAGCATTATAAAATTAGTTTGGATTTTTAAACATAAGTAACTTTTAGTAATTATATACAAGCTACTAAATTTGTAACGTAAATAATAACATGTTTGTGGTTTTAAGTCACTACAGTTTGGGATAATGTGTTATACATCAGTGAGTAACAAACAGAGTCATGTTTTCTCCTATTAAATCATAAACTCCTGAAAGACATTATACAGCTACTTGTACCACCTTAGCAGACTGTGTTACATATTTAGAAATCAAAAATGAAATCAGCAGTCTATGAGGACTTAAAGCACTCTAGGTTAACTTCAAGTTCAACTCAAATCAACTCATTAAAAACACATGTTCCAAGACATAGTTGGTTCCTTAATCAACACATGTTCCAAGACATAGTTGGTTCCTTAATCACAACAAAATGCACCAGATTTTATAAGACACATGAAAAGTAACAATAAAAAAAATTCCCAAATATTAACTTTATTGTTTCTCTTTCATCTCATCTAACATAAAATTCTAATTCCCAAACAGAATTAAAGTGGATATGAGATGACACCTAAGAGTTTCTGAAAATTTATAGTTTATTAGCCTTCATAACTCAAGACTTTATGAAGAGTCTCAAACAAATTCACCTATAAACTCTTTTACGCTTCAAAGAGTAAAATATATATTTTGTTACAGTCAGAGCTCAGCAATGTAGAATCGTTAGAGAAGGAATAATTTAGGAGAGCTGCAATATTCTGAAATCCTAAGAATTTACTCCATAAAACCCCCAAATTTTGTGTAACAATTCTAGGTCATTGTTCTCTTTCTTATATCAATTTAGTAATTTACATAAGCTCCTTAAACAAAAGAAGACATTTTTACAATAGAACTTTTCTAAGACTAATACATACGAATGTGAAAAACTCTCCAAGGAAAGGATATACATGCAACATTCTCTAAACCCACTTGGACATGGAACCCTTTCCCCCGATCCCCTGCAAACTCTGTAGGCTCAGTTACTACATGCTTCTGGAACAAGGGAATTAAGATGGTGACTTCTTAAATAAAACACAATGAACCACTTAAAAAGACGACTGGTCAGTGCCTTTAACTCTGTGGTGAAGTCCAGACCACACCCAGACAGAACTCAGTCTTCTGTGGTGGCTGGACTCACACAGCTCTTCTTCACTCATCCTGGGCTTGAAGACATCAAACTTTTTGCTCATAATTCCATGTCTTTGTTATTATTGTTTCTTACACCTAGAGTCTCTTCCTCTCACCACGTCGGTCCTAATCCTACCTTTCCGATGGACACCCTCTGTCACTTGGTTCTCTTTTCCTTCAACTCCCACAGACTGCTATCTGTGCTTCTCCCAACTCATCTCTTTATACATCACAAACGTATGTCCTCACCACTATCTGTATAAGGACTCCTCTGCTTTATAACATAAGCATTTCTTAAAGGAATTAGTCTTTCTATTTTATCCCTTAGGATCAGCTATAGCTTTTTGCCATTATTAATAGATTCACCTGTGGCAAATCTCCACATTCTAAGTTAGAAGTAATGACTCAGTAAATATATATGTAATATACATATACATATATCAGACTTTCTATAAACATTATGTCACTGAACCTCACAAAAGCCCTATGAAGATAATTCCTGATACAAATAAGAAAACAGACCAAAAAATCAAGCAACTTGTCTAAGGTTATATGAATAACATATGCCTGAGAATGCAGCCCAAAGCTAATGTTCATCTAAGACTAAACACTGGTTCAAGAAGGATACTTGATATACACCATAAAGAAAAGCCGAGCGAACCCTGCAGAGAGCGGCCCAGCTGACAGGGTGTGTGCGTGGGGAGAGGAGCAGTGCATTTGACATGGCCAGTGTGGGTCATGCCTTTGGGCCAGGCAAGTGAAACTCTACTGGGCAGCTGTACAGCAAAGTCCAGAGTCGTGCAGAGACGTGTGGGTGAGAGACAGTGTTTTGTGAGGCATCAGCAGTCAAATAAATGGTGGTGACAGCTATGGATTTAGAGGAAGGCCACCGTGAAAAACACAGAAAGCAAAATAAATGAAAAAGACCCTAGTCAGACATGGGAAACAGCACAGCAAACAGGAAAGGATGAAGCAGAAGAGGAGGACAGAGAGGAGATTAGTGGGAAGTGCCAGAAAGGCGGGAGGAAAGGAGACGAGTGTGACAGAAATCTCGAGAGAGAACTTCAATAAGCACCAAGGACTCTACCTCCAAGCATGATCGATTAACCAAAATTAACTAGAAGCAAACACTCTCTTTCTCTGATGCATCAGCCCATTTCAACTGCTCACTGTATAGGGGTCAGAGCAGAGACACACAGCAGATCCTCAGAGCACCAGAGGCCCCGGCCAGTGCTGCGACAACGCACCCGCTCAGACAGACCGCACGTGATCCAGCCAGCCCCCCAGACACCTCTGAGAGCACAGCCCACCCGGCGAAACTGTACACCGACCAGTGTATCAGCTATCCAGGTCCCTAAAAGATGGATGCTAAGAACATCCTCGTTATTGGGGACATCAATAGCTTTAAGTACTATAGACTGACTGTGTAATATGCTCCACTACGAGCTTCACATATCTTTAATCCTTACACAGATTTGGGTATACCCAACATTCAGAAAACTAAGATCATGGCTTCTGGTCCCATCACTTCAGGGTAAATAGATGGGGAAACAGTGGAAACAGAGTCAGACTTTATTTTGGGGGGATCCAAAATCACTGCAGATGGTGACTGCAGCCATGAAATTAAAAGACGCTTACTCCTTCGAAGTAAAGTTATGACCAACCTAGATAGCATATTCAAAAGCAGAGACATTACTTTGCCAACAAAGGTCCATCTGGTCAAGGCTATGGTTTTTCCAGTGGTCATGTATGGATGTGAGAGTTGGACTGTGAAGAAGGCTGAGCACCGAAGAATTGATGCTTTTGAACTGTGGTGTTGGAGAAGACTCTTGAGAGTCCCTTGGACTGCAAGGAGATCCAACCAGTCCATTCTAAAGGAGATCAGCCCTGGGATCTGTTTGGAAGGAGTGATGCTAAAGCTGAAACTCCAATACTTTGGCAACCTCATGCGAAGAGTTGACTCATTGGAAAAAACTGGGATGCTGGGAGAGATTAGGGGGCAGGAAGAGAAGGGGACGACAGAGGATGAGATGGCTGGATGGCATCACGGACTCGATGAACATGAGTTTGGGTGAACTCCAGGAGCTGGTGATGGACAGGGAGGCCTGGCGTGCTGCAGTTCATGGGGTCGCAAGGAGTTGGACACGACTGAGCGACTGAACTGAACTGAACTGATGGGAACAAGCATACCACCCCCTCACCCCAGTATCCCCATCCACTCCCTAGATACCAAAATCCCCAGATGCTCAAGGCCCTTATGTAAATATGCCCGAGTGCTTGCATATAACCTATGCACAACCTCCATATGCTTTAAATCATCTCTAGACCACTTATAATAACTGATACAACGCAAATGCTATGTAAACAGTTGCCAGCATGGCAATTTCAAATTTTGCTTTTTGGAACTTTCTGAAAAAAATTTTTTAAAATATTTTCCGCCTGTGGTTGACTGAATCCATGGATGTAGAATCCACAGATCTGGCAGACTGACTACATGTTTTTTAAGAGGTGGGCCAATTGATGCTCAGTAACATCAGGCAGCTTGCGCCCATACATCTAATAAACGTCAGAATTGGTATTCTGCCGGGAGCCACCACGGGAGATCCCACCCATGACAGGGTCATGTGGAAGATAGCTGTTAAGAAAGGCTTCAGAACTCAAGGGGCTCCCTGGGCTTTCTCGAGCATCTACCCCAGAACCAGAATCTGTCTGCTTTACTGTTTCATGACTTTCACCAACTCCTCTGACATTAACAAGGGGCTAACCCTGACCACCTTTCTCTGGAGAAAATCAGCTTAGGGCTATAGCTAATAAGTCTCCGGGACATGAGAGGAATATTTCAAATCAAACCCCCTCTGCTAGCATTCTAGCTTGCTCGGCAGGTATATCCAGACTCTTACAGCTACGCATGTGATTATTTACAGCCTCCCAACTGTGAAAGGCACGGAAAGACTTCTACATAGAGCCTTTGAAAGAGTTAAAAGTTATTAGAATAGTGCTAGTGTAGGATTTCATTATTGGGCCAATGCTTGTTGCTAAGTTCCCGCACCTGGGAATGCATTAGTTAACATAGTGAGAATGTAAGAAAAACAAGTGTAGCCTTGAATTTAACTACATTAGATCTTTGAGCTAATTGGTTCTTTCTTGTAACTCACTGCACCTTTACTCTGTGAAAAATGTAACTGTTTGGCATTTTCTGAAGCTGACACAGATTAGAAATATAAAGAAAAAACACTTTGAGGGAAAATAAGTTTTCTGGTTGAGCAGCCTTTATCAAAAGAGGGTCATAAGATGTTCACAGGCCTCCATAGGCCAGAAGATACTGTACACAATATCATTTGTGGGAAAGGTATGCAGAAAAACCCTGGTTTCGATAAGGGCAAAGCTGCTGGAATGTTTGGGCTGACTGTATGACCTTGCATCTTTCCTTTCCCTCTATGTATAAGGCAAGGTATAAAAGTACCTTTTAAAAACAAAGCTTTTAGGCCTCGCTCACCGAAGCAGCTTGGTCACCTCGTGTTTTTTCTTCTCTCACTCTTTTTTTTTCTCTCTCTCTCCCTCTCCCTCTTTCTTTCAGGCTGATCCCTTGGAGCATAGGGGCTCCCTGTGTTCACTTATCTGCCTGGGTTTCTAAGACCTGAACGGGAAGACGTTCTGTGTCTTCACTCCCTCGGGAGACTGGGAGGGCACCTGTGGCCTCCATGAACAGGGCAAACTTCTTGTCTCAGAGTTTTATTGGTTCTCTGTGTAAACCAAGGAATATCAGCCTCTTTCTCTCCTCTATTTTCTTATCTTCAACATTCTTTCCTTATCTCTCTCTAAATCAATCTCCGACGCTGTTTCTCCTTCAGGTTTCCCTGAATCCCTGGACCCTGGCAGGATTCCAGTCTAGGTCTGTCAACCTACAGAACAGAAACTCTGTCCATCACAGAGAAGCCACACTGTAAACAAAGGTTCCATCTAAATAATCATGTCCCTGGATAGATTCTACCTGAATCTATGGTACCAGAATACATATACAGCAAGCACTTAAATGTACTCTTAGACACATTTAAAAATAATAGTTTCAAATGCAGTTAATTTTTTACTTACCTTCTTGAGCAGCAAATGCTTGACTAGCTGAAAGGACTTTTGTTAGTTCTGGATTATATCTTGTTCCCTCCGGAAAAATCACAAGATACATCTGTGAAGACATAAAGAAGATTTGGTTTGTTTTATGTGAGTGTTTTTGTTGTTGCTGTTAACTTACCAATGATAACCCTGTTAATCCTAAGAGTATTTCCCATGGTGGTGAAAAAAAATTCAATTACCTATGACCTTTATTTCAAGCAGACCAACCAAAATGCACAAATTCAATTAAGTCATGACATAGCATAGAATATATTTGAAATGCAGTCCTATATTTATTCAGATGTCAGTCATTAATAATCTAACAACATTTCTAATTACATGCTAATATTCACTAATTTAAAAGCTTGCCATGAAATGCTGACTCATACAAAGTCTCAATTCATTAATGAAAGAGGTTCCCCCCAACTAAGATTCTGCAAAATCACTTTTGAAAAGGTGTAAATTTTAGACATCAGGGTCCCTAAGTACACCTCATCTGATGGAAGCCATGTATAAATATATAAATCTCCATAATATAAAAGGTAATGGATATTCATATTTCAAAAGATTCACATAGCAATATTTATTTATAAGATGTATTTCTTAGAAATTTTTGGAAAAAAAATCCTACAGTCTCTCAAATAACGTGCATGTGTGCTAAGTTGTGTCTGACTCTTTGCAACTCCATGGATTATAGCCCTCCAGGCTCCTTTGTCCGTGGGATTCTCCAGGCAAGAACACTGGAGTGGGTTGCCATTTCCTACTCCAGGGAGTCTTCTCGACCCAGGGATTGAACTCATGTCTTTTATGTCTTCTGGACTGGCAAGCAGGTACTTTACCACTAGCACCGCCCGGAAAGCTTTCTCAACTAATACTACTGGTGAATAAGAGCTGATTTAATCATTAATCACTGATTTCAGTGAGGAATATTAAGTCACCTGGAAGTTGACTTTATAAATACATTCTATCTTGCCAATTATATGATTAACTTTCAGAAACAAAAGAGCCTAATAAAGAGCCTGAGAAATACGTATCTGTTTCACAGCACTTAAATATTAAACAGTAAAGCGACCACCCAGATTCTATGAAAGTGGTCTCATCCCCGCAGTGACCTGAAGTGACAGCCACTTGTGCTGCCTCATGAGCCTGGCATCCATCACTCAGCATCTCTGCGTGACCACCAAAACACTAGACTCTTGCCCCTGAAAAACAGAAATGCTCTCTGGGAGCCCAAAGTGAAAGACGAGGTTATTTGAGGGCTCCCCTTGTAGTTCAACTGGTAAAAAATCCACCTGCAACGCAGGAAACCCTGGTTCAGTTCCTGGGTTGGGAAGATCCCCTGGAGAAGGGATAGGCTACCCATTCCAGTATTCTTGGGCTTCCTGGTGGCTCCTGGTAAAGAATTCACCTGCAATGCAGGAAACCTGGGTTCAATCCCTGGGTTGGGAAGATTCCCTGGAGGAGGGCATGGCAACCCACTCTAGTATTCTTGCCTAAAGAATCCCCAAGGACACAGGAGCCTGGCAGGTTGCAGGCCATGGGGTTGCAAACAGTCAGATACAACTGAGAGACTAAACACAGCACACAGCTGGTTCTTTGCAC
Source organism: Raphicerus campestris (assembly GCA_006410735.1). Classification (NCBI taxonomy): domain Eukaryota; kingdom Metazoa; phylum Chordata; class Mammalia; order Artiodactyla; family Bovidae; genus Raphicerus; species Raphicerus campestris. The sequence goes on from SJYW01043703.1 coordinate 132,665, forward strand.
TGACTTTCCTATTGAAAACAATTTAGAAAGCTGGATGTAACATCATCCTAAGAGCATTCAAGAGCTGACAAGATGTAAGATCAAAACTAAAGCAAACACAGAAAAGCATAAGTAAACCCAGAGAAGAATTTAGCTCTAAGAGATACAAGAAGTGAGGGAACAAAAATCTAAGGCCTCAGATCTTCTGTTAGGAACAGTAAGAGGAAACAGAAGTGAAGGGAACACCAAAAGGGCCACACTCCTGGGGTAAAAGCAAGCCAGGTAGTCACGTAGGTCTCAGAAGGTCTTGTCTCACTGCATGGCCTGGGTGCTCCGGGTAGCCTCAAGCTCAGGACTGGGCTCAGCTGGGCCCAGGGGAGAGGTGCCTCCAGGGATAGGGCTACAACAAATGCCAATGTTCTCTTTCATCTTATGCTCGAGCTGATTTCTGCAAATAATTTTTCCAAATACAATCAAGAGTAAACAAAGATCACCTTTTCCAAAGCACACAGGGAAAGGAGGCACCATGAGCCAGAGAGAAGAGAGAGGGAAGTGGAAAGAGAGGACAGCTGTGCGGAGGAGGAGGGGAGAGGTGATGAGGAAGGAAAAAAGGAGAGAACTTGAACCTGTGAGCTACGTTTCTGAGCACCAGGACAGACAACCACGCAGGGCCCCAGGGAACAAGGCTCAGGGAGGCATAGCTCCCCTACGGCCCTGCCCTCAGAGGGAATGGAAAGCCACGGGGGAGCAATGAGCATTCTGAGGCTTCTTCTGTGGGCAATAAGGTTTCATAAAATAATGTTTACATGCAATGACTCTTCATTTGCAGATATTCGTACTTTTTCTGACTTTTNGGGGAACAAGGCTCAGGGAGGCATAGCTCCCCTACGGCCCTGCCCTCAGAGGGAGTGGAAAGCCACGGGGGAGCAATGAGCATTCTGCAAGAATGCTGAGGCTTCTTCTGTCGGCAATAAGGTTTCATAAAATAATGTTTACATGCAATGACTCTTCATTTGCAGATATTCATACTTTTTCTGACTTTTCAAATCACTCAGTAGATACAAGAAATCCAAACTCATACTGACAGAAAATAGTCGTTCTTCTAAAACTCCACCTGAGGCTGAGGAAGAGTCAGAGGAGTTCGTAAGTAGCTCAAGTGTAACGTTACCAGGGCAGTTCTGCTTCTATTTATAGACTCAAGACACCAAATGTTCTCCTTACTCCTCTTTAAGGTCAATATTGACAACCACCCGGAAAGGATCGAATCACCTGCAGCAACCTTTCTGATGGCCAAAAATAACTGCTTACCTATATTTAGAAGGTTTTTTGCTGCCTCAAAAACTCTGAATTATTTATTACACCTGAGATAATAGATTTTCAAAACAATTCTTTTTTTTTGATCTCCTTTATTTTTATTTTTTTCTGAATTTACTAATAACTATTTTTTTTGTTTTTGTTATTTTTTTTTTAATTTTTTAATACTTTATTCTATTTTACAGTACTGTACTGGTTTTGCCACACATCGACATGAATCAGCCACAGGTGTACACGATCTCCCCATGCCGAAGCCCCCTCCCACCTCCCTCCCCACCCCACCTCCCCGGATCATCCCGTACACCAGCCCCAAGCATCCTGTAT
>SJYW01043703.1:145219-186862 GCA_006410735.1 Raphicerus campestris
CTGCAGTTTTTTCCTCATTTGATTTTCATTGAACTTGGCACTTCTTTTTACATAGATTCCACCATGCTGCCATGTAAAAAAAAAAAGGGCAAAAACATATGTACTATTAAAATGTCCAATGACTAGTCATCAAAAGGGTTAACTTTGGGGTGAAGAATAAAATTACATTTTAGGAATTAAGTTATATCTAATACATTTAAATATTAGCCTTTAAATAACATTAGTTGAATTCTGTGTTTTCAATACAATTCAAATAAAACCAGGTGTGGCTTATCATAGGAAACTTCACAAACACTTCTGCTGTCAATTAAAATGCTTTCTTACCTTAAAAACACTTTTTTCTTTTTCCAAATCAAAAATTCAATCAGATGGATCTTAGCTCTCAGTTACTCCACTGACTTATGTTGAAGCCCTAACGCTTAAATGTGACTATATTTGGAAATGGGGTTTTTAGGAAAATAATTAAGGTTAAATGAGGTCGTAAGAGTGGGCCCTGATCCAATAGGAATGGTGCCTTGTAAGAAGAGATTAGGACACAAAGTCACGTAAAGGACAGACACAGAGAAAAGACAGCCACCTGCAAACCAAGCCTCAAGAGAAATCTCTTGAACTTCCAGCCTCCAGACTGGCAGCATGTAAACGTCTGTTGTAGTTTAAGTCATAGCATGGTATTTTATTATGGGAGCCCAGGCGGGCTAATACAAACAGCATCATAAAAATTGTTTAATCACTCAGTTGTGTCCAGCTCTTTGTGACCCCCATGGACTGTAACCTGTCAGGCTCCTCTGTCCATGGAGCTTCCCAGGCAAGAATACTGGTGTGTGTTGCCATTTCCTTCTCCAAAGGATCTTTTTGACCCAGGGATAGAACCCAAGTCTTCTGAACTGACAGGCAGATCCTTTACTGCTGAGCCACCAGGGAGGTCCTCATAAAATTTAAGATAATCTCAATTAAACCTCATATGTGCACGTCATTGAAACTTTACATCAGGTCAGTCTTTTTTTGTCTTCCTCTATGCTAACTCGAACTCAACTGTAAAATTAACGGACTGGCTGAATTTGATTTTGTCTTAATCAAGAATATGAGTAAAAGGAAATAAAGAGAAGCAAGGAGGGGACAGGATATGGAGGAGGGGAAGAGTGGCCTTAGATTCTGGATGTGGTTCCTTCACACATCAGCTGACTTGCCTGAGTACAGAAAAGAAACTCCGAGCGCTCTAAAGGTGCAGGTACTTAACCAAGAAAGTAAGCAGGAGTTTGGGTACTACTTACCCAAACTGAGAGAACCCATGAGGATAAAGTCATTCTTCACAAACTTTTTAGAATTAGAGCCACAGGAAACATATACTGCAATGTGAAACTTCCCTAAGCTTTCAATGACATTATGTCTCTTCTTCACACACTATTTCCTACTAATTACTTAATGTGCTTATTAAACTCTATTTTCATTAAAAAAACAAAAAACAAGCTGAGTTCTTTCCCAGGTATTTGGAAGCTACAGAAGTGAAGACCAGCTCTTTCCCTTAGGAACTCCTCGATCAGTGATGAAGCAAAATATGTATACGAGTGTAATATAAGAGAATGGATACGTGTTACAATAAAGATGGCCAGAGTTGAAAGCAAAGTGGAAGAAAGTGTAGAGAGCTCAGGTCAGTCATAGCTGTCACACATATCTCTAGTTACACTCATAGGGTTTAAATAAGCAAAAGCTCTCTAGTGGCTTTTCGTTGTTTTTTTTTTTCTTTTTAACACAACTGTAAGCTTCCCAAAACATCTGCATTTGTTGGGACGAGGGAGCAGAGAGGATTCTTTTCTGAATTTCAAAGGTAAACTATACCTGTCAATGTTCACAAGCTGGTGGTTTAGAAATGTTTAATTTTCTGAATATATATTAAAATTAAAGAGGGTGACAGAGGATGAAATGGTTGGATGGCATCACTGATTCAATGGACATGAACTTGGCAAACTCTAGAAGACTGTGAGGGACAGGGAAGCCTGGTGTACTGCAATCCATGGGGCTACAGAGTCAGACATGACTGAGCAACTGAACAAAAACAAAACATTTCAAATACACTACCACCACGTATAAAATAAAAAGAAAACTTGACTGTTTCCTCACATTTTGCTTGTAAGTAATATTTTTGAACAGCATTATTTTTGCTTCATAGAGACTGTAAAAAACAAGTCCACTTAAAAGAAAATCTTACTTCCTGGCATAAAGTTATGCAACCTACTCCAGTATTCTTGCCTGGAGAATCCCATGGACGGAGGAGCCTGGTAGGCTATAGTCCATGGGTGTGCAAAGTCGGACACAACTGAGTGGTAAGACAAAGTCCACCACTTTTTAATTTATTCCCATTTATACATGAACAAAATAGTTTAATGCTTTTCATCAAAATATATTTGGATTTCATTTTCCTTTAGAAGGAAATAAGGAAAAGAAAGAGGAAATGGACAGTCAAGACTCTAACCTCCAATACCATAGGAACTCTGATCACAGGACTGTGGGCAGCATGGACTGTCCAAGGGGTTACCTCCAGATTTCTATCTTTTCAGGGCTTACCGTAACTTTAGCCTCTCTTCTTTAATTGAGTATTAAAGTCTTATTATCAAGCATGTCTTCATACAAATTTCATTCTGAATATTTAGAAAGCTCCAAGTGTATCTGTATGAGTCAATCAGTCGTGTCTCTTTGCCACCCATGGACTGTAGCCCGCCAGGCTCCTCTGTCCATGGGATTCTCCAGGCAAGAACACTGGAGGGGTGCCAGAGCCTCCTCCAGGGGATCTTCCCGACCCAGGGATCGAACTCGTGTCGCCTGTGTCTCCTGCACTGCAGGCAAATTCTTCACTGCTGAGCCACTGGAGAAGCCCCNAAAGTCTACTCACCATTCACGCTATTAGTTAAGGAAAATGTCACCCAGACCAAGGAAAGGGAATGTTTCATGAGATTAAAAAGGTCCAGAGTGTTCAAAGCAGAGAGTTAAGGAGGGCGGAGGGAAAGGAACAGGGGCCACCGCAGTCCTGCTGACTCTGGAGAAAAGTCAGTCAACAGAGACGGAGAATGCAGAGACGGCACGGGCTCACGGCAAGCGCAACCAAGGGAGCCGAGGGACAGGTTGAGACGCCAGTCCAACGGCCAGCCCGGCCAAGAAAGCCTCCTGCATGCTGGCAGGCCTGGGAGAGCATGAGCTGCGAAGTCTGAGCTCAACAGCAGTCTCTGAAATGTTCTTTCTGCTTCTGACATTTTCAGTTTACTTGATGGTGGTTTTCAGGGTCTCAAAAGGGTTTCATAAAGGGCACCCAGACACAGCAGGCCCAAGGCCCACGTCCCTGGATAAACAAGGGGTCTGCAGAGCCTCAGACCATAGGCGGAATTGTACGTGCCCATATTCTAACTGAAGCCTGCAATTCTAAAGTGATAAAATCTCTGTCTAGTATATGTTCCTAAGCTATGGGTTTTTTATTCACGATCATGGTCATGCCATCGGTTTTTAGGATCTTAGCTCTCCAACCAAGGCTTGAACCCCGACAATCGCTGTGCAACGTCCTAACCACAGGACTGTTGGGGGGTTCCCTGGATTTTTTAAAGGACTCAAAAAGCAACCCTCCCAACTCCTAACGGCTGACTGGTGCGGGGCTGGCACCCAGGTCAGGTGAGGGCATGCATGGCCCGGGTTCTGGCCATGAGACGCGCAGCTTTTCCCATTAGCCAGCACTGACTGCCGCCCTCACATTTCCTGTTCTGCCCTTCCAGTCCCCGAAGTCCGCACTCAGGAGGGAGGGATATAAAGGCCAGCGCACAGAGGACAGCAGTGGCCTCAGGAAATGTTCAGATTCCTCACTCTACAGGTTTGTGCTGGGCCCACGGCTCTGTCCCTAGAACACTCTTTCCATTGAAGCCTGGAAAAAGGCAAGTTGGCAGGGAACCTGAACAAGGAACTTTGAGACCTCTTTTAAATAGAAAGCTAGCTCTAAGTGAAATTAACCAGGGGCTCAATAGAAAGAAAAATGGGCTAATCGAGCCACTCCCTGACCTAGAACCAGAAATCCTTTTTATCTGGATGTTGGAACCTTGGTAAAGATTGGCCATCAGTAGCAGGACCAGAATAGCAAGACTGTGTCACTAATAAAAGGCTCGATATGACTGGAGAAAGTGTGAAAATAAAGGAGGAAGTCAGGCTGCTTTATAGACCAGAGTTAGAAACGGACTCTGACCATAGGGCTGGTTGCTTTCCTAAAGTCAAATGTAATTAAGTCAAACTGTCTTAGCAGATAGGGTAATAAAATTAGGGAAATACAAAAACATCAAATTCCTATTCACTTTGGAACATCAACTCTTGACCTAGAAAACTGAGTGTAACTATTAATAAGCTAAGTTGAGAAAGAGGCGTCTCTCCTTCCTAACCTTTCCAAAGGTATAGGTAATGATAAAAGTAACTATGAAGAAACATAGCTGACAGGATGAAGCTAAGGACAGCCACGGGCATCAGGGATTTCCCAGTCAGGTGTTAATCATTCATTAGTCTGCTTTTAGTNCCTTCCTAACCTTTCCAAAGGTATAGGTAATGATAAAAGTAACTATGAAGAAACATAGCTGACAGGATGAAGCTAAGGACAGCCACGGGCATCAGGGATTTCCCAGTCAGGTGTTAATCATTCATTAGTCTGTTTTTAGTCTTGAACTTCTGCTTACTACATTTTTTAAAGTAATAAAAATGGAATTTAGGAAGTGTGCATCAAGGGCAGTTACAGCTTTGAAAAAATAATGAAGTCAGATGTCTTTTTGACTGAAGTATTTAGAGAACTAAAAAGTACCTGAATTTCTTAGTTTGGATACTGTAGCATAGTTATATAAGATGCCACCTTTGGGAGAAACTTGGCAATGGAGTCATGGGAGTCTATGTACTATTTTTGCAAATCCTTGTAAATCTATAATCATTTCAATATAAAAAGCTTTTTAATTTTTTTAAAGCACCTTGACCTAATTTAAAGTACACACAGCTATATTGGAGACCAGAGTCTTCTGTGATTCTCCTGATAGAAAAAGAAGCTATAATTAAACCAAAACATTTGAAGACGCAAAAGAAACTGCAGACATCAGAAAATAATACTGTGTTTAGGAATAAATACAAATTGGTACAACCTTTCTGTAGCCTAACAATAAAAAATCTAAAATGTTCATACAGTATGATCCATAAACATTTTGTTTTTTCCAAAAACAAAACTTAAAAAGGGAGAATACAGGAGTCTTTAAAGAGACAGTCAAAGGAAGAGAAAAAAGGAAAGAAAATAGCTTATATATACCCAGCAGAGGGACAAGGAAAATTCATAGCTTTCACAGTCCTATTTTTCCAAAACAGTAAAATTACAAAAATACAAGGTCACATATAATATCTGCATTGAAAATTCAAGTTTTAACAACAACAAAAAATCCATTTAAATATATCAGAACATTACTTTGAATTACTTTGAATTACTTCTCTACTGTGTGTGGAGAGAACCAAGTTTCATGCAAATGAAATACAAACCTGTGCTTTGATGATTTGCTAAATATATTATATTTTCTTTATTTTTTGGCAAATCTCCATATAGCAATATCTAAAAGATAAAATAAAAAAAGAAACATTATTTTGATATTTTAAAACATGTACTACTGTAACATATAAAATATGACAATGCAAAACATTGACAAAAACATGATGTCATGAATATGTCATCCATGATTAACAGCTATTAGACTCCTCTTAGGAGCCTTACAGGCCATCAACAACAGCATATGACCAGAAAGAAGTTGAGCACAAGGAGGGTTAACGGTCATTAAGAGAAACAATGATCAGTCATCTCCAGAATTTTTACTGATTTCTCACAATATCTGAAACCCTGTTCATAAGGTATATCATCCTTCAAAGAGCCTACAGAGGGAGACACCGGTGTCCACACAGCAACTGTGATGAAGCATAATGCAAATATTATGAAAATACAATCTATTTCAAAGAACCGTCAACTGCAGACCTGCAGTAGCATTTGTTAGGTGCGATAACAGGACGGGAGATGAAGGTATAATCAGGAAGAGGGAGTGAAGGGATGGAGTGGCAGCGTCTGGGGCCAGCATGGGTGTGCCTGGCAGGGTCTGGACCAAATGGGGGCTGCATGCAGTCAAGGAGCTGGCGCAGGAGGACCGGAGTGAGAGCTGAGCCAGAACACAGTGTCTTCTGAAAACCAAGCTAAAGATGAAAACTTTATCTGGGAAGTAATGGGGAAACTTGGATCCTGATTAGGACTCTATTACGACTCCCTACAGAACTCCCTGGATGGAGTTCAAGTGATCCCTAGGAAGGGGGGCTGCAAGAGGGGGAGGGGGTACACAGCAGGCTTCAACTCCAGCATTCACGTTTTACATCTTAAACTGGGGGGTGGGTACGCAGGTACTCCTTACAGGAGTCTTTCTGTACTTCTGCATGTCTGAAATACTTCATAATCAATCATTTAAAGAAACTGGCCGCATATTTTTAAAGGCTTCAAAGGAAATGACTCCTAACAGTGTAATTTTTTTCTTCAGGGCATTTCTGTTTCCATATCTTGTCATCATGGATTATTCAATGAATTAGCTACAGATCTATCTTTTTCCTGATGCTCGGGAAGACTGAAATCAAAAGGAGAAGGGGGTGGCAGAGGATGAGATGGTTAGATAGCATCAGCCATCAGTGGACAAATGAATTTGGGCAAACTCCGGGAAAACAAGGAGGACAGGAGAGCCTGGTGTGCTGCAGTCTACGGGGACTGAACAACAACTTTCTTTTTAGATAGTCACAGAGATTATCTTTTGAATACAACACTACTCATTAATATCTTAACAACAGAACAAACAAAGGACTCTATGTCTGTAGATAAATGTAAAAAGATGACAAAGTTCAGGAGACCAGGGACTCAGAATGAGATTTCTATTATCTTCCTCAGAAAACTATACTAACTGACCCAGTCAGTCAGTTCAGTCGCTCAGTTGTGTCTGACTCTTTATGACCCCATGGACTGTAGCCCGCCAGGCCTCCCTGTCCATCACCAGCTCCCGGAGCTTACTCAAACTCATATCCATTGAGTCGGTGATGCCATCCAATCATCTCATCCTCTGNTATGTCATCCATGATTAACAGCTATTAGACTCCTCTTAGGAGCCTTACAGGCCATCAACAACAGCATATGACCAGAAAGAAGTTGAGCACAAGGAGGGTTAACAGTCATTAAGAGAAACAATGATCAGTCATCTCCAGAATTTTCACTGATTTCTCACAATATCTGAAACCCTGTTCATAAGGTATATCGTCCTTCAAAGAGCCTACAGAGGGAGACACCGGTGTCCACACAGCAACTGTGATGAAGCATAATGCAAATATTATGAAAATACAATCTATTTCAAAGAACCATCAACTGCAGACCTGCAGTAGCATTTGTTAGGTGCGATAACAGGACGGGAGATGAAGGTATAATCAGGAAGAGGGAGTGAAGGGATGGAGTGGCAGCGTCTGGGGCCAGCATGGGTGTGCCTGGCAGGGTCTGGACCAAATGGGGGCTGCATGCAGTCAAGGAGCTGGCGCAGGAGGACCGGAGTGAGAGCTGAGCCAGAACACAGTGTCTTCTGAAAACCAAGCTAAAGATGAAAACTTTATCTGGGAAGTAATGGGGAAACTTGGATCCTGATTAGGACTCTATTACGACTCCCTACAGAACTCCCTGGATGGAGTTCAAGTGATCCCTAGGAAGGGGGGCTGCAAGAGGGGGAGGGGGTACACAGCAGGCTTCAACTCCAGCATTCACGTTTTACATCTTAAACTGGGGGGTGGGTACGCAGGTACTCCTTACAGGAGTCTTTCTGTACTTCTGCATGTCTGAAATACTTCATAATCAATCATTTAAAGAAACTGGCCGCATATTTTTAAAGGCTTCAAAGGAAATGACTCCTAACAGTGTAATTTTTTTCTTCAGGGCATTTCTGTTTCCATATCTTGTCATCATGGATTATTCAATGAATTAGCTACAGATCTATCTTTTTCCTGATGCTCGGGAAGACTGAAATCAAAAGGAGAAGGGGGTGGCAGAGGATGAGATGGTTAGATAGCATCAGCCATCAGTGGACAAATGAATTTGGGCAAACTCCGGGAAAACAAGGAGGACAGGAGAGCCTGGTGTGCTGCAGTCTACGGGGACTGAACAACAACTTTCTTTTTAGATAGTCACAGAGATTATCTTTTGAATACAACACTACTCATTAATATCTTAACAACAGAACAAACAAAGGACTCTATGTCTGTAGATAAATGTAAAAAGATGACAAAGTTCAGGAGACCAGGGACTCAGAATGAGATTTCTATTATCTTCCTCAGAAAACTATACTAACTGACCCAGTCAGTCAGTTCAGTCGCTCAGTTGTGTCTGACTCTTTATGACCCCATGGACTGTAGCCCGCCAGGCCTCCCTGTCCATCACCAGCTCCCGGAGCTTACTCAAACTCATATCCATTGAGTCGGTGATGCCATCCAATCATCTCATCCTCTGCTGTCCCCTTCTCCTCCTGCCTTCAGTCTATGTGGGTAATATGTGTTTAAATACTTCCTCAGTAATTTTTTAATATAAATTGAGCCTTACTCCCCCCACCCTCACCATCTGAGCCCTCTAGGTCATCACAGAGCACCAAGCTGCTTGCTTAATAATTTTTTATTAATAAAGTTTATCAACACCAAAACAAAAAACCAAGATCAATGACTTGATCCATGCAAGGTTAAAAAGCGGAGTCCTAGTTTGTGAGTGATCTACCCTCTCAGCAATGACCCAGAGTTGCTTTGGGACCTCCAGGTAGGACTCACTGGGTTCAAAGCACTGTGACAGAGAACTTCTGGCTTGACTTCCTTGGACAAAATACTCACAACGACAGGCTGTGGTTTAATTGATTCAATCTGAAAACCACTCTTTGGAGACCTGCCTGCCCTGAGGCTGAAGGCAGTACTTGAGCCACCCACAGGGACTCTCCTTCTCTTTCACTTCATTAAGAGACTACAGCCTTTGAAGGCAGCTGACAAGTTATTAAAAGGATTTCTTTTTTTCAGTTTGATTGTGGTAGTCATTTCATAATGCATACCTATAACAAACATCATAATGAATAACATGAATAGGTAAAACTTGTGTGTCAAAAATAACCTTAAAATTAAAATAATGGGTATTCACAGGATGATAGTTATCAATCATACAGAAAACAGCACTGCCAACTTTATTTCCTATAAAACTAAATATATTCCACTTCAAAATAAAACAAGCATGGTGAAGGTGAAAAGAAAACCAAACAGAAGCACAGCCATCTAATCTCGTGACAAACCATCTCCAGCAGGGAAAACGGCCGCTAGGTGCAGCGGCAGCAGAGTGGCGTCTGGCCGCCATCTGGTCCAGCGCCACAGCCTCGCACAGCAGCACGCCGAGCACAGGCCAACCACGCTGCCTTGCGCAGGGACCCGTGATGAGGCAATAGCACCCTTAAGAAGATCCCACACCTTCACTACTCGGGCTCAGTCCACATAAATATGCCTCACTGGCCTTAAAACATCAGTTTCCTACTCTTGTTTATAGATATAACCATTAGCCCAAAAGCTTTGCAGGAAAGCCACCTCTGCTTTCCCTGAGGCTCACTAATTTCCCCCATCCTTAAATAGCTTCCAAACAACTGACATTTGCAAAATGTAGTTTGTTAAAGTTCAACAGGCCCAGCGTTTAAAAACATCTTCAGTGGTATCTAGAAAAAGTAATATAAGTAACAAATTCTGGGGGGCAAAACAGATGGCCAAAATGTGAAAGGAACAAAATCTTAATTCATAGCCACTAAAGGGAAAATAAATGCATAGTTCATACTTTTAAAGATTATTCTTCAATATGCATCTCATTGAAATAAAAGCTATTTCCAGTTGAGATGCAAAAGAAGATGGTAAGCCTCTGACATGAGTTAGGATCTCAAAGTAGGTATTTGGATTCATTGCCTTTAAGTTTTTTTGCCTTTTTAAAAAAAAAATTTGTCACTATAACTTGTTTGGAATTCAACAGAAATGAGAGTTACAAAGAACTGCTCTTAATATTTGAAAATGTTAAAGCTCTAAAAGCAAAGTAAGTGAAATGATGAACTGCAAACCTTACTGCAATAGATGCCAGTTACTAAGTACTTCAAGTAAATACTGATTAGCCAAACAAAGGAATACACGATTGTAAAGTTTATGTACCACATATATGTGTATGTGTACCAAAGGCTCTTGAGAGTCCCTTTGACTGCAAGGAGATCAAACTAGTCACTCCTAAAGGAAATCAACATTGAATATTCATTACAAGGACTGATAGTGAAGCTCCAGTTCCCTTTGGCCACCTGAAGTGATGGGAGCTGACATTTGAAAACACCCTGATGCTGGGAAGGATTGAAGGGAAGAGAAGGGAGCAGCAGAGGATGAGATGGATAGACAGCATCACCAACTCAATGAACATGAATCTGAGCAAACTCTGGGAGATAGTGAAGGACAGGGAAGCCTGGCATGCTGCAGCCCGTGGGGGTCACAGAGAGTCAGACACAACTTAGCAACTAAAACAACAAAAAGGGTTTCCCAAATTTAAAAAATTCATAACTTACAAAATACCCATACACATACATTGTTAAATGACTCTGATTACCTAAAAGCCACCTGCACTCTCTCATTGCAGTCATCTTAGATCAGCTTTTTCACACCATTTATTCACCTTCTCACGGAAGCCCTCCTGCCTTCTAATGAGCTGGACCCCAAGATTCATCACTCCCCCTTTTGCATCACAGTAAACCCTGTCTGTGTACCCCTATTTCTAGCTCACATCACATTCTCCTTGAGGCCCACAAGCTCCTCGGGGGCAGGGACCTCATCCCCGTTCAGAGCCTCATCTCTCTGCCCAGAGCCCAGCACCCAGATGCTTTTCAACAGATGTTCATTGAATCAATATGCTGCACCTGTATTTCTCACAAGTGGATAAAGCTGCGCCTCACTTTTAACAGTAAAGAGCTGGAGTATAAACAAATACTTTAAATGCACCAGTGACTGACTTAAGGTATCATTCTGTGAGTCTTCTAGTACATGCATTTCAAATTACAATCACTTTACTGGCAGGTAATTTACTCACACAAGGCATGTGGAAAACACGGCTGTTTTGGTTCTTCCTAAGTTTCTGAGTAATTTTAGGTTCATCACAATTGTTCAATTTGGGGTTCATCCATTTTTTAAAAACTCATGTAAAATCCCTCCAGAGAAAAACAACAATGTTCTCTTAATTTTATTAACTTAACAGACAATAAAAATGCTCTTTGATTATCTTCATTGTGATTGAAACACACTGGTTACAGCTCTGCTCCAGTCAAACAAGCTCGTTTAGGTTGCACAAAGAAAGCTTTCAGCAGACCTGGGTTTGATGCAACACTGTCCTCTCACCGGGATCTCACCTTAACCTTTCTTTTGGTTTGTTCTCATAATTTGTAAACTACTTCAAGACTCCCTCTTTTGTATCCTAAAAGGGGATGGCAGAATGGAATCTAAAGTAATCACATATCTCACACAGTGGAATACACACCCAACAATGCCTTGGGGACATAAAACACAGCATACTTTCTCTTCAACAAACAAAATTCTTCATTTATCTCAATATTAAAAAGCAAAGACACTACTTTACCAACCAAGGTCCATCTAGTCAAAGCTATGGTTTATCCAGTGGTCATGCATGGATGTGAGAGTTGGACTATAAAGAAGGCTGAGCACCGAAGAATTGATGCTTTTGAACTGTGGTGTTGAAGAAGACTCTTGAGAGTCCCTTGGACTGCAAGGAGATCCAACCAGTCCATCCTAAAAGCAATCAGTCCTGGGTGTTCATTGGAAGGAATGATGCTGAAGCTGAAGCTCCAATACTTTGGCCACCTGATGGGAAGAACTGACTCACTGGAAAAGACCTTGATGCTGGAAAAGACTGCAGGCAGGAGGAGAAGAGGGCAACAGAGGATGAGATGGTTGGATGGCATCACCGACTTGATGGACATGAGTTTGAGTAAACTCCGGGAGTTGGTAATGGATAGGGAGGCCTGGTGTGCTGCAGTGCATGGGGTTGCAGAGAGTTGGATGCAACCCAACAACTGAACTGATCTCAGTAACATCTATTTTCTTTCAGCATGCAAACTGAAATACGAATTTTGTAAAAAACTTCCTTCACTGTCCTTCAATATGATGCTGTAGAAAGGGCTCAGAATATCCACCCCAAAATATGCCACTTTGACATGAGGATTATTTTGCGCTGAAGGCAACTGAGAAACAGCACGTACAGCTGTCCTCCCCCTAAACTTCCTTTTGTAAAGGTGACATTAAACTCCACTCATCAATGAGTCAGCAAACCTTACTAAACACTCTTATCCACTTCCCAGGGACCGTCCCACCATTTACCAGCCCCAAGAACCCAACACACTTCTCTGTCTAGCTCTGTCTCCAGTCTATTGTCCTTTGTTGTTAATAAAATGATCTATACATCCTGCTACTGCTGCTAAGTCACGTCAGTCGTGTCCGACTCTGTGCGAACCCATAGACAGCAGCCCACCAGGCTCCTCCATCCCTGGGATTCTCCAGGCAAGAACACTGGAGTGGGCTGCCATTCCTTCTCCAATGCATGAAAGTAAAAAGTGAAAGTGAAGTCGTTCAGTCATGTCCAACTCTTAGCAACCCCATGGACTGCAGCCTACCAGGCTCCTCCGTCCATGAGATTTCCCAGGCAACAGTACTGGAGTGGGGTGCCACTGCCTTCTCCAATGGGCTGAAGAATTCCATGGACAGAGAAGCCTGCAGGCTACAGTCCATGGGGGTCACAAAGAGTCGGACTCGGCACCTAACACATACACATCCCTGGGCTGAGTTTTGGTTTTCACTTCTTTTCTGTGATGCTCCAATAAAAACACGCTTATTTAACGTGTAAAATACTAAAATTTTTTTAAAATATTGACATCAATGGAATTTGTAAGCCTTTTCTTCTGTTCTGACTTCTGTCGATTTAATTTGCAGGCCCAGCTACAGAACATTTTGCCTCCTCTATGCTGCAATATAATCATCATTAAGACACAGGCAGAAATGTTCAATTCAAATGAAGACGTAGATGTGAATCCTAGTCCATCACCTTACCAACTTTATGAACTTCAGCACAAGTACCTAACCTCTCCATGCCTTTTTTTGGTAACCTGTAAAATGAATGTAATACTCCCCACAGGTTGTGGTGAAATAATTGAGAGCATGTGAACTACTTCACATGATTCGTAGTAATGATCCCCCCAAAACGTTAACTGTTGCTGTCAGCAGTAGTGTTAGTCGCTCAGTCATGTCTGAATCTTTGAGACCCCATGCACAGTAGCTCGCCAGGCTCCTCTGTCCATGGCAAGAATACTGGAGTGGGTTGCCATTCCTTTCTCCAGGGGATTTTCCAGACCCAGGGATCAAACCTGGGTCTCCTGCATTGCAAGCAGATTCTTTACCATCTGAGCCACAGGGAAAGCTCATGTTGTTATTATTACTATACAATAAGGTGAAACTGTTCACTCAAAACTGTGTTAAATGATGAATGGATAAGAGAAACAGATATCTAGTTTATCTTCCTTAAAAAAGGGGGGGGGCTGATTATGTAGAAATGCAGCTATAATTTCAGCATAAATAAGTTTGCATATGTAATTCACACTGATTGTTTATAAGTATTTAAAGTGAAAATGTATTTCTATGTCAACGAAATATATTATTTCAAGATCACATACAAGATTTCTACTGTAATACACACGAAATGATGGTCTTTTTCTGCCCAGTTTGAAACATTTCCCTGAACAGGAAAAGTATGATGCCCTTCTGAAACAAGGTTAAAATATAAACATAGTCATTCATCTAATAATCAGTATAAAAATAATTATGCAACATTTAAGTGGAACCTTACAAATCACAAAACTCTCTTTATACAATATATTTGTCATATGTATCGCTTGATACTGTCTTCATTTACAGACTGTGTTNAAAATTAAAATAATGGGTATTCACAGGATGATAGTTATCAATCATACAGAAAACAGCACTGCCAACTTTATTTCCTATAAAACTAAATATATTCCACTTCAAAATAAAACAAGCATGGTGAAGGTGAAAAGAAAACCAAACAGAAGCACAGCCATCTAATCTCGTGACAAACCATCTCCAGCAGGGAAAACGGTCGCTAGGCGCAGCGGCAGCAGAGTGGCGTCTGGCCGCCATCTGGTCCAGCGCCACAGCCTCGCACAGCAGCATGCCGAGCACAGGCCAACCACGCTGCCTTGCGCAGGGACCCGTGATGAGGCAATAGCACCCTTAAGAAGATCCCACACCTTCACTACTCGGGCTCAGTCCACATAAATATGCCTCACTGGCCTTAAAACATCAGTTTCCTACTCTTGTTTATAGATATAACCATTAGCCCAAAAGCTTTGCAGGAAAGCCACCTCTGCTTTCCCTGAGGCTCACTAATTTCCCCCATCCTTAAATAGCTTCCAAACAACTGACATTTGCAAAATGTAGTTTGTTAAAGTTCAACAGGCCCAGCGTTTAAAAACATCTTCAGTGGTATCTAGAAAAAGTAATATAAGTAACAAATTCTGGGGGGCAAAACAGATGGCCAAAATGTGAAAGGAACAAAATCTTAATTCATAGCCACTAAAGGGAAAATAAATGCATAGTTCATACTTTTAAAGATTATTCTTCAATATGCATCTCATTGAAATAAAAGCTATTTCCAGTTGAGATGCAAAAGAAGATGGTAAGCCTCTGACATGAGTTAGGATCTCAAAGTAGGTATTTGGATTCATTGCCTTTAAGTTTTTTTGCCTTTTTAAAAAAAAAATTTGTCACTATAACTTGTTTGGAATTCAACAGAAATGAGAGTTACAAAGAACTGCCCTTAATATTTGAAAATGTTAAAGCTCTAAAAGCAAAGTAAGTGAAATGATGAACTGCAAACCTTACTGCAATAGATGCCAGTTACTAAGTACTTCAAGTAAATACTGATTAGCCAAACAAAGGAATACACGATTGTAAAGTTTATGTACCACATATATGTGTATGTGTACCAAAGGCTCTTGAGAGTCCCTTTGACTGCAAGGAGATCAAACCAGTCACTCCTAAAGGAAATCAACATTGAATATTCATTACAAGGACTGATAGTGAAGCTCCAGTTCCCTTTGGCCACCTGAAGTGATGGGAGCTGACATTTGAAAACACCCTGATGCTGGGAAGGATTGAAGGGAAGAGAAGGGAGCAGCAGAGGATGAGATGGATAGACAGCATCACCAACTCAATGAACATGAATCTGAGCAAACTCTGGGAGATAGTGAAGGACAGGGAAGCCTGGCATGCTGCAGCCCGTGGGGGTCACAGAGAGTCAGACACAACTTAGCAACTAAAACAACAAAAAGGGTTTCCCAAATTTAAAAAATTCATAACTTACAAAATACCCATACACATACATTGTTAAATGACTCTGATTACCTAAAAGCCACCTGCACTCTCTCATTGCAGTCATCTTAGATCAGCTTTTTCACACCATTTATTCACCTTCTCACGGAAGCCCTCCTGCCTTCTAATAAGCTGGACCCCAAGATTCATCACTCCCCTTTTTGCATCACAGTAAACCCTGTCTCCCTGTATACCCCTATTTCTAGCTCACATCACATTCTCCTTGAGGCCCACAAGCTCCTCGGGGGCAGGGACCTCATCCCCGTTCAGAGCCTCATCTCTCTGCCCAGAGCCCAGCACCCAGATGCTTTTCAACAGATGTTCATTGAATCAATATGCTGCACCTGTATTTCTCACAAGTGGATAAAGCTGCGCCTCACTTTTAACAGTAAAGAGCTGGAGTATAAACAAATACTTTAAATGCACCAGTGACTGACTTAAGGTATCATTCTGTGAGTCTTCTAGTACATGCATTTCAAATTACAATCACTTTACTGGCAGGTAATTTACTCACACAAGGCATGTGGAAAACACGGCTGTTTTGGTTCTTCCTAAGTTTCTGAGTAATTTTAGGTTCATCACAATTGTTCAATTTGGGGTTCATCCATTTTTTAAAAACTCATGTAAAATCCCTCCAGAGAAAAATAACAATGTTCTCTTAATTTTATTAACTTAACAGACACTAAAAATGCTCTTTGATTATCTTCATTGTGATTGAAACACACTGGTTACAGCTCTGCTCCAGTCAAACAAGCTCGTTTAGGTTGCACAAAGAAAGCTTTCAGCAGACCTGGGTTTGATGCAACACTGTCCTCTCACCGGGATCTCACCTTAACCTTTCTTTTGGTTTGTTTTCATAATTTGTAAACTACTTCAAGACTCCCTCTTTTGTACCCTAAAAGGGGATGGCAGAATGGAATCTAAAGTAATCACATATCTCACACAGTGGAATACACACCCAACAATGCCTTGGGGACATAAAACACAGCATACTTTCTCTTCAACAAACAAAATTCTTCATTTATCTCAATATTAAAAAGCAAAGACACTACTTTACCAACCAAGGTCCATCTAGTCAAAGCTATGGTTTATCCAGTGGTCATGCATGGATGTGAGAGTTGGACTATAAAGAAGGCTGAGCACCAAAGAATTGATGCTTTTGAACTGTGGTGTTGAAGAAGACTCTTGAGAGTCCCTTGGACTGCAAGGAGATCCAACCAGTCCATCCTAAAAGCAATCAGTCCTGGGTGTTCATTGGAAGGAATGATGCTGAAGCTGAAGCTCCAATACTTTGGCCACCTGATGGGAAGAACTGACTCACTGGAAAAGACCTTGATGCTGGAAAAGACTGCAGGCAGGAGGAGAAGAGGGCAACAGAGGATGAGATGGTTGGATGGCATCACCGACTTGATGGACATGAGTTTGAGTAAACTCCGGGAGTTGGTAATGGATAGGGAGGCCTGGTGTGCTGCAGTGCATGGGGTTGCAGAGAGTTGGATGCAACCCAACAACTGAACTGATCTCAGTAACATCTATTTTCTTTCAGCATGCAAACTGAAATACGAATTTTGTAAAAAACTTCCTTCACTGTCCTTCAATATGATGCTGTAGAAAGGGCTCAGAATATCCACCCCAAAATATGCCACTTTGACATGAGGATTATTTTGCGCTGAAGGCAACTGAGAAACAGCACATATAGCTGTCCTCCCCCTAAACTTCCTTTTGTAAAGGTGACATTAAACTCCACTCATCAATGAGTCAGCAAACCTTACTAAACACTCTTATCCACTTCCCAGGGGACCGTCCCACCATTTACCAGCCCCAAGAACCCAACACACTTCTCTATCTAGCTCTGTCTCCAGTCTATTGTCCTTTGTTGTTAATAAAATGATCTATACATCCTGCTACTGCTGCTAAGTCACGTCAGTCGTGTCCGACTCTGTGCAAACCCATAGACGGCAGCCCACCAGGCTCCCCCATCCCTGGGATTCTCCAGGCAAGAACACTGGAGTGGGTTGCCATTCCTTCTCCAATGCATGAAAGTAAAAAGTGAAAGTGAAGTCGTTCAGTCGTGTCCAACTCTTAGCAACCCCATGGACTGCAGCCTACCAGGCTCCTCCGTCCATGAGATTTCCCAGGCAACAGTACTGGAGTGGGGTGCCACTGCCTTCTCCAATGGGCTGAAGAATTCCATGGACAGAGAAGCCTGCAGGCTACAGTCCATGGGGGTCACAAAGAGTCGGACTCGGCACCTAACACATACACATCCCTGGGCTGAGTTTTGGTTTTCACTTCTTTTCTGTGATGCTCCAATAAAAATATGCTTATTTAACGTGTAAAATACTAAAATTTTTTAAAAATATTGACATCAATGGAATTTGTAAGCCTTTTCTTCTGTTCTGACTTCTGTCGATTTAATTTGCAGGCCCAGCTACAGAACATTTTGCCTCCTCTATGCTGCAATATAATCATCATTAAGACACAGGCAGAAATGTTCAATTCAAATGAAGACGTAGATGTGAATCCTAGTCCATCACCTTACCAACTTTATGAACTTCAGCACAAGTACCTAACCTCTCCATGCCTTTTTTTGGTAACCTGTAAAATGAATGTAATACTCCCCACAGGTTGTGGTGAAATAATTGAGAGCATGTGAACTACTTCACATGATTCGTAGTAATGATCCCCCCAAAACGTTACCTGTTGCTGTCAGCAGTAGTGTTAGTCGCTCAGTCATGTCTGAATCTTTGAGACCCCATGCACAGTAGCTCGCCAGGCTCCTCTGTCCATGGCAAGAATACTGGAGTGGGTTTCCATTCCTTTCTCCAGGGGATTTTCCAGACCCAGGGATCAAACCTGGGTCTCCTGCATTGCAAGCAGATTCTTTACCATCTGAGCCACAGGGAAAGCTCATGTTGTTATTATTACTATACAATAAGGTGAAACTGTTCACTCAAAACTGTGTTAAATGATGAATGGATAAGAGAAACAGATATCTAGTTTATCTTCCTTAAAAAAGGGGGGGGGCTGATTATGTAGAAATGCAGCTATAATTTCAGCATAAATAAGTTTGCATATGTAATTCACACTGATTGTTTATAAGTATTTAAAGTGAAAATGTATTTCTATGTCAACGAAATATATTATTTCAAGATCACATACAAGATTTCTACTGTAATACACATGAAACGATGGTCTTTTTCTGCCCAGTTTGAAACATTTCCCTGAACAGGAAAAGTATGATGCCCTTCTGAAACAAGGTTAAAATATAAACATAGTCATTCATCTAATAATCAGTATAAAAATAATTATGCAACATTTAAGTGGAACCTTACAAATCACAAAACTCTCTTTATACAATATATTTGTCATATGTATCGCTTGATACTGTCTTCATTTACAGACTGTGTTTTTCCTGAGTATCTGTGATGGATCTGTCACTGAGCTAAACAGCTTCACATATTATCTCAGTCTTCAAAATAACAGGAAAATAAGTAATCCATATAAGAATGAGAATACTGAGTTAAAAAGTTGGTTTACTCAAGCTAACAGAGAATGGCAAAGAACTAGGAATCTCACCCAACATCCAAAAATCTTTTGAATATAACAAATTACCTGTAAAAATTCCAAATAAAAATTGTCAAATGAGGAGTCCCACATATTAGAAGCTTATGTAATTCTTTTCACTTTGAACATTAACCACAAGGAGGTAAGAAAGTCTTGAGTAAAAATTTAAAAACTGACATAAAATGATTTCCTGCTGCTGCTGCTAAGTCACTTCAATCATGTCTGACTCTGTGTGACCCCACAGACGGCAGACCACTAGGCTCCCCCATCCCTGGGATTCTCCAGACAAGAACACTGGAGTGGGTTGCCAGTTCCTTCTCCAATGCATCAAAGTGAAAAGTGAAAGTGAAGTTGCTCAGTTGTGTCCTACTCTTAGCGACCCCATGGACTGCAGCCCACCAGGCTCCTCCATCCATGGAATTTTCCAGGCAAGAGTACTGGAGTGGGGTGCCATTGCCTTCTCCAAAATGTCTTCCTACAGAAACACAAATTAAGAACGGGAACAAAGCAACATGTACACACATGAGGAGTTGGCTTCACCACACAGCATCTAACACAGAAGAATCACCTTCCCCTAGTGAAGCGACCACTTGTATTCAGTTATACTCCAGTGTTTCTCCTGCACTCTTTGCTCATTTTGTCATTTTATAACATCCCATTATACATTCAGTTAAAAAAAAAGACGACTTCTTTCTAACTGCTAAATTGTATGCTGGGAGCAGAGGCTATTTTATCAATGGAAACACTGGTGCCTCGCATGTGGTTAGCACTTAATATGACCCCATTTCCCAGTATCACCCCCATCATTTCTCTCTGCTTCTAACTACCACATACACTTACACACACATATAGCCCTCTAAATCCACAGGCAACACTTATTTATTTGGGGTTTTCATTACTAATTCATGGAAAGAAGCAGAGTAAACAAAATAAACCTGACAGAACTGCTTATCTTTAAAAATCGCAAAAAAGTGCAGCTCTTTATTGACAAGTATACAAAAGTCTCTCTATATTGCTAGCTGTTTCAGAACTCCTTTTATAAGGTCTCTTATTCTCAGTTTTCAGTCAACTATTAAGGCCATTCAAGAGCTCCCAGGCATTGTAAATGAGATGTGCCCACATTTCCAAAGAAACACAGATCAGCATCTTGTGCAGAGTGCTCTGCCCTTTTGTTGAAAGGGAACCATCGAGTCAAGTCACTATTGCCACCTCCAAGGAGCTACAATCACATAAAGGGGACTACACACACTAAAATAAGCTCCTGCTATGTTAATATTACATGTTAATGTTACATATCCTGACATTGAGATGGGATGAGATTGTGACAGGTGAAGAGGAAAAGTGCCTGAGCTGGAAGAAAGCATCCTGAGAAGAGCAGCGCAAGGGCGCATTCTTGGGGAGCGGGGACTGGGAAGGAAGCAGCAGTTGCGCAAAAGTGAAATCAGCGAATGGAAAAGCTGGCCAGGGCAGAATTGTGACAGCCTGAAGGCCACGCTTAGGAGTCTTCATTTTCACTCAGTTATCACCTGAATACAACTCAGCATGTTACTCCTGCTTGAAGTATACAAACTCAGAGTGGTTCATAACAACTGATACAGCCTTCTGGAATAATCTAGCAGAGTCACAAAGACTCTATAAAAGTCTATAAAAGACTCTATAAAGTCTATAAAACTAGACCCATTTAGGAAACAGGGAAAGTAAACTGTATATACAGAGAGCCCTCTTTTCTTTTGTTTTCCATCATAATGGCACAGAGGTATCCCCATAGGTTAGATTACATGTAATGCTACTATAAAACCCATAAAACCCATCCAAGAACTTAATTTAAAATGGAGAAGGAGTCTCTCCACAATTCATACATTTATTTAAAAGCTCCTGGTAGAAATCCAAAGTTACACACCACAACACCACACTGTTGCAGGCTGGGAGAGGGTGTGTAAATAAGGGAACTTTAACTGTCTCAAAATCTTTTTGCAGTGTTTGAATATTTTATTGCACCTGCAACTTAGAAAAATAAGGTAATTAAAAAATTTTTATATAGATACAACCCAAAATAACTGTGTTGCTTATAATCCAGGATTGATATTTCTAGATAGTATAAAAACAAGGTTCTGATTACATTTCTATAAGATTTTCTGATAAGTCTGTTCCCTGGCCAGAGTTAAACTGTGTTAGATTGGAATCATATTTGATTGAGAAATGTTTAATTTCCTCTTTCAAAGGTTGTGTCATTCTGCTTAAGCATCTTCTGGGTTCTGTGCCTCCTAGCTAAACTGAAGGTAGTAGTCTAAGGTCTTTAAAAGTCTTCACGAGAATGATAAATAAGAAGAAGAAGGAGAAAATAAAAGGAAACAAGGAAATATTTATATTCTACATAGAACTACTAATATCTGAGAAGAATCTGGGCAACATTTTAGCAAAAATGAAGAAATAATCCAAACGTGATAAAGGGCTTGGACTTGTGAGGTCCCTTCTCTGATTCTAAATACACATTTCATTCTAATAGCTTAGCTGCTTTTACAAGATGCATGCTCAGTCATGTCTCACTCTTTGAGACTTCACAGACTGTAGCCTGCCAGGCTCCTCTGTCTATGGGATATTCCAGGCAAGAATACTGGAGTAGGTTGCCATTTCCTTTCTCCAGGAGATCTTCCTGAAACCAGGGGTGGAACCCAAGTCTCTTGCATTGGCAGGAGGACTCTTGACCACTGTGCCACCTGGGAAGCCCGCTTTTTACAGGATACGGAATACAAATTTATCTCATTAAGAGTTTAGCACTACTTTTGAGGACACAGTGCTACCAAAATAAAGAACTAGTTATAAATGGGCTCCAGATATGAAGGCCTTGAGGGTTTCTGAGGAACTTGAAACAACCTTTCAAGTAAATGTATAAATTATTAGAGTATTCTAATTGAACACTCTATATAAACATCAAAACCTTGGACTTGATTCTGTCTGACTTCTAGTGTTATTTAAATTATTTTATATTTGAAACAGGTCAACTGCAAAACTAAATTTATTTCATACCGAATTTCATATTTGACTGTTACAATGTATCATGTTAGCATTTAAGGAGGTAGGGTTAGTAGTCATTAATGTAAAGTCTATTTTAAAGTAAACTAGTTGTTACTAACTGATTTAAGCAGGAAGAAAATGGTAACTAAAATAGTTAGGTTTTAATGAGGAGGCATGTTGTGTATCACTATATATTTTGGTCTGCAAATATCAATGATCAGTTTTTCCTATATTCCAGTAGGAGGAGGAGAAAGTGCAACATTTTTTTAAATACACAAGAAAAATGAATCCTGACATTTAGAAGATTATCGCTAGATACTGGTTCTTCATGTATTTATAAAAGGATGTCTGATGGTCTCAAGTATAATTCAAAATTTTATTTAGCGTGGGTCCTTGATGAAGTCTGTTAGGAATCCTTGAATTGAACAGAACTGGTCATCAACAGACTCAACTTTTACAAAACGACGTGCTGAGGTCTATACTGAACAGACGTAAGGTGAGATATACAACTTCAGAAACACTGGAAAGTTTAGACACATTTTTTAGAATAAGAAACTTATTACACAAATTATTTCAGCCATATATGTTGTATAGCATGGGACATGCTACAGGCTTTTAACTAAAATTTAAAAAAAAAACAACACTGTAGGTAGAATTCTTTTTCGAAGAGGTAAATGACTGTGTTATATGTTCTGAGTCTGTTTCCTAGCCTGCGCCAACTGACATATGATGTAAAGTTAAATACGTACCATGACAAAACCTTACGTTTAGACAACTGTGGTGAACTAAGAACACAATGGGGAAATGACTGTTCTGAATAGTGAAAATTTTAAATGACGCCCACTGTAAAAGTCAAAGATCAGGAAACCGTTATCTGGAAAAGCAGTCTTTCTTTCTTTTCTAGGAAACACAAATACTGATTTAAACAGAGGCCCGGGCTTCTAGTTCCCACCCCTAAAACCTCCAACTGGGGCAAGTTCAGAGTCATCAGGCATTAACAGCAATGCAACTGCAAATTCAAAACAGTAGCTGGTGGACAAGAGGGTGTAAGCAACAGCACTAGGGGGGGAGAAAAGACAAAAAAATAAAAATAAATAATAATGCCATCCCATTCACTCCAATCCACCCGCAACAAGAAAAGAGGGCTGGGTATAAGGAAAACCAAGAATTAAGCTCTGTTTTTCTCCCCAAATTGGAGAAAAAAGGAAAATTCACAATTTTTCCCCATAGTTGCTATTTTTGTGTAAAACCTCAAAAAATTAGAGAGGGCCTTCTAATTTTGTTTTACAAATTTAGTCTACACATAATCCATTCTCTACAGAGAAGGAAAGGAACAGAAAGAAAAACAAAAAAGATTAGCCACACACTTAAGCCTAGTCAAAGTTGGCAAGAATGTTATCTCCGGTAAGGCTTCTACAGTAACAAATGTATTACTTTTCATGCCCAGCTTTCAATCATCCCGGAGAAGAACGCGAAACACAAAGTTGCATTGCCTGTCCAAAGAGTAACACCAATTTGTCTGCAGAGAAGGTCCCCGATTTCTAAGAGCGCACTTCGAGTTCCAGCATGACCATCTCCTCTCAGACCAAGCGCCAGAAACTGTCAACTGCCTGCCCTACTTAAACGTCCATCTGCACCAAGCACGAGACAGACAGTTACAGAAGCGGGGAGAGGGAGCGGTTGATCCCACTTGTGGCCGCATAACAGCGTTCCTGCAGCTATACCCAGATACTCGGGGTGCCCGCACCGAAGCTTCGGACCAAACACCGGAGCGCGACCGTGAACGTGGCCCCTAGGGCGAGGATGGGGTGGCGGCACGTGTTCGCCGGGCCGGACCTGCACCGGCCGGGGGACACGCGGCGGGTCGAAGCTGGGAAATGCGCCCGCGACCCCCCACCCCGCCGCCGGGTCCCCCGACAGCGGCAGGGGCGGCGGCCCGCGCGCGGGGGCCTCACCTGCACCCCGGTGTAGTTCTCGAAGAAGAAGAGCACCATGCTCTGATAGACGCAGTAGAGCCGGTCGTCCACCGCCTGGTAGAAGCGCGAGGGCAGAAGGGCGGAGAGCAGCCGCCAGGCGCCCCAGGCCAGCACGTAGGTGGGCGCCGTGCCCAGTAGCACGGCGGCCGGCAGCACGCAGCGCACCGAGTGCATGTGGAGCACCAGGGACAGCAGCATCCTCACGTCTCCGCGCGCCCGGCGCTCCGCCGGCCCTGCGCTGCTCCGCCGCCTCCCGCCTCCGCAAGGCCCTAGCTCGCGGGCCAATCAGCTGGCCGCGCCCGGCCCCGCCGCCGCCCCCTCACCGCGCCCGGCCGCCCGCCGCACCTGAGAGGCCCAGCCCGCGCCCGCTCGGGCCTCCGCCCCCAGCCGCATGGGCCTGGCCGCCGCCGGAGGGCGAGGACGCTGGCGAGCGAAGGGCGGGGCGCGCTGATCGCAGCCCGGGGCAAGGGACGCCGCGGCCCTCAAGGCCTGGGGAGCTCAACACCGCTCACACCCCATGACCCTCTGCCCCGGCCGGGGGCGGGGCTCTACGCCAACAACATGCCTCCCGATAGGCCGCCCGTTGCTATAGTCCCCCGCCGGGGGCGGGGCCCCGCGGCAAGAATTCGCCTCCTGATTGGTTGAGCGCTATAGACGGTTGAAACGCAACTGCTGCCCGGCCGCGTGGACTGCCCCGTTCGGGCAACTGCGCATGCTCCAAAGGTCTCTCAGCCCCGCCCCTCTCCGGGGGCGCGCGTGCGGGAGTGACGTGGTGACTGGCTGTAGGGATGCGGTGCTGTGGGTGCAGGTCGGCGAGGGGATCGAGGTGGCCGTGCACCCCGTGGTCGGGCTCTAAGCACAGGTGGACTTGAGGGGACGCCCCACCACCTGCTCGTACGACCGAAGGCCCCTGGACGCCGGGATGTGCCCTCAAGCTGAGTCGTCCCCTTCCCGTGGTGTGAACAGGTGAAGCTCGGCACCTAGAAGGTGCTGCAGACCCTGGCTGCTCGGCTGACAGATTCGTCAGGCCGCCTAGGTCAAGGCCAGCAGGAGACAATCGAGGCAGTTACGGAAGAGCCACAGAGGCTCTCGGGGCTCTCGCCCTGGGTTCTACAATCAGGCTGCCCTTCTCCTTCATGGCGGCGCCCACCCGCTCGCCTCGGCTCCTGCCTCTGCTCCCCGCCGGGTCCCAGGACCCCGCTTCCTGCCCTTCACTCGCCCTCTAGCTTGTGTCTGAATCAGGTCCCTTCTTTCTCATCACTGTACGTTCACGCATAGCTGGACAGCCTTTTTACAAGGTTGTTTAATTTATCAGATTCACTCTTATTTTTTTAATATTTGGATGCCAATTTTTTTTTAACTTTTTATTTTATATGGTGGTATAGCAGATGAACGGGCTTCCCTGGTGGTTCAGATGGTAAAGAATCCGCCTGCAATGCGGGGAGACCTGGGCTCTGATCCCGGGGTTAGGAAGATCTGGAGGAGGGCATGGCAACCCACTCCAGTATTCCTGCCTGGAGAATCCCCATGGAGCATGGTGGACTACAGTCCATGGGTCCAAAGACTCGGACAGGACTGATAAGCACAGCACAGCGCGTAGCAGATTAACAACGTTGTGATAGTTTCAGATGGACAGCAGAGGGACTCGACCATGCATATACATGGGTCCATTCTCACCCAGACTCCCCTTCCAGGCTTAGCAGATTCACTGTTGCTTCCCTTCCGCAGGCCTGTCTGTTTAATGTCTTCCTGATAGTTTATGCTTAGCCTCATTTTTTGTGTAGTTCTTGAAGGTACACGGACGGTGGTAGTGGTGCTTCAGTTGCTTCAGTCCTGTCTGNGCGGGAGTGACGTGGTGACTGGCTGTAGGGATGCGGTGCTGTGGGTGCGGGTCGGCGAGGGGATCGAGGTGGCCGTGCACCCCGTGGTCGGGCTCTAAGCACAGGTGGACTTGAGGGGACGCCCCACCACCTGCTCGTACGACCGAAGGCCCCTGGACGCCGGGATGTGCCCTCGAGCTGAGTCGTCCCCTTCCCGTGGTGTGAACAGGTGAAGCTCGGCACCTAGAAGGTGCTGCAGACCCTGGCTGCTCGGCTGACAGATTCGTCAGGCCGCCTAGGTCAAGGCCAGCAGGAGACAATCGAGGCAGTTACGGAAGAGCCACAGAGGCTCTCGGGGCTCTCGCCCTGGGTTCTACAATCAGGCTGCCCTTCTCCTTCATGGCGGCGCCCACCCGCTCGCCTCGGCTCCTGCCTCTGCTCCCCGCCGGGTCCCAGGACCCCGCTTCCTGCCCTTCACTCGCCCTCTAGCTTGTGTCTGAATCAGGTCCCTTCTTTCTCATCACTGTACGTTCACGCATAGCTGGACAGCCTTTTTACAAGGTTGTTTAATTTATCAGATTCACTCTTATTTTTTTAATATTTGGATGCCAATTTTTTTTTAACTTTTTATTTTATATGGTGGTATAGCAGATGAACGGGCTTCCCTGGTGGTTCAGATGGTAAAGAATCCGCCTGCAATGCGGGGAGACCTGGGCTCTGATCCCGGGGTTAGGAAGATCTGGAGGAGGGCATGGCAACCCACTCCAGTATTCCTGCCTGGAGAATCCCCATGGAGCATGGTGGACTACAGTCCATGGGTCCAAAGACTCGGACAGGACTGATAAGCACAGCACAGCGCGTAGCAGATTAACAACGTTGTGATAGTTTCAGATGGACAGCAGAGGGACTCGACCATACATATACATGGGTCCATTCTCANGGGATAAAACTGGTTCAATGTTAACATTACAGTCTGTACACATGAAGTCAGTAAATGTGTGTGATATGTGTAAATATGTTACTTCTTGTGGATTATCCCTATATTGGAGAAGGAAATGGCAACCCGCTCCAGTATTCTTGCCCAGAGGATCCTGTGGACAGAGGAGCCTGGTGGGCTGTCCATAGGGTCACACAGAGTCGGACAGGACTGAAGTGACTTAGCAGCAGCAGCAGCATCCCTGTATTACTGTTGGTCAGCAGGTTGTAAAATTTTGTGCCAGGTTCTGGCACGGGGACACTGAGAACTTGAGCTGCCCTTGTCCTCTGTTTATATCCAAACTCGGCCCCTTCCCACTAGATTATCCCCTGCCTGTGCCCTGCAGCCTCCTTATCTGCAGACTCCCAGTCACAAATTTACTCTCCTTTCCGCCTGCCCACCTCTTAGGCTGTACTCAGGCCACAAATTCTGCCTCTATTTCCTTACCTTGTACATATTTTAACCCCTTGCAGTGGGGTGAGTTTTATGTAAAGGGGGAATTTATGGTACCATATGGACATATAATAACGAGATCTCTCATTTAGGCTGGGCACATAGAAGGCTTCTCAGGTAGAGAGTTGACCTGAAACTCGAGTGTGAGCTTGCTAGGGTAAAACTAGGGATGAGAAGGAAGAGGAAGCACCTTCCAAGTGAGAACATCATGTCTGAAGGACTGAAGTTAAGAGCTCACAGGTTCTCAAGGCTGAGGAAACCTGTGTGCTGCAAGTAACATGTCCTTTTCTTTAAATTCAGATGCCCTTTAGAAGTATGTTGTGTATTTCCCTCACTTGTTTTTAAGCTAATATCTACACTTATTTTTATCATAAGTTTAATCAGTTAAAAAAGAAGTAAGTTCCCATGAGTTGTGAATAAAATTTTAAATTAAGTGATTACAGAAATCTTTTAAGTGAGCCCATGGGTTGGCTAAGTGGGTAAAGAATCTGCTTGCAATTCGGGAGACACAGGAAACTCAGGTTTGGCCCTGGGGTCAAGAAGATCCCCTGCCCTGGAGAAGAAAATGGCAATCCACTTCAGTACTGTTGCCTGAAAAATCTCATGGACATGGAAGCCTAGAGTACTGCTGTCCATGGGGTCGCAAAGAGTCAGACACGACTTAGTGACTGAACATCAACAAGATTTTTCCCAATTAGAATTTTACATTGATTCTTTATCTCCTTGAAAACATTTTCATTCTACTTCTGCCACATCATTTTATCTTCACGGAATATATTTTATGCTTCCAAGTCTTTTGTTTATCAAACTGTGTTATCAGGGTATGTGTGTGAAGTCACTCAGTCGTGTCCAATTCTTTGCAACCTCGTGGACTGTAGCCTGCCAGGCTCCTCTGTCCATGGGATTCTCCAGGCAAGAATACTGGAGTGGGTTGCCATTTCCTTCTCCAGGGGATCTTCCCAACCCAGGGATCGAATTCCAGTCTCCTGCATTGCAGACAGACACTTTATCTTCTGAACCCAGGGAAGCCTAATTTCTTCTGGATTGAGCTATGGCTGTTGTTAGCAATGCACAATTCAATCATTGTATATCACAAAATCTGATAATTACTGTAAATAAAGTTTGTGTTAATGGTATCTCAGTCACCAACTCAATGGACATGAGTTTGAGCAAACTCCAGGAAATAGTGAAGGACAAGGAAACCTGGCATGCCACAGTCCATTGGGTTGCAAAGAGCTGGACATTACTGAGCAACTGAACAACAGTTAAAGGAAGCTGTCTGTAAGGCAATTATCCTTCAATAAAAAAGAAGTTAATTTAAAAAGAAATTAAGTTATTCTTTGTGTGCTAAAGTTATTACACCTTTCCCATCTGAGTGCAGAATCATGGAAGATGGAGAAGGGGCAAGTGAATGGAACATTGTGAAATACAAGGTGTTCTGGACTCCTGGAATCTTCTCAGGCAGATCAAATGGACAGATATCATTGACTCAATAAATCTAGTTAAATGAACAGTCAGCAGCAGAGTGGTTACATGAATACACCAAGATAACACAAGAAATGAAATGGTACACAGCAGTTAAAAAAAAAAAAGTAGACCCAAATATATCATCATAGATCTGCATGTTAGGTGAAAAAAAAGCAAGTTGTTGGATAATGCATGCTCAGTAGAGTCTGACTCTTTGCAACGCTATGGACTGTAGCCTGCCAGGCTCCTCTGTCGCTGGGGTTTTTCAGACAAGAATACTGGAATGAGTTGCCATTTCCTCCTCCAGGGGATCTTCTGGACCCAGGGATCAAATCCGAATCTCCTGTGTCTCCTGCTTGTCAAGCAGATTCTTTATCACTGAGCCATCTGGGAAGCCTGCTAGATAATATATGCACTATTATTCCATTTCTCTAAAACAAAAACAAAAATCTATGTTTCTAGATGTAAAAGTCCAAAAACTACTGATGACAGTGGTTTTCTCAGGGGAGAGGAAGTAAGATTAAATGAAGGTCAGCTGGACTTCCTGTATCATTTCAAGTTTTAACAAAGAAATATTGATTAGCAAATATGTATCCAGCATTCCACATCCCACTTCTTGCTGGGTGTCAGAGATAAAGAGAGAACAGATAAAGACCCTGAGGCCATGACCTTTACTGGTCTGGGGTGGGATGATGGGATTAATTTGTTACAGAGGCAAAGAAAAATAATTCGGAAAAACAAGCCAAGAGGTGACTTTGGCAAGAGATAGCCAGAAGGTGTGATCCCAGGGAGTTACTTGACCTTAGTGATAAGGAGTGGGAGGGAAGAGTGAAGGATGCCTCTCCAGTTTCAGGCTTGAGTAAACCAGTGGTTTGGTTTCATCCTTGAAGGGTGGAAACAGGTTCTGTGGGGCATGGAACTTCCTCAGTTGGGACAAAGGAGAGCACTTTAAGAACATAAGTTTAGGGAGGGGAAAAAAAAGAATATAACTTTACAAATACAAAATTGGATTTTAATATGGATATTTATTTAGAATGAGAAATGTTTACAGGCTGATGTACCACAAAAATAGAATACTCAGAAAAATGTTTTATTATATAACTATCATGTGTATGCCTGTGTGCTAAGTTGTTTTAGCTGTGTCCAACTCTTTGTGACCCTGTAGCCCACCAGGCTCCTCTGTCCATGGGATTCTCCAGGCAAGAATCCTGCAGTGGGTTGCCATGCCCTCCAGGGGATCAAACCCATGTACTTAAATCTCCTGCATTGTAAGTGCCATCTGGGAAGGCCAGCTGTGTCACAGATTGGTGATAAAGTGTACCTTTCTTTTGATTATGAAAAACATTTTATATTTTATATATAGGAAAGTACTCACCTTTCCAGCATGGTAAATGTAAACTTGGTTTTTATCCTTGATTGTTACGATTCATGATATTCAGCCTCACAGTTCAGTTCAGTCACTCAGTCATGTCCACAACTCTTTGAGACCCCATGGACCGCAGCACGCCATGCTTCCCTGTCCATCACCAACTCCCAGAGCTTGCTCAAACTCATGTCCATTGAGTTGGTGACGTCATCCAACCATCTCATCCTCTGTCACCCTCTTCTTCTGCTGCCCTCAGTCTTTCCCAGCATCAGGGTCTTTTCCAGTGAGTCAGCTCTTCCCATCAGGTGGCCAAAATAGTGGAGGTTCAGCCTCAACATCAGTCCTTCCAATGAATATTCAGGACCAATTTCCTTTAGGATTGACTGGTTTGATCTTGCTGTCCACCAAACTGGTTTTATTTTGTAGGA
Source organism: Raphicerus campestris (assembly GCA_006410735.1). Lineage (NCBI taxonomy): Eukaryota > Metazoa > Chordata > Mammalia > Artiodactyla > Bovidae > Raphicerus > Raphicerus campestris. The sequence continues at coordinate 175,822 of SJYW01043703.1, forward strand.
GCAAGAGATGCAAAGGAAAAGAACATAGTGAGACTTAGAACAATAGAATGGGAAAGATTAGAGATACCGAGGGAACAAATGTCCTTTATTATGACCATTGTTATATGCCCATTGTTATATGGGAAATGATATGGAGCTAACAGAAGCAAGAGTTATTAAGAAGAGGAGGCAAGAATACACAGAACTGTACAAAAAAGATCTCAGGGACCCAGATAACCACAATGGTGTAATCACTCACCTAGAACCAGACATCTTGGAGTGTGAAGTCAAGTGGGCCTTAGGAAACATCACTAGGAACAAAAAGCTAGTGGCAGTGATGGAATTCCAGCTGCATTAATTCAAATCCTAAAAATGATGCTGTTAATGTACTGCACTCAATATGCCAGCAAATTGGGAAAACTCAGCAGTGGCCACAGGACTGCAAAAGATCAGTTTTCATTCCAATCTCAAAGAAGGGCAGTGCCAAAGAAAGTTCAAACTACTGCACAATTTCACATGCTGTCAAAGTAATGCTCAGCATTCTCCATGCTAGGCTTCAGCAGTACATGAACTGAGAAATCCCAGATGTTCAAGCTGGATTTAGAAAAGGCAGAGGAACCAGAGATCACATTGCCAACATTCATTGGATCATAGCAATTTGATCTCTGGTTCCTCTTCCTCTGGCCTTTCCAGGTAGCACTAGTTGTAAAGAACATGCCTGCCAATGCCGAAGATGTGAGAGATGTGGATTTGAACCTTGGGTCAGGAAGATCCCCTGGAGGAGGGCATGGCAACCCTCTCCAGTATTCTTGCCTGGAGAATCCCTTGGACAGAGGAGCCTGGTGGGCTACAGTACATGAGGTCACAAAGAGTCTGACATTACTGAAGCAACTTAGCACGCATGCATTTGTTGGATCATAGAAAAAGCAAGAGAATTTCAGAAAAAACATCTGTTTCATAGACAACACTAAAGCCTTTGACTGTATGGATCACAGCAAACTGTGAAAAAGAGTTGGGAATAACAGACCACCTTACCTGCCTCCTGAGAAACCTGTATGCAGGTCAGGAAGCAATAGTTAGAACCAGACATGGAACAACAGATTGGTTCTAAATTGGGAAAAGAATATGCCAAGGCTGTATATTGTCACCCTGCTTATTGAACTTAAATGCAGAGTACAGCATTCAAAATAGCAGTCTAGATGAAGCACAAGCTGGAATGGAGATTGCCAGGAGNAAAGAATAAAATTTCTAAGCCTAAGGACTTCCCTTGTGGTTCAGCTGGTAAAGAATCTTCCTGCAGTGCAGGAGACCTGGGCTTGATCTCTGGGTTGGGAAGATCCCCTGGAGAAGGTAAAGGTTACACAGTCCAGTATTCTGGCTTGGAGAATTCCGTGGGCTGTATAGTCCATGGGGTTGCAAAGAGTCAGACACAACTGAGTTACTTTCACTTCACTTCCTAAGCATAAACTTACCCAAAGAGACAAAAGATCTGTATGCAAAAAAACTATAAGACACAGATGAAAGAAATCAAAGATGACACAAACAGATAGAGAAATATATCATGTTCTTGGATTGGAAGAATCAATATTGTGAAAATGGCTACACTACCCAAAGAGATCTACAGATTCAATGAAATCTCAATCAAGTTACCAATGGCATTTTCCACAGAACTAGAAAAAAATGTACAATTTGTATGGAAGCACAAAAGACCATGAATAGCCAAAGCAATCTTGAGAAAGAAAAACGGAGCTGGAGGAAACAACCTTCCTGACTTTGGACTATACTATGAAGCTACAGTCATCAAGATGGTATGGTCCTGGCACAAAACAGAAGTATAGACCTATGGAACAAGACGGAATGCCTAGAGATAAACCCACGCACCTATGTGCACCTTATCTTTGACAAAGGAGGCAAGAATATACAATGGAGAAAAGGCAGCCTTATATATAAGTGGTGTTGGGAAAACTGGACAGCTACATGTAAATGAATTTAGAACACTTCCTAACACCATATACAAAAATAAACTCAAAAAGGATTTAAGACTTAAATGTAAGGACAGAAACTATAAAGCTCTTACAGGAAAACATAAGTAGTACTCTTTTTGACATAAATCACAGCAAGATTCTCTTTGATCCACCTCCTAGAGTAATGGAAATAAAAACAAAAGTAAATACATGGGACTTGATTAAACACAAAAGCTTTTGCAGACTATAAACAAGATGAAAAGACAACCATCAGAATGGGAGAAAATAATTGCAAATGAAGCAACTGACAAAAGATTATTCAAAAAATATAAGTAGCTCATAGAGCTCAATAAAGAAAAACAAACAACCCAATAAAAAAATGAGCAGAAGACCTAAACAGACCTTTCTCCAAAGAAGACATGTAGATAGCTAATAAACACATGAAAAAATGCTCAACATTGCTCATTATTAGAGAAATGCAAATTGAAACTATACTAAGATATCACCTCACACCAAACAGAATGGCCATCATCAAAAAAGGAAAAAAAAAAAGCTATAAGCAATAAATGCTGAAGAGGATGTGGAGCAAAGGGAACCCTCCTTAGATGGCTGGATGGCATCACTGACTCGAGGCACGTGAGTCTGAGTGAACTCTGGGAGGTGGCGATGGACAGGAAGGCCTGATGTGCTGCAGTTCATGGGGTCACGAAGAGTCAGACACGACTGAGTGACTGAACTGAATTGAACCTGCACTTTTGGTGGGATCGTGAATTAATACAGCCTCNGATGCTGGGAAAGATTGAAGGCAAGAGGAGAAGGGGACAACAGAGGATGAGATGATTGCATGGCATCATTGACTAAGTGGACATGAGTTTGAGCAAACTTGGGGAGATAGTGAAGGACAGGGAAGCCTGGGATGCTGCAGTCCATGGGGTTGCAAAGAGTTGGACACGCCTAAGTGACCGAACAAAAACAAGAAAACTGCTCTATAGGGACTTCCCTGGGAGTCCGGCAGTTAGGACTCCACAATTCCACTGCAGGTGGTGCAGTTCCACCCCTGTCTGGGGTCTTTTCCAGTCCCCACATTTCACCCTGTGCCTCCAAAAAAAAAAAATGAAAGAAAGAAAGCATTGTAATCTTTTTGTAGGGAAACAATCAAACATTTTTTAAAAGGCATAATGAACTTTGCAGGTACAGTGATGGCCATCCGAAAACATCCGAATAGTTTCTGGAGCTGGTGAATAACTCAGAGCACAGACAGAATCAGGATTGCCGGTCCCATGACCTGAAGGAGGCAGTTCTTGGTTAGTCAGGTGTTCCCCACAGAATCACGAGGCACCTTAATGTGTAAGGAGGGGCCAGGAAAGGAGCTTGGAGAGATGTGTGGGGCGGGGACGGGGGCGAGGGATCCCCTTGGCCCCTCAATCGGCTTGCAGGATGGAGGAAGGGCTGGGGCCGAGGAGAAGGCAAGACAAAGGCGTGGACCGTCCCCCAGAGCCCTGGAAGATCACAGTCCTGCTCGGGACCTTCACGACCCCAGTGGGGCCCATTCCAAACTTCTGACCTCAGAACTGTAAGATAAGCTAATTTTATTTAACTTCCTAACTATGTGGTGATTTTTTGTAGCAACAATTTCCCAGTAGGCACTACAAGTATTGTAATGTGACCGTGATATTATGTTTCAAGCAAGGTGGCAGATGGCTCAGGAGGGCAAAAGCAAGTCTTTTTCTGGTATGGGCCTCCCTGGTGGCTCAGAGGATAAAGCGTCTGCCTGCAATGCAGGAGACCAGGGTTCGATCCCTGGGTTGGGAAGATCCCCTGGAGAAGGAAATGGCAACCCACTCCAGTATTCTTGTCTGGAGAGTCCCATGGACAGAGGAGCCTGGCTGGCTACAGTCCATGGGGTCACAAAGAGTCGGACACGACTGAGTGACTTCACTTTCACTGTGTCTATGTCTTTTGTATCGGGTCTCACAAAATCAGAGGGGAATGAATGAATGTCAAAAAATGTCACTACCTCTGTGTATTTTGGGGAAAGGTTATAAACAGGACAACCTACATGAAAATAAAGCCAGACAGTGGGGGAACTTATACATAACAGTTAACCTAAAAAGTAAAAAAGCATAGTAGAAAAAAATACATGGTAATCATTGTGCAATCTTCACGTGGAGGAGATTTTACTTGGCGTGGTACTAAGACAAAGTATTGATTCTCCAAAGGTCTTGGCGTCTTCACAGAGCAATCAGAGCAGAGTTGAATAAACTTGGCTGTGTCTGTGTGACAAGCCACAGAACGGACACGCTGAATGCTGTGAGGTCTGAGGGCCCTGGGCTACCCTGGCTGATGCCACCTGAACTCAGGTGTGGAATGTAATTAAAGAAAGCTGTAAGCTGATCGCTTGTACTGTAAACTGACTACAACTTAGTGGTAACAGAAGGGTGTGATCTGAACAGTAGCACCCATAGAAGCAAAGGGAAGCTTGTCTTCACTTCCCTTAAGATGAGGAAAAGGAATGACAGCTCCTCACTAACAACTTAGAACACGGTCCAGCACTCCGCCTCCACTCGAGTTTTCATTTGTTTTCACCTGTAAAACTGAAAGGAGAGGGCACTGTGGTTCTAAAAGACTTAAACACTGTTTGGAGTTTTGAATGAAATGAAGTTGTCCTCACAGCTGTCTTNCCTGCTCGGGACCTTCACGACCCCAGTGGGGCCCATTCCAAACTTCTGACCTCAGAACTGTAAGATAAGCTAATTTTATTTAACTTCCTAACTATGTGGTGATTTTTTGTAGCAACAATTTCCCAGTAGGCACTACAAGTATTGTAATGTGACCGTGATATTATGTTTCAAGCAAGGTGGCAGATGGCTCAGGAGGGCAAAAGCAAGTCTTTTTCTGGTATGGGCCTCCCTGGTGGCTCAGAGGATAAAGCGTCTGCCTGCAATGCAGGAGACCAGGGTTCGATCCCTGGGTTGGGAAGATCCCCTGGAGAAGGAAATGGCAACCCACTCCAGTATTCTTGTCTGGAGAGTCCCATGGACAGAGGAGCCTGGCTGGCTACAGTCCATGGGGTCACAAAGAGTCGGACACGACTGAGTGACTTCACTTTCACTGTGTCTATGTCTTTTGTATCGGGTCTCACAAAATCAGAGGGGAATGAATGAATGTCAAAAAATGTCACTACCTCTGTGTATTTTGGGGAAAGGTTATAAACAGGACAACCTACATGAAAATAAAGCCAGACAGTGGGGGAACTTATACATAACAGTTAACCTAAAAAGTAAAAAAGCATAGTAGAAAAAAATACAGGGTAATCATTGTGCAATCTTCACGTGGAGGAGATTTTACTTGGCGTGGTACTAAGACAAAGTATTGATTCTCCAAAGGTCTTGGCGTCTTCACAGAGCAATCAGAGCAGAGTTGAATAAACTTGGCTGTGTCTGTGTGACAAGCCACAGAACGGACACGCTGAATGCTGTGAGGTCTGAGGGCCCTGGGCTACCCTGGCTGATGCCACCTGAACTCAGGTGTGGAATGTAATTAAAGAAAGCTGTAAGCTGATCGCTTGTACTGTAAACTGACTACAACTTAGTGGTAACAGAAGGGTGTGATCTGAACAGTAGCACCCATAGAAGCAAAGGGAAGCTTGTCTTCACTTCCCTTAAGATGAGGAAAAGGAATGACAGCTCCTCACTAACAACTTAGAACACGGTCCAGCACTCCGCCTCCACTCGAGTTTTCATTTGTTTTCACCTGTAAAACTGAAAGGAGAGGGCACTGTGGTTCTAAAAGACTTAAACACTGTTTGGAGTTTTGAATGAAATGAAGTTGTCCTCACAGCTGTCTCGAATCCGACCTGCTCATGGTTGTAATTAACAATTTTAGTTGTTGTCTCCTGCTGCTGTTAGTGGAGGAGCGTGAGCCCCTGTCCTGTTTGCCTCTTGAGAGCCCTCGGATTCCCACTTAGATCGAATGTCTGCTGCTCCCCGAAACAGCTCACGTGCTTTGGGGAAAGTTGACTCCATCCCCTGTCCCAGGACAGGCAGTGATTTCTCGTAGGTTTCCTTGTTTTTGTTTCTGTGGACATTGAACCTTTGAAGCTCCTCAAGACCTTTACAGATGGTCCAAAGTCAAAAATATACTCCTGATGACACTGAAACACTATTTGTGTTGAACTTGGAGTAATGTCACCAGCACCTTGGCATCAAGGCCAAGTTGGCATCGATACCAGAGTGCATAGTGGCCATGTGTCCGTCACCATGGACTCTCATGAAAAACCATTCACTTCACTTAAGAATACCCTCGATGAAACAACAAACATTAATTAGATTAAATTACGACCTTGAGTACACTTCCTTTTATTAATAACATTGTGTGAGTAAATGATACATTTGCGTGAAGCCCGTTTGATGCACCCAGTCTGATGTACCATAGTGCTTCAGAGAAAAAAGTTTGATTTGTGAGCTCAACTAGCTAGTATTTTCATAGAACAGAATTTTTACTCGAGTAACAGGTATACCTGCCAGAATAACCAGAGGTTGTTTTTTTTTATTCAAAAGTGAACAAAATGGTGCTGTCACTTCAAGGAAGAACTGACTGTATTGCTGATAATAATAAAACTTGAGCTTTTAAGTGAAAATTAGAATCTTGAAAAACCTACTTTTGCTCTCGTGAACTTGACATGTCCCCAATAATTGGACTGATTTTTACTTCTGTGGTGATAATTCTTGTGTTTTCAGTATCACATCAACATTTAGAAGGCCAGCATAACTCAGTGAAGCATTTTTTTTTTTTTATACCTCAGTTCCTGGGGTCTAAAAATCTTGCATGGGTAAATTTCAAAGTGCAAGGCAGACCAGTGGATTTCAATGTAACAGCGTTTAAAAATTTGACGTGTCAAACTCTACATTGCTAACAACATTTAAGAAATGACCAGTTCCTGTGTTTTAGTATAATATGAAATAATATTATCTGAAGGCTATTAAACTCTTTCCCTTTTCCAGTCACATCTAAGCCTGGATTTTCTTCAGATACTTAGCCAAAAAAAAAAAAAAAAACTACGGCCACAGATTGAATGTGGAGAATTCAACTATGTTCAACCAAGCCAGACGTTAGAGAGAGTTAAAAATTTAAAGTGTTGCTCTTCTAAATTAGTTTTGAAATTTTTTCCTATAAAATATATTAACATATAAAGGGCTTATTACTGTTTCCTAAAAAGAGTTACCAAATATTTTAAACTTCTCACTTTAATTTCCAATATAGTAAATAGCAATCAGTATAACTTAGGTTTAAAAAAAAACAAAACTCCTTGTGTAAAGGGCTCCTGAACCACCACTGATCTAGGACAGCGGTCCCCAACTTTGGCAGCAGGGACTAGTTTCATGGAAGAAATTTTGCCACAGACTGGGGAGATGGAGTAAGGGATGGTTTGGGAATGACTCAAGTGCATTACATTTATCGTGGACTTTATATCTTATTATTACATCAGCTCCGCTTCAGATCATCAGGCATAGATCCCAGAGGCTGGGGATGCCTGCTGTAGGACACAGTGGCTGTAGGACAAACCAAACCATAGATTGGTTTAGGGGTGAACTAGCTGCCTTGAGGCTCCTAGACTCAAGTGGAGGTTATTGGGGGTTCTGGAAATGAAACTTGTTGACTCTGCCAGCGATGCTACCAGAAATGCTCCTTCCTGTCTTTGGGCTGATGAATTAATATTGGGGTGAAACTTGGAACTCTGTAGAAAGTCTGCTTCATCCTGAAGACAGAGTTGAAATAGGACAAGAAGCCTGTGATGTAATCCTCAGGGTGTATTTCACAGCTGGTTTGATTCAGCAGATCATTTCTCAACCTTCTTTTTAGTGAGCAAACAAGCGTCTATTAAAGCCACGTTGAGTTGGGTTTCTCTCATCGCCCCAGTCCTCCGTGCTGGAAACTTCTTCTGTATCCCTGCTCCTCACCTGCTATGTCCACTGGCACTAGGGCATTTGTTCACTTGCTCGCTCACTCATTCAGTCACATTTTGAGTGCCCTGATCTAGAATCTACTAATACAGGCAGGCCCCTGTGCTGCGTCTCTGCCATGTCAGTAGTGAGAGACGGATTGAGTTACCAGGACTTCAGCGGTAACTTCAGCCAGGGTGACAGGATAGAGGGTTGGGCAGCCGCCCCTTTAAATCACAAGGTCAGGAACTGCCTCTCTCCTGCGGGAAGAGTGACGTTAAAAAATGGAACGAGGAGCAAAAGGAAAGGGAGAGCATTTCAAGCTGAGAAAACAAGTACCAAGGTCCTGAGGCTGGATGGAAGGAAGGAGGTCAGTGAGCAGCAGCTCTAAGGGGCCAGTGGCTAAAATCCTCATAGTCATTCTTTTTTTTTTAAACTTTGTTGTTTTTTTCAAATTTATTTATTTTAGTTGGAGGGTAATTCGTTTACAGTACTGACAGACAGCAAATCTGTCAACGTGAATCAGCCATAGGCCACGTGTCTCCTCCCTCCCAAACTGCCCTCCCACCTCCCAACACCTCACCCCTCCAGGTCCTCATGGAGCAGCAACTTCGGATGCCCTGCGTCATATAGCAAACCCCACTGGTTGTCTATTTTATCTATGGCAATTCAGAGCTATTCTTCAAATCATCCCACCCTCTCCTTCTCCCACTGTGTCCAAAAGTCTGTTCTTTATGTCTGTATTTCCTTTGCTGCCCTGCACGTAAAATCGTCAATACTATCTTCTATTTATATGCGTTAGTAAATGACATATGTCTTTCAGACTTACTTCACTGTATAACAGGCTCTAGGTTCATCCACCTTATTAGAATGGACTCAAATGCATTCCTTTATATAGCTGAGTAAAATTCCCGTGTGTATGTATGACAACTTCCTTATCTATTCATCTAACGATGGACATCTAGGTGGCTTCCATGTCCTCAGTTCAGTTCAGTTGCTCAGTCGTGTCCGACTCTTTGTGACCCCACGAACTGCAGCATGCCAGGCCTCCCTGTCCATCACCAACTCCCGGAGCTTACTCAAAACTCATGTCCATTGAGTCAGTGATGCCAGCCAAACATCTCATCCTCTGCCGTCCTAGTTATTGTAAATAGCTCAGCAATGAATACTGGGGTACCTGTGTCTTTTTCAGTTATGGTTTCCTCAGGATATATGCCCAGTAGTGGGATTGCGGGGTCGTATGGTAGTTTTATTCCTAGTTTTTCAAGGAATCTCTGTACTATTCTCCGTAGTGGTTGTATCAGTTTGCATTCCCACCAACAGTGTGAGAGTCATTCTTGACTCTGCTCCAGCCCACCCCACACCCAACCCTTCAGTAAACTGTCATTTCACCATCTCGGGGCCCCCAGAACCCAGCCCCCTCTCCCCACCTCATCCACGTGTGGTCCTGGCTCACCTGGGTCAGCGTCGCAGCCCCCATATGTCCACCCACTAGCTCCTCCCTCTCCCTAGTCACCGCATCTCCTGCACAGCAGCTGCCATGGGTCAGCCCCATCCCCTTCAAAATCTACATGGTGGAGTCCTACCCCCAGCATCTCAGGATGTGACTGTATTTGCAGACAGGTCTTAGAGGTGGTGGGTGGGGTAAAATGAGGTCCTGAGGGTGGGCTTAAATGCAAAAGGACTGGCGTCCTTATAAGAAGGAAACTGCAACACAGACACGCCGGAAAGAGGCGATGATGGAAAGAAACAGGGAGGCAACAGCCATCTCCAAGCCAAGGAGAGAGGGCTGGGACAGGGCCTTCCTCGCTGCCCTTGGGAGGAACCAACTCCACCAGCACCTTGGCTTTGATTTTCTAGCGCTCAGAACTGTGGCAAAGCGTCTGTTCTTTAAGCCCTTGGTCTGTGGAGCTTTGTTACAATGATGCAAGGAGCCAACTCATTGGAAAAGACCCTGACACTGGGAGAGATTGAGGGCAGGAGGAAGGGACGACAGGGGATGAGATAGCTGGGTGGCATCACCAACTCAATGTACATGAGTCTGAGCAAATGCCAGGAGATGGTGAAGGACAGGGAAGCCTGGTGTGCTGCAGTCCATGGGCTCACAAAGAGTCAGACACGACTGAGCAACTGAACAACAATAATAAGCCCTGTCTGTGGAGCTGTGTTGCCGCAGCTGGAGTGAATGAATACAGCAGCCGAGGTGGTCCTTCCGTCAGCCCTCTGCTCAAGGTGGTTGACCCTTGGAGAACTCTGGGAGTTAGGGGCACTGGGGTGCCACGTTGTTGAAAATTGGAGTATTTAAAGGTCTTCCTTGTATACTATAGTATTTACCATTGAAAAAAATCCAGGAATAACTGGACCCTTGCAGTTCAAACCTGTGTTGTTCAAGGGTCAACTGTCCTCCCATCTCAGAGTAAAACCCAAGTTAAGTCCCGCCTGTGCCCCTCACCCTCCCACCAGGAACCCCCTCCGCGGGGCGGGCGGGTGGGCGAGCACCCTCGCTGCAGCCGCAGGCTCCCAGCTGCCGCTGTGTAATAAGTATACTAAGAGTCAGGACTGAGCCCTCCTCATCTTGACTTTACTCTTTGTCCCGGGAAGATAGTGTTGTCAACCAGTAACTCTGCTGTTTTCTTTGGAAATCTCTCAAAATTCCATTGAAGGGCAGCTGGGCAGCCTCTTCTCCGGACAGCAGATGGCTCCTGCGGGGGGACCCCTCCCTGGTGGACGGTCCCTCCACAGGGTGCTGAGCAGACAGAGGCCTCAGCCCAGTTCGAGGGTCCTTTCCTGCCACATCCGCCAGATAGGAACTCCTATCACTGACTGCCCAACTCCAGTGAGGTGTCCACGTTGAACAGCCTCCATAAACCACTCAAACCCACACCTCCAAACCCATGAATGTCCTCTCTTCTCCCATCTGCATGAGGATATTCTTTACTGCAGTGAAGAACAGGTCTCACTGGGTCCCTGAGTTCCTCTGGTGGTCATTTTGAAGAGCCAGCCGTCCTGATCTCTTGTAGCACAGGCCTTCCCAGGACCTGGAATTTTCCTCCCCATATAAGGACGTGCTTGTCCTCTCTCTTTCCCAGTCTCTGTTACCTGTCCTCACAGAAACTGTCTCTTAACCGTCTTGAGTGACATGTGTGCCACTTTGCC
>SJYW01043703.1:216406-231566 GCA_006410735.1 Raphicerus campestris
AGAGATTCCCAATATCAGTTCTCCGAAATGGCAACCCACTCCAGTATTCTTGCCTGGAGAATCCCATGGACGGAGGAGCCTGGTAGGCTGCAGTCCATGGGGTCGCAAAGAGCTGGACACGACTGAGCAACTTCACCCTTACCTTACCTTACCTTCTTTGTGGAAAGAGTCTAGAGTCAGACTGGGAATACAACTGTGCAGCCAGACGACTGCCTTTCCTAACTCCCCCTTGTAGCCGAGTGTGGCCACATTGACTACATTTAGGTCAATGAAATGCAAGCGTAGGTGTTGTGAGACCTCTGGCAAGTGCCTTGGGAAAAAGGAGTTCTTCCCTTCTTTCCCACTTATCTTTTCTGGGGTGGAATGAAACAGTGATGGCCAGAGCTTGAACAGCTACTTTGGGCCACATGGCAGAGGCGTAAGATGGAAAGAGTTGGGATCTCAGAGCTTCTAGGGTCATTGCTGAGTGTGTGTGTGTGTGTGTGTGTGTGTGTGTGTGTGTGTGTAAACTGTAGTTAAAGCTAATCCTAACTGAGAAGAGGAAGATGGTACCTAGAAGCTGGAGTCCATGGCTCCCCTCGTGGGTGACTGTGAAAGATTAAGGTAGACAGAGGCGATGATTTCACATGTTTGCCACCTGGCACCTTGGAGAAGCTTGACTGTTCCCTCATTAACTCCTCCTACGTGTTGGGCAGGGGAGTTTTTGACCCTGTATTGCCCAGCTGGGACTGTCACAGTGCTATGGAAATGAACAAAAAGGTGGTTGAAGATACTAAAATGTGCTAAATCATCTCAGTTTTCAGTGTAACGTCCCCTTTCCACTGTATTTTTATTTTTAGTGTGCACAGAGGTGCGTGTCCTAGGGAGCATTAACTTAGTGCCATCAACCAGCAGGGTGCAAGTATAACTGATGATTTCCTGCTTTGCTGTTAGCAAGCCTCCTTTGTTTCATGAGTTAAGCAAGCCTGCTTTCTTCTCTTTCTCTTTTTTTTAAATTGGGGTATAAAAAAATTTTTTATATATATTTTACAACATTTTACAATGTTGTGTTAATTTCTGCTGTACAGCAAAGTGAATCAGCCGATGTGCACATGTACCCCTTCCCTCCTGAACCTCCCTCCCACTCCCCTCATCCCGCCCATCTAGGTCATCACAGAACACAGAGTTAAGCTGCCTGGGCTGTACAGTAGCGTCCCACTAGCCATCTATTTCACACATGGCGGTGCACACAGGTCAGCCTCCGGCTCGCAGTTCACCCCACACCCACGTCCTCCCAGTGCTCACACATCAGGTCTGCGTCTCTTTCTTTTCCTGCCCTGTGACTAGGTTCGCCAGTACCATTTCCCACTTTTATGTGTTAACAGCAGAGATGTGGGTGGACCTAGATACTGTCCTACAGAAGGGAGTAAGCTGGAAAGAGAAAAGGCGCACTTTCTGGAGAAATCACTAACTTACCGGGCTCTCCCATAGGACCCTCTCTACCTATGCTGCCCTAGTGGGATTAACAATTTAATCACCTACTCTGTCCCTGTACCCTGTCCCTATCAAAACCCTTCACTCTTCAGGGGGAAGCTGGGAGTTACAGGTCCCTGCTGAATGTGTGTCTCTTTGCCAGGGATGGGGTTGATGTTGAGACTGAAATGGGCAGGAATGGCTAAGACACAACGTGGGGTTCTTTTCTCATTTGCTCAATGCATAGGAGTTGCTCAACTAGTTTCTGGATTACTTTCGGAGGAAATTTTTCTTATTTGTCACTGTAGATTCAATGTGTCCACGGGAAGAGGTGAGTTCAGGAGTTCAGGTAGATTCTGATTTGCAGAATCCACTTGGTTTAATTTTTCAAGAAAACTGCATACTGTCTTCCATCATGGCTATACCAGCTTATATTCCCCAAAACAGTTCACAAGGCTTTCCTTTTCTACACATCCTTGCTAGTATATTGTGTCTTATCTATTTAAAGATAGCCTGCTAAATGTTATGTGGCAGCCTGGACAGGTGGTGGAGAATGAAAACATGTATACGCATTGCTGAGTCCCTTCACTTTCCACCTGAAATCACAACATTGTTGATTGGCTATACTACAATATAAAATAAAAAGTTAAAAAAATAGTCATTCAACAGATCTAAGGTGACCTCTAATTATGGTTTTTATTTGGAGCCTTTAGGAATTTGAATCAGTTCAGTCCAGTCGCTCAGTTGTGTCCAACTCTTTGCAACCCCATAGACTACAGCACACCAGGCTTCCCTGTCCATCACCAATTCCTCGAGCTTGCTCAAACTCATTTCCAACAAGCTGGAGATGCCATCCAACCATCTCATCCTCTCTTTTTCCCTTCTCCTCCTGTCCTCAATCTTTCCCAGCAGCAGGGTCTTTCCCAATGAGTCAGTTCTTTGCATCAGGTGGCCAAAGGATGGGAGCTTCAGCTTCAGCATCAGTCCTTCCAATGATTATTCAGGACTGATTTCTTTTAGGATGGACTGGTTGGATCTCCTTGCAGACCAAGGGACTCCCAAGAGTCTTCTCCAACACCACAATTCGAAAGTATCAATTCTGTAGCACTCAGCTTTCTTTATATTCCAACTCTCACATCCATATATGACTACTGGAAAAACCATAGCTTTGACTAGGCAGACTTTTGTCGGTAATGTCTCAGCTTTTTAGTATGCTATCTAGGTTAGTCATAGTTTTTCTTAAAAGGAGCAAGTGTCTTTTAATTTCATGGCTGCAGTTGCCATCTGGAGTGACTTCAGAGGCCAAGAAAATAAAGTCTCTCACTGTTTTCATGGTTTCCCCATCTATTTGCCATGAAGTGATGGGACTGGATGCCATGATCTTCATTTTTTGAATACTGAGTTTTAAGCCAGCTTTTTGACTGTCTTCTTTCTCTTTCATCAAGAGGCTCTTTAGGTCCTCTTTGCTTTCTGCTATAAGGGTGATGTCATCTGCATATCTGAGGTTATTGATATTTCTCCCAGCTATCTTGATACCATCTTGTGCTTCATCCATTCCAGGATTTCACACGATGTACTCTGCATATAAGTTAAATAAGCAGGGTGACAATATACAACAATGCAAAAGATGACTGTACACATGGACATCACCAGACTGTGAATACCAAAATCAGATTGATGATTATACTCTTTGCAGCGGAAGATGGAGGAGCTCTTTTAAGGCAGAGGAACTAGAGATCAAATTGCAACATTTGTTGGATCACAGAAAAAGCAAGAGAATTCCAGAAAAAAAATCTGCTTCATTGACTACAATAAAGCCTTTGAGTGTGTGGATCACAACAAACTGTAGAAAATTCTTCAAGAGATGGAAATACCAGACCAACTTACCTGTCTCCTGAGAAATCTATATCCAGGTCAAGAAGCAACAGTTACAACTGGATGTGGAACAATGGACTGGTTCCAAATTAGGAAAGAATTTGAATGTAATCAAAGAGAGAAAATTTAAATTATTTCTTTCAAATTCTGATGCATTTAATTATTATTATTTTTAATAATTTTGTTTGTTTATTTTTGACTGTGTGGATCTCTGTTGCTGCGTGGGCTTTTCTCTAGTTGCCATGAGTGGGGACTCCCCTAGTCGTGGGACACCGGCTTCTCCCTGCAGGGGCTTCTCTTGCTGTGGAGCTCGGGCTCTAGGCACACGTGCTCACTAGTTGCAGCAGTTGTAACACACGAGCTCTAGAGCACTCAATAGTTGTGGCACATGGACTTAGTTGCTCCGCGGAACGTGGGATCTTCCTCAACCAGAGATCAACCTGTGTCTCCTGCATCAGGCAGATTCTTTACCACTGAGCCACCATGGAAGCCCATCTTCTTAGATCTTTTCAGTGTGTCCTTACATTTACAGTGTGTCTTTTGTAAACAATCCACAAAGAGTCGGACATGACTAACAACTGAACAACAACAATAAACAGTATATAATTGAGCTTTTAATAAAAACTCCAGTGGTTGCATTTCAACTGAAATGTTTCGTCTACCGCCTTGCTGGGTTTTGTTTAAGAAGACAAACTTCCCATTTATTTGAAATCCTTGATTCTAGAAACAAATTGGGTTTTATAGCATGGATAAAAGTCTCAAGTAATTTCGGGCGCCCGCCTCGGGCCGGTTACGTGGCGCCCCAAATGGCTGCGCCCGGGCGACTCTAGCGGAGCGTGGCGTGAGCCCTCGCGGGGCCAGGGGAGACCCGCGGAGGCCGTGGCTGCACGGAGGAGCGCGTAAGATACACATTATTGAAAAATGACATTTTAATTTAAGGCTCAAGATGGAAAATCATAAAACAGATGGTACTATCATCAAGGAGAACTTAATTGATATCATAGCCAGAAAAGTCAACCAACTCCCAGAAGCAGAAAGGAATCTGCTTGAAAATGGATCAACATATGTTGGACTTAATGCTGCTCTCTGTGGCCTAATAGCAAATAGTCTTTTTCGACGCATCTTACATGTGACACAGGCTCGTATAGCTGCTGGCTTACCAATGGCAGTGATCCCATTTTTGACAGCAAATGTATCTTACAAAGGTTTCGTAAGTTTACCTTTGAATACAGGTGATCTGCATTGTGAAACGTGCACGTAACACGAGGCGGACTGGTTGGTCTTGTTTTCGGAGGCCTGTACCCTGTTTTTTTGGCTATCCCTGTGAACGGTGGCCTAGCAGCTAGGTATAATTCAGCCCTGCTACCAGAGAAAGGAAACATCTTAAACTACTGGATTAGGATTTCTAAGCCTGTCTTTAGAAAGATGTTATTTCCCATTTTGCTCCAGACTGGGTTTGCTGCATACCTCGGGTCTAGACAATATAAACTACTTATAATGGCTCTTCATTTACCAGAACCTGGCCTAGAAATTGAGTGATTGTTAAGAAAATCTGTACACAAAAATAAAACTATAAAAAAAAAAAGTCTCAAGTAATTTCAACCAACACATGCACAGACCAGCTCTAAATCACAGCTAGAAAATAAACATCCACAATTTTAAGTTTCAATTACCACTTAATATGTAATGAGATAGCTTTAAAATATGTGTGCCCAACAGCCATGAGTTGATGTTTTATTAATCCTGACAATGAGATTCTCTGATTCTCTGGTCTGTACTTGGGCTTGGTAATTGGCAGTCTAAGGGACAATGTATCGTATAACGTTGATACAAATTAGTCACACTTTCTGGACATAATTTCACTGGCAAAGTAGTTGATACTAAGGCATGATACATTCTTCTACAGCTGATGCTCCGATTGCACAGAAACCTTTTTCTTTCACTGTCTTATTTATCAGTATTTATATATTATTTACTACCTGGACAGTCATCTGACATCCATTTAAATCCTTTTGCATTTGCCTCAAAATAAAGATGACTGAGGAGTCATTCCTTGTCTCCCGTCCCTCCCTAATGCAGATAGATACCTTTGCCCCAAAGTACACTGATGAAAATTGATTTTCTGCCACATACCGTAAAATCACCAGAAAAACACAACATAAAGCAAACATTTACCCTCACAGGGGAGAGTAAAGCTCAGTTATAAAGTGGACATCAGCCAAGTTCATGGTTTAGATTATAAGTCAATGAAGTGGTCATTATAGGTTAATAAAGCTCCAAATTAAATCCTTCTGCTTAAAACCAATTACAGACACTGTCATTCTACTTATTGTTTTGATTTCCTAACAGATGCTTAAAGTAAGACTTTATGTGCAGGTGGAGAATATCTTCAGACTTGTGTGGACTGGGCGGAGGGTTATATTAATATGTGCAAGCTATTGTGAAGAAGCCACTTGCCGGTGCAGGAGATGTAAGGGACGTGGTTTGATCTCTGGGTCGGGAAGATTCCCCTGGAGGAGAGCATGGCAACCCACTCCAGTATTCTTGCCTGGAGAATTCCATGGACAGAGGAGCGTGATGGGCTACAGTCCATGGGGTCACAAAGAGTCGGACACGACTGGAAGTGACTGAGCATCCACATTAATGGAATTAGAATGAGGAATGTATTTTTCAAGGGAAAAAAATCTTTAACAGTAATAACAACAACAAAATAGTCACCAATCCACAATTATTACCTGGGACAAAATAGCAGGGAATAAAGGTGGGGCACTTATGAAAGGCACTAGATTAAGTGGTCCCAGAACTGTTCTGGAGTCGCCCTTTTAGTTTTTACTCAGATATAATTGACATATAACCTTATATAGTATTAGTTTTGGGTTAATAATATAATGACTTGATATTCATATATATTATATGATAATATATATATATACTGTATATAATATATATGCTATATATTATACGTATTATTATGTATTATCACCATAATAAGTCTAGTTAACATTTGTCACCATACAGTTACAGATTTTTTCTTTTGATGAGAACTAGACCCACTCTTAGCAGCTTTCAAATAGGCAATACACTATTAACGGTTGTCACCTTGCTGTGTATTACATCCTTATGAATGACCACCTTCCCCCATTTCTCCCAACTCCCACCCCACCTCCACCTCTGGCAACCGCCAGTCTATACTGTCTCAATGAGTTCATTGTTTTTTCCCACATTAACTGAGATCATATGGTACTTACCTTTCAATGTCTGATTTTTTTCACTTAGCATAACGCCCTCAAAGTCCATCCATATTGAGGCAAATGGCACGATTTCATTCATTTTTATGGCTGAATAATACTCCGTTGTATGTGTATGTGTGTGTGTATGTGTGTATGACATTTCTTTATTCATTCATCCATCACTGGACACTTGGGTTGTTTCTGTATCTTCGCTATAATAATACTACAATGAACATAAGGGCACATATACCTTTTATAGTTAGTGATATTTTCTTCAGATAAATACCTGGAGTAGCTGGATCGTATGGTGGTTCAATTTAAAAGTCTTGAGGCTCTTCCATGCAGATTTTCTACAGCAATTTACATTCTTGTCAACAGTACACAAGGGTTCCCTTCTCCCTACATCCTCATCGACACTTGCTACCTCCCGTTTTTGAACAACAGACATTCTAACAGATGTGAGAGGATATCTTAGGGTGGTCTTGATTTGTACTTCCCTGATGATTATGATGTTTAGAATTAGAAATGTTTATGATGTTTTCATTTACTTGTTGGCCACCTGTACATCTTGAAGAAAAGTGTTTAGTTAGAGTCTGCCCATTTTTAATAAAAACTAGTAATAGGGTGTTCATTTGCTATTGAGTTGTATGAGTTCTTAATATACCTTAGATCGTCATCTTCTTAGATATATAACTGGAAACGCTTTCTCCCGTTCTTGGAGTGCCTGTTCCTTTTCTGCTTGCTTTCTTCATGTCTTCCTTCGCTGTGAAGAGCCTTTTTAGTTTGACGTAGTCCCTCTTGTTTTTGCTTTTGTTGCCTTCACCTTTGGTGTCAATCAAAGTTATCAGCAAGACTGATGTCAAGAATCTGATCCCGTATGTTTCCCTTTAGGAGTTTTATGGTTTCAAGTGTTTTATTTTTGTATTTAAACTTTGAATTACTGTCGTGTTCCATCCTTTTGCTTGCAGCTGTCTAGTTTCTCCATTACTATTTATTGAACAGACTGTCATTTCCTCATTGTATATTTTTGGCTGCTTTGTCTTGAATTAATTGATCATAATGCATGGATTTCTTTCTGGGGTCTATATTCTGTTGCATTGATTTACATGTCTGTGTTTATGCCAACACTCTAGCTTTGCTTCATAGCCTGAAATCAGTAAGTGTGATTCCTCCATCTTTGTTCTCCTGTCTCAAGATTGCTTTGGCTCTTTTGGGTCTTTTGTGGTTCTATAAACATTTTAGAACTGTTTGTTTTATTTCTGTGAAAAATGTTGTTGACATTTTGATAGAGATAGTATTTTATCTGTTTATTATTTTGAGTAGTATGGACATTCTAACAATATTCCTCCAATTTCTGAGTGAGGAATATCTTTACACTGATTTGTATCTTCATTAATTTCTTTCATTTATATCTTATCTATCAGTGTACAGCTCTTTCACATCCTTAGTTAAATTTATTCATAGGCATTTGATTTGATGCAATTATAAAGAGAATTGTGTTCTTCATTCCTCTTTCTGATAGTTCATTATTAGCTACTGAAATGCAAGGTGATTTTGTATCCTGCAATTGTACTGAATTTATTTTAAGAGTTATTTGGCAGAGTCTTCAAAGTTTTATGTATATAATGTCACTTGCAAATAGTAACAATTTTACTTCATTTCCAACTTGAATGACTCCATTTCCTTTTCTTACCTATTTTTTCTTGCTAGGACTTCCAACTGTGTTGAATCAAAGTGGTAAAGGGTGAACGTCTTGACTTCTGATCTTAGAGGGGAGGCCTTCCACACCCTATTGTTCAGTGAGATACGTGGCTTTGTCAAATATTTTATAAACTTTATTTGCTGAGAGTGCATTCCCTCTATACTCACTTTGCTGAGAGTTTTTTTCATGGCTCAATCTTGAATTTTGTCAGATTCTTTTTTTATGCAGCTATTGAGATGATCGTAAGATTTTTCCTTGGTTTTGTTAATGTGGCATCTCACATTGATTTTGCAGATGTTGAACCATTTTGGAATCCCTGGAAGAAATCCTACTTGATCACTGTATATGACCCTATTAATGCTTATTCAGTTTGCTAATATTTTTGCATCTATGTTCATCAGGAATATTGGCCTATAATTTTCTTTTCTAGTCATGTCTTGTCTGATTTTGATATCAAAGTAGTTCTAATCTCATAAAATGAGTTCAGAAGCAATGTGTGTGCATATGTGCTAAATTGCTTCAGTTGTGTCCAACTCTGTGTGAACCTATGGATTATAGCCTGCCAGGCTCCTCTGTCCATGGGATTCTCCAAGCAAGAATACTGGAGTGGGCTGCCATGCCCTCCTCCATGGAATCTTCCTGACCCAGGGATCAAAACTTTTGTCCCCTACATTGGCAATCAGCTTCTTTACTACTAGTGCCACCTAGGAAGGCTTGGAAACATTCCTTCCTCTTAAATATTTCAGAAGAGACTGGGAAGGATTGGTATTAATTTGTCTTTAAATGTTAGAATTCCCCAGTGAAGCCATTTGAGCCTTGACTTTTGTTTGTTGGAAGTTTTTCATTACTAATTGAATCTCCTAATTAGTAATTAGTTTGTTCAGATTTTCTATTTCTTTGTAATTCATAATTTTATATTTTCTTCAAATTTATATGTCATGTTTTTAGGAATTTATGCGTTTATTCTAGGCTGCCCAATTTATTGGTGTAATTATTTACAGTAGTCTCATGATATTTTTTGGTGTTAATTATAATGTTTCCACTTTCATGTCTGATCTTCATTCAGTCCCTTCTCTCTTCTTGGTGTCTTGCTAAATATGTGTCAATTTTGTTTACCTTTTCAAAGAATAAGTTCCTACTTTCATTGATCTTTTGTATATTCTTTTTAGTCTTTTAAAAATTTATTTACATTCTTATCTTTATCTCCTTCCTTCTCTTAATTTTGGGCTTTCTTTGTTATTCTTGTTGAGTTCTTTGGGTAGTTAAGTTAGGTTGCTTATTTGAGATTTCTTGTTTTTTAGATGTAAGCATTTACTCCTATAGACTTCATCCCATCAGTTTTAGGTTCATCCATCAGTTTTAATATGACTTATTTCCATTTTCATTTGTCTCGAAGTGTGTTTTCACTTCCCCTTTGTTTCTTAATTGACCCATTGGTTGTTCCTGACATGTTGTGCAATCTTCACATATTTGTGAATTTTCCAGTTTTTCCTATTGTAATTTCTAGTTTTATTCTGTTGTAGCCAGAAAAATTCTTGCCAGGATTTAAATTTTCTTAAATTCATTAAGACTAGTTTTGTGGCTTAACATGTGACCTATTCTGGAGAATGTGTATTGATTTTGGATGAAATATTCTATATATTTTTGTTTAACTATCTGATCTAACATACCATTTAAGGCCAGTGTTTTCTTATTGACTTTCTGTCTGGAAATTCTATACATTAATGTGTGTGGGATATTTAAGTTCCTAGTATTGGATTGCTATTTCTCTCCTTATTTCTGTTAATATCTGCTTTATATAATTAGGTGCTCCTTTGGTAATTGCCTTAATTTTTAAAATGTTATATCCCCTTGTTGGGTTGACCAGTTTATCATTATGTAATGCCCTTCTCTATCTCTTATCACTGTCTCTGTTTTAAAGCCTATTTTGTCTGATAAGTTAAAGCTCCTCAGCTTGCTCATGGTTTCCCATGCAACTGTCAGTCTCCACTCCCTCACACCCCCTCTGGCTCCCTGCCGGCTTCCCTGTCTCTCCCTCCTAGCCTCTCCTTTTAAAGTTTATTCCTTTGTACTGTCTCTGGCTGTGCTGGGCTTTCTCTAGGTGCACTGCGGTGTCTTCTCCTGTGGAGCACGGGCTCCAGGGGCTGGGCCTTCAGGAGCTGCCCCTCTCGGGCTGGTGGTTGCGCGGGGGCGGGGGGAGGACGGCTGCTCGCAGCATGTGGGATCTTCCTACGTGGGAATGAACCCCCGTCCCCTGCAGTGCAGGGGACGGATTCTCGTCTACCACAGCCGGGAGGTCCTGTCCCGTATCTTTCTCTCTGTCACCCCCTGCAGCTCTCTCCCTCCCTCTCTCCTGCTCCTTCCCGGCCCCGCAGATGCTCCCCCTCCCTCTCCCTACCCTGTTGCTCTCTCTCGCCCTCTCTCCCTCTCTCTGCCCTTCTGTCTCTCTCACTAAACCTCCTTCTCTCCCTGCCCCTCCCTCTGTTCCTGTCTTTCCTCTTCTCTCCTTCCCTCTGTCTCTCCCTCTCTCTCCATCCCTAACTCTCTTATATCTGTTATGATTTCTCCCCCTCCCTGCCTTTCTGTCCCTCTGTCTTGCGCTCTCCTGTCCCCCTCTCTCTCTCCATCCCCCGCCTCCCTCCTCTNAGGAGACCTGGGTTCGATCCCTAGGTGGGGAAGATCCCCTGGAGAAGGAAATGGCAACCCACTCCAGTACTCTTGCCTGGAGAATCCCATGGACGGAGGAGCCTGGTGGGCTACAGTCCATGGGGTTGCAAAGAGTCAGACACGTCTGAGCATCTTCACTCACTAAGAGTTTATCAAAGTTGCTAAACAGAGTATCAGTCTACTAAAAGCAATCTGTCTGTATACATCTGCCACAGACATCTAAAAATTTTTTTGAAAAATTTACAAAAATAAAGTAAGCAAATAAGTTTTCCCAGGTGGTGGAGAAGGCAATGGCACCCCACTCCAGTACTTTTGCCTGGAAAATCCCATGGATGGAGGAGCCTGGAAGGCTGCAGTCCATGGGGTCGTGAAGAGTCGGACACGACTGAGGGACTTGACTTTCACTTTTCACTTTCATGCATTGGAGAAGGAAATGGCAACCCACTCCAGTGTTCTTGCCTGGAGAATCCCAGGGACGGGGGAGCCTGGTGGGCTGCCGTCTGTGGGGTCGCACAGAGTCGGACACGACTGAAGCAACCTAGCAGCAGCAGCAGCTAGTGGTAAAGAACCTGCTTGCCAGTGCAGGAGACAAAAGAGATGTGGGTTCAGTCTCTGGATTGGGAAGATCCCCTGGAGAAGGGAATAGCAACCCACTCCAGTATTCTTGCCTGGAGAATCCCATGGATAGGCCTCTTCCACAGAAAGCCTGGCAGCGTTCAGGCTGCTACTGTCTGCGTGTCATCCTCAGTGTGCGAACCTGCCAAGAACCTCCAATCTTCACAGCCTCATGGGACCCAGAAGCAGGCCCCCTGGGCCACCAGAACCGGGCGATCGAGAGACATTGCCTGGGGGTGGGGGCAGCTGCAGAAACTGGGGCACAGGCACCCCTAAGGCTCCCATTTGAGAGACAGCGGTGCTCTGAAGCCTGGGTGGGAGGGTGCAGAGACAGGGCCACCCCTGGGATCTTGCCATATGGTCAGCGGCAGCCTGGGTGTGCGTTTAGTTAGAAGCCATCCCTCAAGCGGCAGCTGTGATGATGAACTGGCCCATCTCATCCACTGAAAGATGGCTGTTGGGGTCTGTTTCCTCTTGCCGTGCCTGAGTCTGGAGCCTGATGAAGAGTTTCTCCATCACTTACAGTCCTGTGAGCACTGTGCCCAAACAGGAGGCAGGTGATGTCCAGGTGTCCCCTGGTGGCAGCCACGGGAATCGTGCTGGGAAAGTGCCAGAAGGTGCAGCGAGGCAGGCAGAGGGCGTGAGGATGGCATCCTTTGCCCTGATTCCCAAGAGCCACTCCGTGGACCCCTGCACATGTGCCTACCGAGAATCCACCCCAGGTCACAACCCTATTGACAAGCAAGCAGGCCTCTTTCTCAGAAAGATGAGGGGTGTGTTTCCGTTGCTGCCTGTGCCCCTTGAGGGCAGGGGCCCACCAGGGACTCTCAGATCATCACAGTCCAGAGGATCCCAGGGATGCAAAGCACCCTGACCTCCCCAACAATCAAGAGGTTTCTCCTTGGGGGCAGCCACAAAAGCTGTAGCCACCGCCCCCTCCCCCACCGCAGACATGAAAACCAGGCCACAGATGTGTGTGAAAAGCACCACCTGCACACACACACACACACACACACACACACACACACACACACACGTCAGGGGAGGTCCCTGCACTCTGGAACTGCAGGGGAAGAGGGAGCGGACACGCCTGATGCCCGAGGCAAGGTGAGGAAGAGCAAACGCAAGGACCTGGAGTTCAAAGAAAATGCAGCATGCTGGAGCGAGGCAGAGGGGGACATCAGACGGGGCAGGCTGGGGGCAAGGCTTGGGGTTTGGGGGAAAAAATGATGGCAGGGATGGGTGGTCCCCACCAGCCACAGTGAGTACTCCTGCAGGCGTCTGAAAGTGAAAGTCGCTCAGTTCTGTCCAACTCTTTGGGGCTCCATGGACTATACAGGGCATGGAATTCTCCAGGCCAGAATATTGGAGTGGGTAGCCTTTCCCTTCTCCAGGGCATCTTCCCAACCCAGGGAGGGATGGAACCCAGGTCTCCCGCATTGCGAGGGGATTCTTTACCACTGAGCCACCAGGGAAGCCCACAAGTGAGATGCCGGTGCTCTTAAGTTCAGCCCTTGAGGCTCTTGCATGGGAAGTCCTGGCATGATGAATTGTTTCCCTGCTGGGCCCTTTGGGCAGGTGAGTCCCAGGGGGTAAGCCCTTTGAGGGCCGTTCCTCAGACAGCCTGTGGGCCTCAAGCACAGCAGTCCCTTTGTTTTTCAAAGCTAGCTGTCTTGAGGCTTCCTTCTCAGGAGGAAGTCATAAAGGCTGGGGTGCCTGATGTGCAGACCAAACCCTTAGCTTCAGAAACTGGGATTGTGGTTCCCTCCCAGGTGTGGGTTTGTGACAACACTGTGTCAGCCTCTCCTACGAGATGCATTGTGACTTTGTTCTCATTTGCTCCATGTGTAACCATCACTCAGCTGCTTTTGAGGCTTTTCTTTTAGGATAATACGAAATTGTTCCTATGTAGCTATAGATTCAGTGTCTGTGGGAGGAGGGGGGTTCAGAATCTCTCTATATTGCAATCTTTAAAAAAAATTTCTTTTTTTTTTTACATGTACACACAGCTCTGTTTTTGGCTGTGCTGGGACTGCTGCTGCACGAAGGCTCTCTCTAGTTGCAGAGAGCAGGGGCTGCTTCCCAGCCGCAGCGTGAGGGCGTCTCACGGAGGTGGCTTCTCTTGGTGTGGGGCACAGGCTCTCGGGTGAGTGGGCTTCAGCAGTGGCAGCGCGAGGCCCGGCTAGCTGTGGCACACAGGCCTGGATGCTCCACAGCGTGTGGAAGCTCCCCAGACCAGGGACTGAACTCGTGTGCCCTGCATTGGCAGGTCGATTCTTATCCACTGCTCCACCTGAGAAGTCCTATATTGCCATCTTGAACTAAAACTGTTTCCTTGGATACTGGATGATGCCATTCAGGTCCAAGATTATTCCTGAAAGTGGTACCCTGTGGTCACCCAGGTGAGGATGTAGACGCAGTGTTGCGTCTGTCTTCCAACTCCATAACCAGTCTTTTTTTTTTCCTATAAATGTGTGGATCATTAAACCTCTTCTAGGTGACCCTGAGGGCTTCCCTGGTGGCTCAGAGGTTAAAGCATCTGCCTCCAATGCAGGAGACCCGAGTTTAGTCCCTGGGTTGGGAAGAGAATCCCATGGATGGAGAAGCCTAGTAGGTTACAGTCCACGGGGTCGCAAAGAGTTGGACACGACTGAGCGACTTAACCTTCACCTTCAGGTGACTCTGAAGTTTATTAGTTTTCCTTTGCAGTGGCACCAGAATTGGAGAGGAATCTCTAAAAAGAGTATTGCCTTTGCCAGCAAAGAGCATTTAAACTGTGCTTTTGAGAAAGAGCGTTTTGTCCCCTTGTTCCTCTGCTTCCTGTTGGATTCGTGCTCCAGCGCTGAGGAGGTCCCTGATGGCCTGGGCGTGGTATCTGAGTATCCAGGCTGCCCTGGCAGGGGAGGAGGCCTGGCCTCTGACATCTTGAACTTCCTGTGTATCTCTGGTTGGCCTGGATGACCACTTTAATGCAAAGGATACAACTCAGGGGCAGCCATAAGGAAGTGGTCCCTAAAACCAGGTATGGAGGAAGGAGAGTGGAGCCACGACAAAAGAAAGTGAAAGTTGCTCAGTCATGTCCGACTCGTTGTGACCCCACGAACTACACAGTCCATGGAATTCCCCAGGTCAGAATACTGGAGTGGGTATCCTTTTCCTTCTCCAGAGGATCTTCCCAACCCAGGGATCAAACCTAGGTCTCCTGCATTGCAAGAGAACTCTTTACTAGCTGAGTTATCAGGGAAGTCCTGTGGAGTCAGAATAACCTTTTCATTTCTAGGGCCACCATCCTCTCTGCCACTTCCACAGGTTCACCAACCAGAAGATCTTGCTATTTTTTCAGCATTAAAAAAATTCTGTTGAGTTGTAATACACATTCAGAAAAGTACACATATCCTAAACACATATCCTAAGCTGTTAAGTTTCCACATATCCTAAACATACAGCTGGTAACTTTCTACAGCCTAGCCAATTCCAGGTTATCAACACCCAGATAACAAGACAGAATTACTAGGACTCGATCCTTTTCATTTACTGCTTCCTCCCATTAACCAATCTCCTAACTTTTAACATTATAGATTGGCTTTTTAAAGTCATTTTTCCCCAATTTATTTAAACT
>SJYW01043703.1:236559-246613 GCA_006410735.1 Raphicerus campestris
GCGGGGTGGAGGAGGGAAGGAGGGGGAGGGGAGGGACAGCAGCTGTCCGCCCTGCCCGCTGGCCGCAAGGAGTCAACCCCCACCACCTGCCTCTATTTTTATATCAGTGTCTGTTCGTATCTAGTGGGTTGAATCAGCCTCCCAGTGGTGGAGGGGAATTACGAAGCCATCCCTCTCTCTTGCGAGATCTTCATCTTTTCCCTCGTCTGCGGTGCCCCTGCCAGGCCGTCAGAGCTGTAGGGACAGAACAGAGAGTCACCCCGGAAACCAGCCTGGATTTGGCAGCGAACGAATCCAGCACGGTGGCAGCTGCAGGGGGGCTGGGTGGAAATTGTGCCACCCGGCGGCGTGACGGCCTCAGTGAACAGCGGTGGATAACAGACTCTAAGAAACCCTCAGAAACTTGGGCAGGAGCCTGGGGTTGGCAGTCAGATGCCCGAGAAGCCTCCCTCCTCTGGGCAGTGCCACCTCCTGCAAACCCGTAGCGTCTGTGAGCCCTCTTCTGGTCTGTGCGAGGGAGCAGCGAGCCCAGCCCTGCAGGGTGGGAGGATCTCAGCAAATCACTAGTTCTTCCTGTTCTCTGTGTCTTGAGAAGAGCTCTGCACATTAGCCTAGCTCTGTGACAGGTACAGGAGCCTTTCTGAGGTCACTGGCAGGGGTCAAGGGCTAGAGGTGCTCTGCTATGTCACTTTGGGCCCCTCTGGGGCTCAGCCTCGGAGAAAGCAATGACACCCCACTCCAGTACTCTTGCCTGGAAAATCCCATGGATGGAGGAGCCTGGTAGGCTGCAGTCCATGGAGTCGCTAAGAGCTGGACACGACTGGGCGACTTCACTTTCATGCATTGGAGAAGGAAATGGCAACCCACTCCAGTGTTCTTACCTGGAGAATCCCAGAGACAGAGGAGCCTGGTGGGCTGCCATCTATAGGGTCACACAGAGTCAGACACAACTGAAGTGACTTAGCAACAGCAGCAGCAGCAGGGGCTCAGTCTGCACTCAGGTAGAACAAGATCATCTCTTAGAGGTCATAGCTTCTCTGAGGTCCAGTACTTTCAATCTCTTGTTTATTTGATGCATCCAATCAGGCTGCTACTGGTTCCTGGCTCCTGAAGTCAGGTGTTTGCATCAAATCACAGGATGAATATTGCTAGCCTGGGGTCTAGAGGCCCTTGGAAGACAAAGTCAGGGTTGACTCTCATTGGCAGCGAAGGGGTGGGCTGGGGACAATGCTCCCTCTCGCTTGCTCTGTGGGCTGGTCGCCGGCCCCACACCCCGCTAGCTTCCAGGCCTGGTGAACAGCCATGAGTCTTGGGTCTCCCCTCTGATGTTCCAAGCGCGAACCTGGTGGCCCAGGCCCTGGGCCTGCCTGTGCCCTGAGGCTGGGGCTAGCTAGGCCGACCCTGACCCGGAGCAGCGCAGAGCCCTAAAGGTCACGGCCGCAGAGCAGGCACCTGGCCACTGGCACAGCCTCACGTTCTGGGGACTCCGGGGCAGGCAGCTGTCCTCCACTTCACACACTCCACCTGACCCTAGAAGGAAGCAGAGGGACAGCGACAAGTGGCCAGTTTTTTTCCCTTTCTCCTTGGGCCCTGTGTGCCCTCCCCTTCCTGTTGGGTGTCTGGGAAGCTTGTTCTGCCCATGGCCCCAGTCAGTGGGGAAAGCATGGCCCCTTGAGCTCCTTGGAGTCTGTCCTTGGCTTCAGGTGCCTGGCCACGGTCTCGTTAATCTCAGGCGGTCCTCGGGAGTGGGGGCCAAGCCCCCAGAGCCCTGCCACTCCTCCTAGGGGGCTGGCTCTGGGGGGCCGCTGGCCCAGCACTGGGTCTCTTCCCATGGTAATCTGGGGTTGGGAGGTCTTCCCTGCCCCCTGCCCCTGTGTCAAGGAGCTACCAGCCCCAGAGGAAAGCTAGAAGTTTTCTCATTTTGCAGATTGGAAAGTTAAGGCCAAGAGGTGATGATACAGTCCCAGGCTGCTGTTGTGTATAGAAGCTGGTTATTTCTCCTAGGATGCATGGGGGAATGTGGTGGTGAGGATGGTGGGCAAGCCTGGGGCAGCCCTGGAAACAGTCAGGGTCCTTATGCGGAAAGATTAAAGGGGCACAACCCTCCCGCATCCCCTCAGTCAGAGTCAGCTTTGAGGACAAAGCTAGCACCTCCTTTAATGGGTTTGCTATTTTTCCCTCTTCTAAGTGGCTTCTCTGAGCTCTGTGCTCCTGCTTTGCCATTTCACAGGTTCATTACCGTTCAGTCTGGGCCACAGACTGGGGACAGGAAGGAGGGTGTGGGGGAAGCTGGCTTTCTGGGCCGCCTCAGCGACAGCTGGGCCGCATGCCTGCCATTCCCCTCGGCGGGCTCATTCTCTCGATATAGGGGCTGCTGGCACAGCCGGGGGCCTGGTTCCAAGGCTGGGCGCCCTGCTGCTTTAGGGCAAGGCCAGCGGGCCGGGCTGGGCGTCAGCTTTCCCTCTGTCCTTGCATGGCCAGGGCCCACAGCCCGTGTTCTGATTTGTGTGTATTATTAGATCTCAGGACTCCTGTAGTCCTGGGCGATCCTCGGAGGGTGGAGCCCAGCCTGTCTGTGAAGGGAACGTGTCGCAGAACTTGGACTTTGTCGGGGGTCCTCCAGCCCACTTGAGAGGACAGGCAGACAGCTCCTGCTGGCAGATTGAGAAGGGGCCTCGGGAGCTATCAACGCCTTTTCTTGCTGTTCTGCCTCCTGTCTCTGAGCTCCCGATGCTCAGCCATCCCCGCCTGNTTGTCGGGGGTCCTCCAGCCCACTTGAGAGGACAGGCAGACAGCTCCTGCTGGCAGATTGAGAAGGGGCCTCGGGAGCTATCAACGCCTTTTCTTGCTGTTCTGCCTCCTGTCTCTGAGCTCCCGATGCTCAGCCATCCCTGCCTGCACCCACTGCCTCTCAGGGGCTGGTTTCTGGTCTATAAACTAGTTCATGGCTGATGGAGGCTTCACTGTTTTCTTCCCTGGTAACACTGGGGGATGTTTATGTTTACTGGGGCAATTAATGCCACGACTCTACAAGGAGAGTTAGTCTTGGAAATTGGGACCACACTGCCCTGCTGGGCACAGAGGCACCCCCGGGCTCAGGCCTGGCATGGCTGCTGAGTCCTAGGAAGGGACAGATGCCTGGACACTACTCCACAATGACTATGAGAGGGGAGAAGCTGAGCAGCTTTGCCATCAAGGGGATGGAGTGACAAGCCCCTCACTCTCTGCCTTCAGCAAGGAAAGCTCACTGCCTGCTGTCTTGAGGGCTCAGAGCCAACCAAGGCCAGGCCTAGTGGGCAAGTTTAGTTTGATTTGATTATCATTATTAATCTTTTGTTTACAGGCAAATAACTTGATTAACATTTGTTTCAAGGTTTATTTCCAGGCTTCTTCAGCTTAGTGAGCTGTGGAGAATGAATTGTTTAAGCAAAGGGTGAAAAGAACTGCGGGTGGCTTGGACTTAAAACTACTGGAGATCTAGATTTTATCAGATCCATGAACAAAAGTTTTAAAAGCAGCTGTAACAGAATGGCAGCTCCCAGTTACATCCTCAGGTTTTGTCACCTTCTGATGTTGACTCAGTTCAGTTTGCTTGGCTCTTGGAATTCTCCAGGAGATCTGATCCTCATCTTCACTCCTCACCTGGGTTTGAGCACAGCTGAGAACCTGGTCCGGGGAGGCCGGGCTTAAAGCGGCAGCTGAGGGGGGAGCGACCCCTCAGGGTGGGCGCCTCACGTCCGTCCCTTGCCTGAGCCTGTGGTGAGACCCCTTCCCAGGGGGTAGCTCGGGGTAAGAACTGAAGCCTTTCTTCAGAGGGCACCTCCCCCACAGCAGGCAGCTCAGGGGCCAGTCTCCCCTGGGCTCTCATGGCCCCGGAGGCCCCACCTCCTCCAAGGACCCTCCATCACAGATGTGGTCTCTGGCCCCAGGGGGCACTGGGCACTGGGCACACATGTGGGCTCTGCCCCTTGCTCCTGGGGACAGTCCCTCCTGACTCTGAGCCCTGAGTCTTATCATCAGAATCTGTAAGCAAGAGGCACCGCAGTCACTCCTCTGGGCCTCTCAGCCCAGCCCTGAAATCCTGCCTGCTCTTCGACTCCAAGCTCAGGACTTGGTGGGCTCCTGAAGGCCCTCTCGACTATGGCAGTCCTGGTGGGCCCTCTGCCCTCAGGGAGGAGATCTTCCCCCTCCCTGCGCGCAGCACCAGGACCAGGGGCCTTTAGTGTCCTCTGTCCTCCACCTGCCAGCGTGGGCCACCACAGTTGCCACCGTGGCCGAGGAAGAGGTGGTGTTTGGGCCGCCCGGAGAAAAGCCTCCTGGAGTGGGTAAGTGCAGCATACATGGTTGCTGAATGCATTAGGGATTTATCAATTAGAGACTTTTCAAAAAGGAACTTCAATTTTGGAGAAAGTTTAGCTTTGAAGGGAAGTTTCCCTGGGAGGACATAGACTCCCATGCATCATGTCTCCCTCCTCCCTCCAGTTACGCTTCTGTTTCCTGGAACATTTGTCACTCTTGGCAACCAGCGATGCTATCACCCACTGCAGGCTTTCTTTGGGTTTCCTCTGTTTTCCCTTTGCTGCCCTCTCTTTGCTCCAGGATGGACAGTGCGTTGCACAGGGTTATCACATTCATTTCCTCTGGTCTGTTTACAGTTTCTCAGTCTTTTCTTGTTTCTTGTGACCTCAACAGTTTTGAGGAGTGGTGGTCAAGTATTTGGTAGAAGGTCCTTCAATTTGGGTTATGCCGGTGTTTTCCTCACGATTAGGTTTGGGTTATGGGTTTTGGAAAGAGCATGACACATGGCTGAGGGCTGTCCAACAGTGTTCTCCACCCTGGGGACTGTTCCAAATATCCCCACAATATTCTTTGGCTCCCAGGCGTAAAGGAGAGGGATGAAGCACCAGCCCCCTGGAGTGGGCACTGTATCCATATACTGTAAGAAACCCTTTGTAAGGAGAAGCAGCACCTTCTCACCCATTTATATACTTATTCAATCATGATTTTCATTAGTATGGGTTATATATATATATAAAACTATATATATATATATAGTTATTTTGTACTTTGGGTTATAATCCAATACTATATTATTTATTCCGTTGTTCAAATCCTTCTGGATTTGGCAACAGAAACTCTTTCAGGTTGGATTAGATAGTAGGAAAGACATGTATTTGTGGTCCCTGCCATAGGTTCCTGGCACAGAGCTCCTAAGATCCTTGTGATTTCCTGAGTGATAGGAGTGTCTTCTGTTCTAGCGAGGTGACTTTGGGTCCTGGGTAAGGGCGGGTCACCAGCAAGATCCAGGCAGGATGAGAATCCTGGAATTGTCAGCCCCATCCCCCACTGAGAAGAGCTGAAAGTGGAGTTGATCACCCATCAGAAATGGCAGCCTGCTCCAGTGTTCTTGCCTGGAGAATCCCATGGACTGAGGAGCCTGGCGGGCTATAGTCCACAGGGTCAGGAAGAGTCGGCCATGACTTAAGCGATTTAGCACACAGACACATGACTTATGATGAAGTTTCCATAAAGCTCAGGAGGCTGGGTCATTAGAGCCCACAGGGAGGGGCCCACAGGGTGCTGTCCTGACCCCAGGATCCTAAAAAGTGTGGTCTTCACTCCTGTAGGAGAAGCCTAGCCCAGGCTCTCGCCCCACACAGTCCTGTCCATCTCTGCCATAGTAGCGGACCTGCGCCTTCACCTTGCGGGACATTGGCAATGCCCAGTCACCAGCCACATGGCCAGTCTGCTGCCAGCCCCCTCCTCTGCATGGGCACAGAAGAGCTGCACCGCCTGGGCCTGAGGTCCCCTCTGTAAGTCAGGACAGAGGGCACATCTAAAGTATATGTGGGACTCAGAGATCTTGGGAGGACCAAGACTGGAGGGAGAGCAGGAGACGTGGCTATTGTAAGAATGAATTATAACTCCCTTCTGCTTCAGACCTGCTGCAGGTGGGGCTGGTGGAGGGCACTCCCGGCTGGGGCTGCATCAGTGCTGACCCCAGAGGGAACAGAGCTCCCAGGGAGGGAAACAGAATGTGAATCAGAAGCAGGCAAGGCAAGGTGGAAGACACTTATTGGGCACCCACTGTGTACCTAGCACTGTGACCAGGTGGGGAGATGGCAAAGGAAGAAGAGACATCCTTCCCGCCCAAAGAGCCCACTGTTTCTGAAAGAAAGAGGCATGGGAAACCACCCTGTTAGTAGGGGTGCTGGCCAGGAACATCTCCATGGGCCCACCTCCTGGAGACCAAGTCCAAGGTCCCCTGCCTGCCACTCTCATTGCAAGCTCCCAGGGAATCTTCAAAGAGGCATGAAGGGAGGAGCACGTGTCCTGTGTTGGGCCATTCTGCTTTCGCCTCAAATAGCAGCAGGCCAGGCAAACAGGACTCCTTACCTGTTCCCTTGGAAGCAGAAAAGCCTACAGTAGGGTGATACTGAGGACAAATTGCCCCTAAAGATGTGCTAATCCCCAGGACCTGTGATCCTGGTACTGTATATGTCCAAGGAGACCACAGTTGTGACTAAGGAAAGGGCCTTGAGAAGGGAAAGTTATCCTGGATTATCTGACTGGGCCAGTGTAGTCATAGGAGTCGTTATGGGAGGGAGGCAGGGATTCAGAGTCAGACGAGTGATCATGGGAGTGATGCAGTTCCAGCAGGGGACCAGGACCCAGGGAAGACAGGCAGCCTCTAGAAGGAAACGGCCGCTCCCGCCGGGAGGAGCACAGCCCTGCTGACAACCTTCTCAGACTTCTGGCCTCCAGAAATGCCAATTTGTTACAGCAGTGATAGGAAACTAACAAGTGCTTTATGAAAAATGACCTTTTCTAGGGCTGACTTCCTTCTCAGCCTGGACCACAGCTTGTACAGAAGGGATGGAGATGGTGTTGTGAAGAGGACTGATTTCTTTGGGGTCTGTGTTAGGGATTGACACTGAGCTCCCACCACCTGCACATCAAAAGCACATTGATAACGTGCATCCACTTTACTCAGATGGAAGCAGACTTGCTTTCTGTTCTCTTTTTGAAGGTAGTAACTATCTGCCTTTGCTATTTAGAGCCTGTTTGTTTCCTGAATATCAGGATGACAACAATACCCCGCAGGCAGAGTCTCTGCTGCCTGCGGATTTATTTTCACACATTGCTTTTCCCTTCTCAATAACAAAGTGTCTTGAGGGAGAAGCGGCTCGCTGGAGCTGGGCACGCAGAATGGTGACATTTCTGTGTGCACATGTATGTGAGGTTGTGGGTGTCATATGCTCTTACCTCTCCAGAAATAGATGGACTGAATTTTCCACGAGATTTGAGGAGGCTTTGAAACAACAAACCCACTACTCTCTGTGCACTCTAGCTGATTTCACACTTAATGAGGAGTACATCCCTTTGGGGAGGGCTCCCTGCAGGCAGAACCTTCCACAGATGGAGGACCCTAGGCATGTCATAGACAAGCTGTGAGGGAACCAGCAAAGCCCATGCCCCATGCCCTGCCATTCATAATGGTGCTCAGACAGCACCCCTGCACATCATACAGCATCTTAAACCTATTCTCAGTTCACAACTGAGAGCTGCTTCTTATCTCTGAGAGATACGGCAGGGACTGAACTGGGCTCCTTGTCTAATGTGGTGGTGAGGCAGGTTTCTGGCCGAAAGCCAGGTAGTTGTCAGATGCCTCACTTGCTTCACCCTGGAGCCTATAACTCAATCTGGATTACCATGTGTCTTGTATCCTTTTTGAGTGAAGGATGCTCCATTAATTTTCAACAAAATTGTAAGACTACTGCATGCAAGAGAATAAAGTTGGATCCCTACCTTACACCAACACAAAATTAACACAAAATCAGACATGAATCTAAATGCAAAGGCTAAAATCATAAAAATCTTAAAAGAAACATGGCAATAGATCTTTGTGTCCATGGAATAGGTGATAGATTCTTAGATATGACACCAAAGGCACAAGCCACAAAAGAAATGGGTAAATTGGACTTCATCAAAGTGAAAATTTTTTTTCCAAGTTCTGTGTCCTTTTTCTTTAACAGATATAATGGACATAGACTTACATATATTTACATTTTTTTTTCTTATAACAAGACCTTTTAAGATCTACTTTCTTAGCCAACATACAATAGAGCTTTATAAACTATAATGACCATCTGTACATTACATCACCAGGACTTATTTATTTTACAACTAGAAGTTTGTACTGTTTGACTGCCTTCATCCATTTCACCTTTTACCCCTCACACCCCTGCCTCTGGCTACCACTAATCTGTACTCTGTATTTATGAGTTCAATTTTGTTTTGTTTTGTTTTACATTCCACATTTAAGTGAGGTCACAAAGTATTTGTGTTTCTCTGACTTAGTTTATTTAGCATGATGCCCTCAAAAGATCATCTATGTTGTCACAAATGGCAAGACTGACCTCTTCCTTATGGCTGAATAGTATTCCATAATTTCATAATATTCACATTCTCTTTACCCATTGATGGACTCTTAGGTGGCTTTCATGCTACCAACTGTAAATAATGTTGCAGGGCATATGGGGGTCCATATATCTTTTTGAGTTGCTGTTTCTATTTCCTTTTGGACAAATACCTAGAATAGGAATTTCTGGATCATATGGCAATTCTATTTTTAATTTTTTGAAGAAACTCCATACTATTTGCTATGGTAGCTGCAAAAATTTATATTCCCATCAACAGTGCATGAGGGATCTCTTTCTTGTCTTTTAAATAATAAACATTCCAACAGGTGTGAGGTGATATTTCATTGTGGTTTTAATTGCATTTTACTGGTGATTAGCGATGTTGAGCATCTTTTCAAGCACCTGTTGGCCTTTTAATATATGTCTTCTTTGGAAACATGTCTATTCAGATCCTCTGCCCATCTTTCAAACTGCATTGTCCATTTTGTTTGCTATTGAGTTTTGTGCGTTGTTTTATTTATTTATTTTTAATTATTTAATTTATTTATTTTACTTTACAATATTGTATTGGTTTTGCCGTACATTGACTTGAATCTGCCATGAATGTACATGTGTTCCCCATTCTGAACCTCCCTCCCACCTCCCTCCCCATCCCATCTCTCTGGGTCATCCCAGTGCACCAGCCCTGAGCACCCTGTATCATGCATCAAACCTGGACTGGTGATTCATTTCACATATGATATTTTACATGTTTCAATGCCTTTCTCCCATATCATCCCACCCTTTCCCTCTTCCACAGAGTCCAAAAGACTGTTCTATACATCTGTGTCTCTTTTGCTATCTCGCATACAGGGTTATCGTTACCTTCTTTCTAAATTCCATACATATGCGTTGAAGTGAAAGTGAAGTTGCTCAGTCGGGTCTGACTGTTTGCAACCCCATGGACTGTAGCCTATCAAGCTCCTCCCTCCATGGGATTTTCCAGGCAAGAGTGCTGGAGTGGATTGCCATTTCCTTCTCCAGGGGATCTTCCCAACCCAGGAATCAAACCTGGATCTCCTGCATTGCAGGCAGATGCTTTACCATCTGAGCCACCAGGAAATTATACTGTATTGATGTTTTTCTTTCTGGCTTACTTCACTCTGTATAATAGGCTCCAGTTTCATCCATCTCATTAGAACTGATTCAAATGTATTCTTTTTAATGGTTGAGTAATACTCCATTGTGTATATATATCACAGCGTTCTTATCCATTCATCTGCTGATGGACATCTAGGTTGCTTCCATGTCCTGGCTATTATAAAGTGTTGCAGTGAACATTGGGGTACACATGTCTCTTTCATTTCTGGTTTCCTCTGTGTGTATGCCCAGCAGTGGGATTGCTGGGTCATATGGCAGTTCTATTTCCAGTTTTTTAATGAATCTCCATACTGTTCTCTATAGTGGCTGTACTAGTTTGCATTCCCACCAACAATGTAAGAGGATTCCCTTTTCTCCACACCCTCTCCAGCATTTATTGCTTGTAGACTTTTGGATAGCAGCCATTCTGACTGGTGTGAAATGGTATCTCACTGTGGTTTTGATTTGCATTTCTCTGATAATGAGTGATGTTGAGCATCTTTTCATGTGTT
>SJYW01043703.1:265385-283989 GCA_006410735.1 Raphicerus campestris
AGCAGCAGCAGCAGCAAGGTATGACATGAGCTTCCCTCACAGCTCAGGGTTAAAGAGTGCCCCTGCCAATGCGGGAGAAGTGGGGTGATCCCTGGGTAGGGAAGATCACTTGGAGAAGGAAATGGCAACCCATTCCAGTATCCTTGCCTGGGAAATCCCATTGACAGAGGAGCCTGGAGGGCTACAGTTCATTGGGTCACAAAGAGTTGGCCAAGACTTAGCGAGTAAACAACAAGAGTCTGATATAAGCTGTGTCGTCTACATGTCCAGGAATATGCATCCTCCTATTTTATATGGAAGACGGAGAAACACCCCAGTCATCCAAGTTTATAATAAAGAGAGAAGCCAAGAAGAACTCCTGGAATGTTGAGCTAGTCTGTTATCTTAACGGTGAGGGCATCAAGCCTGAGAAATCCTGAGCCTGCCCGAGTCACACAGCTAGTTCTTGGCGACGTGAGACTAAGGTTATATGACACCACCCGTGCTCTACATGCCTCCTCACTCTTGTACTTTATTTGCACTTGGCTTATGTGTTTATGTACACGATAAATCAATAAGAATCTTCATGCACAGTTAAATTTGGCTTCTGTTTATCTTGGCAGATAAAATTGGACTTTATAATGACCACTCTGATTTCTTTCTCTGCAGCTTAGCTTCTATTGTGTTACAGCACATTCAATGGGACAAAAATCACAATCGAGAGATTGATTACAGGTTATTATTAATTTGCAAACAAAAAAGTATAAATTTCAAGATTGCGCCATTGGTTAGAGTTTACTAGAGCATGGAAGGTTTTTCCCCAGCTTTCCTTATGAATTACTGGAAATTTTCAGTTTATTACTGGGGTCACAGTGCTATTTCTCCCTCCGCACCTCCCCCACACATCTCTTTCTGTATGTCTATAATCCAGTAATAGCTCTTCACACTGGCTAGAAATGGCGTATATTCAGTGTTT
This sequence comes from Raphicerus campestris, assembly GCA_006410735.1. Classification (NCBI taxonomy): domain Eukaryota; kingdom Metazoa; phylum Chordata; class Mammalia; order Artiodactyla; family Bovidae; genus Raphicerus; species Raphicerus campestris. The sequence goes on from SJYW01043703.1 coordinate 266,341, forward strand.
CAGGCCTCTTATGCTTTAATGTTGAAAACCATTTAAACTATGTTTCAAAAGTTTTTTCTTATAGCTTCAAATTTTCTGAAATAAGACTTTCAGGAATTCACACCATTTCTCAAGTTGGTACTCTTCTAATAATTTACATGATTTATTTATTTATTTATTAACACACATCCTTCTACTCTGCCATCTTGAATCAGCAGCCTACTCCTTTCTCAAATTTGAACCAGTCCGTTGTTCCATGTCTGCTTCTAACTGTTGCTTCTTTTTTTTTCTTTTAACCTTTTATTTTTTTAAAATATAAATTTATTTATTTTAATTGGAGGTTAATTACTTTACAGTATTGTACTGGTTTAGCCATACATCTACACGATTTAAACATATTGTTCTATGTTGAAAGATACATTTTGGAAATGTTTCCTTTTGCTCTTTCATTTTTGTAATGAAAATACTACCACTGGAGGCAGACCGTTTGTGTGCCCTGTAGCTATTTGTGACTAAACATCCATTACTCTTGTGTTCTACTGAAGAATCCCCGTGATAATTCCCCTTGTCATTTGCCAAGGGATGTCAACAGCCATCCTAAATAATGTTACTCCTTCTGTACTGATGACCCTCGATATGGCTCACTTGCCTTGTCCCGTGACCATTTTATTACCTGGTATCTGAGTGTCTTTCTGAAGCTTCATTTGGAAGAGGACTGACATTTCATAGGCCGTTTAGAAGGGGCATCTCCCATTGTCTCTGGCTTTCAACCCTTTCATTATGCATTGTTCAGAGTGGACGATAAAGCTTCCTCCCTTCCTTTATTTTCTATACCACACTCTAGTACTGTTTTTCTTATCAAAAGCTAAAGCCTAGAGTTTTAAATGACTGTTTTTCCTCTTTTGACCAATTTCTATTGTTTATTGAACCGTGTATTACACTCATATCTGACTCAGTGCCAAGAGCTTTATGTATTATTTAATATTACAACAGCAAAACTCCTCTACTTACGTCTTGCAAAACCCTGGTGTGTCAACAGAGTTTCTATTATCAATCTCATGTCTCAAGCAAAAAATCATCATGCCTACATCATTAGGTCACATTTAGACATTCTATACATATTCTTGGGTAACTGTTTTTTCTTAATCACTTCCATATTTTCTTATTCATTCTTCTTTGCAAAATGTTATTTAACTCAAAAACTATTTTCATCTCATCATGTACCACATTGGATCAGGCACCAGTAACATCACATTGGAGAAGACAGACACTGCCCATCTTCATGGAGCTGACCACCCAGTAAGAGAGATGGAGCAGAGTGACTTTTTTCATTTAACAAACATTTGTTAGTCCTTAACTCTCTTGAATGTAGATAACATCTCCAGCAAGAATGCAAATGGCAACTCCCTGAGGACTGAAGAGTAAAGGATCGCAGCCAGATTGAGGGGGGAGTAAAAACTTGAAAAATGATCAACACCAGTAAGTGTCCAGGAGTTTTTTCCTTTTATCTCCTGACTTTCACCTGAGGGTACTTGGCAGTCTGCATTGCAAAACTTATACAGTGGGTGAAGAGAGCAAAACCTCTAAGAGAAACCGCATTTTTCTGGCCAGAGAACTGAGGAAAGGGGGCCCTGTGTGCTGAAGAGAGTAGAGAATGGGAAAGCTGTTTTCTCTCTTTTCTCCTCACTCTCTCTCGGCCTAGCCATAAGGCTAACCCTCCTTGCAATTGTTGATGTTCAGTCGCTCAGTCATGTCTGACTCTTTGCAACCCCATGGACTGCAGCACGCCAGGCTCCCCTGTCCTTCACTATCTCCTGGAGTTTGTTCAGACTTATGTCCATTGAGTCGGTGATGCCATCCAAACATCTCATCCTGTCATCCCCTTCTCCTCCTGTCCTCAATCTTTGCTAGCATCAGAGTCTGTTCCATTGAGTCAAGTNAATTGTTGATGTTCAGTCGCTCAGTCATGTCTGACTCTTTGCAACCCCATGGACTGCAGCATGCCAGGCTCCCCTGTCCTTCACTATCTCCTGGAGTTTGTTCAGACTTATGTCCATTGAGTCGGTGATGTCATCCAAACATCTCATCCTGTCATCCCCTTCTCCTCCTGTCCTCAATCTTTGCTAGCATCAGAGTCTTTTCCATTGAGTCAACTCTTCGCATCAGGTACCTAAAACCCCAAGAGAAAACTATCTTTATGGTCAGAGGACCTGAGAGAAGAGGCCCTGAAGAGTCAGACAGTGTCAGGGAGGTCCAGAGAGGGGTAAGCTTGAGAAGGTCATCTCCTGAGCCTGTAGGAATCTGCACAAGCCCTCTGCTCATCCAGAGCTATGAATGCACAGAAGAGATCCAACAGAGAAGAGAAAGGCTTGGAAGACTGAACTGAGATAGAAAGTACTACCCACCGAAGGCAAAAAGGAACTTTCCATCTCAATCAAACCAGGCAATTGCCTGCTAAAACAAACAGCACAAAACCAGCATTCTCAAAGGACTTAAACAGGACCCAAAATCTCATAACACAATATTCAGTTATGTCTAACTTATAATGCAGAATTACTTAATACAAAACAAACTAGGAAAATATGACCATTTCACAAGGGAAATGGCAATCAAATGCCAACAGTGAGATGAGTCAGATGGTGGAACCAGTGGACAGTGTCTTTAAGCGGATAATCATGCTTGAGATAAACAAAAGGTACAAATAAGTTCCCAGCAGAGAGACAGAAACTTTTTTTTTAAGTGAATGTTTTAGGACTAGAAAATACAATATAATACATATTTTAAAGATTTTAATGGAGAGAGTCAGCAGAACTAACACATCAGAAAAAGCCACACTAGAAAACAATTAATTGAAATTATCCAGTCTGAAATATAGAATGAACACAGATTTAAGATAAAATTAACAGTATCAGGGGCCTGTGGGACAGCATCAAAAGTTTAGCATTGACTGGGGTCTCAGGAGAAAACGATTGGCACGGAAAAGAGGCTTAGAAAAAAGCTGGCAAGCTTAAAACTTAACAAATTTGAAGGGAAAACATAAACCTCAGTGAAACCCGATCGGGGAAGACTTGAAGGAAGTCATGCTAAGGCACATCCTAATCGAAGTGCAAAAGGAAGGAGGGATAGAGTTGGAAGATCAGAGAGAAGAGGAAGGGGAAAAGGAGCAGAAAGAGGCAGAGGGACAGAGGCAGACGGAGAGAGAGGAAGAAAAAGTTAAAAACTGATGAAAGCCGTAGATAGTAGGAAGACAGCACACAGACGAAAATTATGAATGACGGAAGATTTCTCACCTGAAACCATTATGGCGTGAAGATGCTCAAACATGTTTAGAGTGCTGAAGGAAAACAAAAAGAAAAGATATCAACACAGAATTCCATAAGTTCTAAAAATGTCCTTGGGAAATACAAAATACACTTCAGTGAAGAAAGCCAGAGAACTTGACGCCAGCCCTTCTGCTGCGAAAGCAGTGCTAAAGGAGATTGTCCTGGTGAAGAGAAACTTGAAACTTAAGGAAGAAGGAATAGCAAGAGAAATGATAAATATCGGGTTAGCACAATAAAGGTGTTTTTTTTTTCTTCTAGCTGCTTGGAATGTGTGTGATTGGAAGCAAACAATCTAACGTTGCATAGTGAGATTGCCAGTGTATGTATTTGTAACAGTGGGTTGGCCGGAAAAGTTGGTTGGAAACCTGAATGAACTTTTTGGCCAGCCCAAATACCTATGACAACACATAAAAGGTATAAGGGAAAAGGGACTGAGAGGCTTATAAGGCTTCTATATCTTGCTAAAAAATGAGAAATTAACTGTAACTGGACTATAAAATATGCATGTTGCAATAGAGCTACCAGTCAAAAAAAAATGCAATGAAAGATTTTTTTTAAAGAGATAAATTTAAATTTAAATGGAAAAGTAATAAGCATTCAAACAATACATTCCAAAAGGGCAAGAAAAATTAGATAAAAATAAGACTCATTATTACAAGAAGCCCACTTTTTATCTAGTGACAGGTTAGAAGTGAAACTATGGGAGATATAATATCTAACTACTAATCCAAAGAAAGCTGAGGTAGACATATTAATATGAAAAAAGAAAATAGATTTCAGAGAAAGTTACCACAAATAAAAACAAAATACATAATGAAAAAGGGATCAGTTCATTAAGGCATAACAGTCTTAAACACGAATGCCCCCGACTACAGGATATCCAAAGATATGGAGCAAATTCTGATAGAATTAAAGTTTCAAAAACAACAAAGACATTTTAGAGCTAATAAACAATTCAGCAAAGTTCCAGGATAAAAAAGTTAACACAAAATGGGATTCATTTTTATACACTAGACAATCCAAAAAGGAAATTAAGGGGGAAAAGTTCATTTATGATACAATCAGAGCAAAATACTTAGGAATGAATTTAACCAAGGAGACAAAAAAATTTGCTGAAAGAAATGAAAGACACAAATGAAGAGATAGCCCATGTTCATAGACTGGAAAATTTAATATTGCTAACATGACAAATTGCTCAATATGATTTACAGGTCTAATGGAATCTCTCTCAAAATCTGGGAATAGGAAAAAAAATACATAAAATAGATAAATAGAAATTTGTCAAACCGTAAACTTTTATTCATCAAAGGGCACTATCAAGAAAGTGAAAAGATGGACACAGAATGGGAGAAAATATTTTCAAATCATATATTTGATTTAAAAAATTTAATTTAGAATATATAAAGAACTCCCCACAACTCAGCAGCAAAAATCAACACAATTCAGAAATGGATGAAAGACTTAAAAAGACATTTCTCAGAAGAACACATACAAATGGCTAAAAAATACATGAAAAAGTGCCCAACATCACTAGTCATTATGAAAACGCAAATCAGAACCACAATGAGACACCAATTCATATGTAAGAGGATGGCTATTTTAAAAAAAGAAAAAAGAAGATAAATATTGGTGAGAAATCACAACACGGTGTGTATCAAACCCCACAGTATTCCACTGGGTATTGCCAGTGGAAATATGAAATGTGCAGCCACTGTGGAGAAACTGTTTGATTCCTCAAAAAGTTAAACAAAATCACCACATGATCCAGCAATTCCACTTCTAGGTGTATATTCAAAGGAATTGAAAGCAGAGACTCGTGTTCTTGTACACCAGTGTTCACGGCTGTTACGAGCAACGGCCAAAAGGGAGAAGCAACCCAGATGTCCATCAATAGGTGAAGAGGTTTTTTTTTTTAATGGACCACATACATACATTAGACTATTACTCATCCTTAAAAAGGAATGAAGTTTTGATATATGCTTCAACATAGATAAACCTTGAAAAGATCAGGCTAAGTGAAATAAGCCAGACACAAAATGACAAATCTTGTATAATTCCATTAATATGAAGTATGCAGAATAAGCAATTCCCTAGAGAGAGAAAGTAGAGCAGAGGTTACCAGGGACTATGGGGAGGGGACCCTGGGGATTTAGTGTTTAGTGGGTTAAGGGTTTCTGTTTGCAGTGATAAGAGAGTTCTGGAAATGGATGGTGGTGACATTTGGATAATATTGTGAATGGTTTTAATGCTGCTAAATTATACACCTACAAGTAATTAAAATGAGAGACTCTATGACCTGTATTGTTACCACATTAAACAATTTAAAACTTTCAACAAATGTCTTCATTTGGCTGCGCTGGGTCTTAGTTGTGACACTTGGGATCTTTAGCTGCAGCACGTTGGGTCTAGTTCCCTGACCAGGGATCGAACCCAGGCCCCCTGCATCAGGACCATGGAGTCTTAGCCACTTAAATATGAGAGAATTTAAAAGAAATAAATCTGCGTTCTATGCAGAGACCTGAAGACATCTCTCTTGGTAGCTAATAGAAGAAACAAATCAAAAGTCAGCAAGGATGTAGAAGATCTGAGAAACAGTACCAGACAATTTGATGAAATTAGTATTTTTCAAACACTTCAAAAATAGGATACATATTCAAGTGCACAGGAAACATTTACCAAGATAAACCATATTCTGGGCCATAAAATATCCATAACAAATTTAAAAGCATAAATGGAAGTTATTCCAATTGCTTTCTCTGACCATAATGAAATTAAATTTTGTTGTTGTTCAGGGCCTAGTTGTGTCCAGCTCTTTGCAATCTCATGGACTGTAGCATGCCAGGCTTCCCTGTCCTTCACCATCTCCCATGGTCCAACTCACACATCCATATTGACTACTGGAAAAACCATAGCTTTGACTGGATGGACCTTTGTTGGCAAAGTAATGTCTCTTTTTTTCAATACATTGTCCAGGTTTGTCATAGCTTTTCTTCCAAGGAGCAAATGTGCTTAGTCTCTCAGTCATGTCTGACTCTTTGTGACCTCATGGACTGTAGTCTGCCAGGTTCCTCTGTCCATGGGGATACTCCAAGGAAGAATACTGGAGTGGGTTGCCATGCCCTCCTCCAGGGGATCTTCCCAACCCAGGGATCGAAGCCAGGTGTCCTGCATTGCAGGCAGATTCTTTTACTATCTGAGCCACCAGGGAAGCCCTCCAAGAAGCAAATGTCTTTTGATTTCATGGCTGCAGTCACCATCTACAGTGATTTTGAAGGCCAAGAAAATATACTCTCTCTCTGTTTCCATTGTTTCCCCATCTATTTGCCATGAAGTGATGGGACCGGATGCCATGATCTTTATTTTTTGAATGCTGAATTTTAAGCCAGGTTTTTCACTCTCCTCTTTCACCTTCATCAAGAGACTCTTTAGTTCTTCTTTGCTTTCTGCCATAAGTGTGGTGTCATCTGTATATCTGAGTTAACTGACATTTCTCCCAGTAATCTTGAGTCCAGCTTGTGCTTCATCCAGCCTGTATTTCACATGATGTACTCTGCATAGAAGTTAAAAGGCAGAGTGACAATATACAGCCTTGACGTACTCCTTTTCCTATTTGGAACCAGTCCGTTGTTCAGTGTCCAGTTCTAACTGTTGCTTCTTCACCTGCATAGAGGTTTCTCAGGAGGCAGGCAAGGTGGTCTGGAATTCTCACAAAATTCTTTAAGAATTTTGCACAGTTTGCTGTGATCCACACAGTCAAAGGCTTTAGTGTAGTCAATGAAGCAGAAGTAGATGTTTTACTGGAATTATCTTGCTTTGTCTATGATCCAACAGATGCTGGCAATTTGATCTCTGGTCCTTCTGCCTTTTCTAAATTCAGCTTGAACACCTGGAAGATCACAGTTCATGTACTGTTGAAGCCTGGCTTGGAGTTACTTTGCTAGCATGTGAAATTAGTGCAATTGTATGGTAGTTTGAACATTCTTTGGCACTGCCCTTCCTTGGGATTGGAATGAAAACTGACCTTTTCTAGTCCTGTGGACACTGCTGAGTTTTCTAAATTTGCTGGCACATTGAGTGCAACACTTTAATAGCATCATTTTATACGATTTGAAATAGCTCATCTGGAATTCTATCACCTCCACTAGTTTTGTTCATAGTGATGCTTCCTAAGGCCCACTTGACTTCACACTTCAAGATGTTGGGCTCTAGGTGAGTGATCACACCATTCTGTCTATCTGGGTTGTTAAGATGTTTTTGGTATAGTTCTTCTGTGTATTTTTGCCACCTCTTCTTAATATCTTCTGCTTCTGTTAGGTCCATATTGTTTCTGTGTTTTACTGTGCCCATCTTTGCATAAAATATTCCCTTGGTATCTCTAATTTTCTTGAAGAGATCTCTAGTCTTTCCCATTCTATTGTTTTCCTCTATTTCTTTGCACTGATCACTGTGGAAAGCTTTCTTGTCTCTCCTTCCTATTCTTTGGAACTCTGCATTCAGATGGGTATATCTTTCCTTTTCTTCTTTGCCTTTCATTTCTCTTCTTTTCTCAGCTATTTGTAAGGCCTCCTCAGACAACCATTTGCCATTTTGCATTTCTTTTTCTTGGGTATGGTTTTGATAAACTACCTCCTTTACAATGTCATGGACCTCCATCCATAGTTCTTCAGGCACTCTATCAGATCTAGGCCCTTAAATCTATTTCTCACTTCCACTGTATAATCCTAAGGGATTTGATTTAGGTCATACATGAATGGTCTAGTGGTTATCCCTACTTTCTTCAATTTAAGTCTGATTTAATTAAATTAGAAATCAATAAGTGAAAAATCCCCAAATATTTGAAAATTAAACAGTGTATTTTACACACTGTTATATTTAAAATGGATAACCAACAGGGACTTATTGTGTATCGCATGGAACTCTGCTCAATGTTTTGTGGCAGCCTGGATGGGAAGGGAGTTTAGATGAGAATGGATACATGTATATATGTATCATAGAGCCCCTTTGCTGTACACCTGAAACCATCACAACATTGTTAATTAGCCATATTCCAATACAAAATAAGAATTTAAAGTGCCAAAAAAAAAATTACTTCTAAATAGCCAATGAGGCAAAAAGGAATTTTCTAGGGTAATTACAATGTTTGAACTGAATGAAAATGAAAGTTCAATATAGCGTATTTGTGGACTATAAAAGAAAGGAGAGAAAAAAGAGTAAATTAAACCTAGAGGGAAGAAATATTAAAATAACAAAAATAGCAGAAATAAATGAAGTTCAAAACAGAAATGGAGAAATTTGAACCCCAACTAGTTCTTTGAAAAGATCAGTAAAATAATAAACTACCAACTAGGCTGACCAAAAAAAACATGAGGGACTGTGCAGCTTATCATATCAAGGAATGGAAGATGAGATTCAGCACCGATCCCATAAGCACTGAAAGAGCAGGGGACACCACGAAGAACTCGAGCGTTGTAAATGCAGAAGTTTAGATTAAATGGGCCAGTTATTTGGAAGACACAGCTACCAAATCTTGCTTAAGACCTGGGGTGCGGTGATGCCTTTTTGGATAGAACACTGAAGACACAATCCATGAAAGACATGATAGATATACTGCCTTCATGAAAATTTAAACCTTCTGCTCTGTGAAAGACACTATTAAGAAAAATAGAAGATGAGAAACAGACCAAGAGAAAATATTTGCAAAAGAGACATGTGATAAAGAATGGTTATCCAAAATATACCAAGAACTCTTAAATCCCAAAGGTGAGAAAACAACCCATTTAAAGAAATGGACCAAAGACCTTAAGAGACGCTTTGCCAAAGGAGATGTACAGAAGACAAATAAGCCTGAGAAAAGACGTACCACATCATATGTCAGCGGGGAAATGCACGTTCCAACAAGGAGGTACCACCACACGCCTATTAGGAGGGCCAGAATCTGGAACGCTGACAACGCCAAACGCTGGGGAGATTGTGGGGCAACAGGGACTCTCATTCACTGCTGGTGAGAATACAAAATGGTACAGTCACTTGAGAAGACAATGGCAGTTTCTAACTACACTAAACATACTCTTACCACATGATCCAGCAATGATGCTCCTTGATATTTTCCCAAAGGAGCTAAAAACTTAGGTCCGCAGAGAAACCTGCACATGGATGTGTACAGCAGTTTTATTTTATAATTGCAAAATCTGTAAGCTACCAAAATGTACTTCAGTTAGAAAAAGGATAAATACACTATGCTACATGCAGGCAACGGAATATTATTCAGTTGTAAAAAGAAATGAGCTATCAGTCTATAAAAAGAAGAACCACAGAAACTAATCTGAAAAAGATTACATACTGTATGATTCCAACTATATGACATTTTGGAAAAGTTCAAACTATGGAGACAATAAAAAAAAAAATCAATGCTTGCTCAGGGTTGGAGGGAGGAAGGGTTGAATACACACAGCACCAGGAACTTTGGGGACAGTAAAATTATTATTCTGTATGATAGCACAATGATGGGTACATGTCTATGCATTTGTCAAAACCCATAAAACACGCAACACAAAAAGTGAACTCTCATGTAAACTATGGACTTTAGTTACTGCTCAGGTTGGCTCATCAATTGTAGCAAGGGTATACCACCAGCGTAAGATGTTAGAAGCACAGGGGAATGGCTGGTTTCTGAGGGACGCTCTACTTTTTGCTCCTTATTTTTTGTAAATCTAAAACTAAAAATTGTCTATTAATTTTTATGTTTAATTAAAATTATAAAGAACAAGATGGTGGAGGAATAGGTGGACATGGAGTACATCTCTCTCCAGAGAAACATCAGGAATACACCTTCAGACACAGAAGTCATGCAGAACACCAGCTGAGAGTGGAAAGGAGCACCTGATCACTGGAAAAGAACGTACAGAACCACGCAAAACTTGGCAGGATGAAGGAACCAGGGGGAAAACAGGAGTGTTAGAAGGACTGGACCTGCCCTTGGCCGGTGGGGGAACTGAAGCAGGGGTCCAGTCCCCACATTGGGGCAGTTGCCTGAGTCAGAGGAGAAACATTTAAGGCTGAAAGTAAAGCAGCTGATCTGTGGCAGCCTAAATGGGGATGANAACAACAGAACTCTGTAAAGCAATTGTCCTTCAATAAAAAATAAAAAGAAAAAATTTATAGACTCATTGCTCCCTTAACCACCCCCCCTTTTTATTTTTTTCACAAAAATACAAAACAAGAAACATGCTGCTGCTCCTGCTCCGTCGTGCCCGACTCTCTGTGACCCCATGACTGCAGCCCGCCAGGCTCCTCTTTCCGTGGCATTTCCCAGGCAAGAGTACTGGAGTGGGTTGGCATTTCCTCCTCCAGGGGATCTTCCCCACCCAGGGGTCGAACATGCGTCTCCGGCATTGCAGGCGGATTCGTTACCAATGTCTGACTAACATTACCTGTGTTTGTTGCTGTTCTTTCTTTGTTAATTTCTCTGCCATTTAGGAGACTGGCTAATTTTGCTTTCTCCTCAGTCAAAAATAATGACCAGCAGAGGATGCTAGAATGCCGGCGTCCCTCTCAGGAGAGAGGAGGCACTTCCAAGCTACTCAGACTTCGCTCTGACCGCCACAGGCACGCACCATGGGAAAGCATTTACTGACATTTTTCAGGGAATTCAAGACCTGTGTGTTTGATAAGGTGTCTTGTGAATATTCTTGAAGCAGGGAGACAAATAGTGTGGAGACATGAACAGCTGAAGTGAACTCACATCTGTTTGTTTTTTTCCTGGATGTTAATGTGTAAAGAAGAGTGAAAGAAAATATTTTTTTCATTTTGTAGCCTCTATAGTTCCCAATCTAGCTAAGTTCTCAAGAAAATTAGAGTAAATTTCACTTAAGTTAAATAGCAACTGTAAGTGAGGAGCCCAGGTGATGGCTTAATTTTTTTTTTAAAAGAAAATTCCCAGTAACAAGAGTGAATAGATGAGAATGCTAAAAATTTAATTTAAAAATAAATTTCTCAGGACTATTTAACTAATTTATAATAGAGTCATTTCAGTTTTTCAGAATGGGAGAAATGTTTAGATAGGTTGTTTTTTAGGAATGTTTAGATAGAATGCTGCTAATAGGTTTATTAAGAGTTTCATTAAACCCCTCAATAAAATTCTGAATGCAGTTTCACTCTATTCCCAGAGGTTATCCAAGAAAGGAAGTGGAGAATGTTCTTTTAGAAAGCATGAAGTGGGAAAATGTTTAAAACTATTTATAGCAGCACTTAGCTGTGGAAATCCCAGACTTTACCATCTATTTATAGTTATTCTTCGGGTTAAAAGGGTGAAACCAGAAATCTTGAAAATGCCGCATGCTTTTATCCATCAGTTGAAACTAATAAGCTGTCTTTTTGTGGTTATGATAACCAGATACTTACAAGGGTAATTCTGGAAATGACAATAAATATATCTTGACTAAGGGAGTAAAAACCTGTTTAAATCTGAAAGAGCAATATTTTTTCCTGAGTGATTCTTGGTTTTCTTGTGTTTTCTAGTTTAGTAGAGATTGAATTCTGCCTGTCACATGTGGACTTATCTAATGAGAAAGAAGCAGGGCAGAGGGTTTATAAAAATTTGCAGATGGGCTAATGAAGGCATTTTCATTACGGGTAGATTCGTCTGAATAAAAAGCAGCCCAGGTAAAATTACCAACCTTCAAAGAGCAGACCTTAAACATCCCTCTGAGGAATACCGGGCTTCCCTGGTGGCTCAGAGGCTAAAGATTCTGCCCCCAGTGTGGGAGACCTGGATTCGATCCCTGGGTGGGGAAGATCCCCTGGAGGAGGAAATGGCAACCCACTCCAGTATTCTTGCCTGGAGAATCCCACGGCCAGAGCAGCCTGGTGGGATACAGTCCGTGGGGTCGCAAAATCGGACATGACTGAGCNGACTCATTGCTCCCTTAACCACCCCCCCTTTTTATTTTTTTCACAAAAATACAAAACAAGAAACATGCTGCTGCTCCTGCTCCGTCGTGCCCGACTCTCTGTGACCCCATGACTGCAGCCCGCCAGGCTCCTCTTTCCGTGGCATTTCCCAGGCAAGAGTACTGGAGTGGGTTGGCATTTCCTCCTCCAGGGGATCTTCCCCACCCAGGGGTCGAACATGCGTCTCCGGCATTGCAGGCGGATTCGTTACCAATGTCTGACTAACATTACCTGTGTTTGTTGCTGTTCTTTCTTTGTTAATTTCTCTGCCATTTAGGAGACTGGCTAATTTTGCTTTCTCCTCAGTCAAAAATAATGACCAGCAGAGGATGCTAGAATGCCGGCGTCCCTCTCAGGAGAGAGGAGGCACTTCCAAGCTACTCAGACTTCGCTCTGACCGCCACAGGCACGCACCATGGGAAAGCATTTACTGACATTTTTCAGGGAATTCAAGACCTGTGTGTTTGATAAGGTGTCTTGTGAATATTCTTGAAGCAGGGAGACAAATAGTGTGGAGACATGAACAGCTGAAGTGAACTCACATCTGTTTGTTTTTTTCCTGGATGTTAATGTGTAAAGAAGAGTGAAAGAAAATATTTTTTTCATTTTGTAGCCTCTATAGTTCCCAATCTAGCTAAGTTCTCAAGAAAATTAGAGTAAATTTCACTTAAGTTAAATAGCAACTGTAAGTGAGGAGCCCAGGTGATGGCTTAATTTTTTTTTTTAAAGAAAATTCCCAGTAACAAGAGTGAATAGATGAGAATGCTAAAAATTTAATTTAAAAATAAATTTCTCAGGACTATTTAACTAATTTATAATAGAGTCATTTCAGTTTTTCAGAATGGGAGAAATGTTTAGATAGGTTGTTTTTTAGGAATGTTTAGATAGAATGCTGCTAATAGGTTTATTAAGAGTTTCATTAAACCCCTCAGTAAAATTCTGAATGCAATTTCACTCTATTCCCAGAGGTTATCCAAGAAAGGAAGTGGAGAATGTTCTTTTAGAAAGCATGAAGTGGGAAAATGTTTAAAACTATTTATAGCAGCACTTAGCTGTGGAAATCCCAGACTTTACCATCTATTTATAGTTATTCTTCGGGTTAAAAGGGTGAAACCAGAAATCTTGAAAATGCCGCATGCTTTTATCCATCAGTTGAAACTAATAAGCTGTCTTTTAGTGGTTATGATAACCAGATACTTACAAGGGTAATTCTGGAAATGACAATAAATATATCTTGACTAAGGGAGTAAAAACCTGTTTAAATCTGAAAGAGCAATATTTTTTCCTGAGTGATTCTTGGTTTTCTTGTGTTTTCTAGTTTAGTAGAGATTGAATTCTGCCTGTCACATGTGGACTTATCTAATGAGAAAGAAGCAGGGCAGAGGGTTTATAAAAATTTGCAGATGGGCTAATGAAGGCATTTTCATTACGGGTAGATTCGTCTGAATAAAAAGCAGCCCAGGTAAAATTACCAACCTTCAAAGAGCAGACCTTAAACATCCCTCTGAGGAATACCGGGCTTCCCTGGTGGCTCAGAGGCTAAAGATTCTGCCCCCAGTGTGGGAGACCTGGATTCGATCCCTGGGTGGGGAAGATCCCCTGGAGGAGGAAATGGCAACCCACTCCAGTATTCTTGCCTGGAGAATCCCACGGCCAGAGCAGCCTGGTGGGATACAGTCCGTGGGGTCGCAAAATCGGACATGACTGAGCGACTACGAGGAACCAGTTTCTGGCAATTCCACCCGATGGAAACGGAAAACCCTGCTCCAGCCTTGAGGATGTGACACAGGATCTGCATATACACAGTATGAACCATAGACTCTTTGGATCCTCAGGAACTTGATGGTTGTTTTCCTAATATTTTCCTGGAAAAGGAAAAAGGCAAGTTAGGAAGTTATTGGCGTGGGACGTCCAGAGATGGTGGGAGGGTGCCCCAGGGCATGGTCAGGAGCCTGGGCGGCAGGGCAGGACTGCAGCTCTTTAACTGGACTCTCTGGGCTCACCCAGGTGCTAGAGTGCGAGGATGACCTCGCAACCAAAGGAAAAAGTGGCCTCAATCCTAATGGGAACTTCCGCTGTAGATACAAATCTTAGAGGTAATCTACAGTGAACAAATACAGTGGTGCTAAGCAACAAGGTCGTGTCCCACCCTCACACGAAACCCCTCCAGCTAGGGTTATTCATCATCACTGACGCAAAGCTGAAGGCAGGACTTGGAGAACCCAGCATGCTCTCGTGCCCATCAATTTAGACAGAAAAATCAGGCTTCCAAAATGCACTGAGGCGTTCTATCTCCTTCCATTGCCATGTTTTAGTGATGTCCATCCCCTTACCTGGGTGGCACTTCCTGGGGTCACTTAGAAGCAAGGTGGGCATGGCCCGGGGGCCCTGGTGTGCCCACGCCTCTGGAGGCTGACTCACCCAGTAACATCTTTCTCGTCCACCTCCAGCGTGAGCTCATCTTTTAGAAGCCCAAAGCACTGTTGCCGAGACTGTCCACTGGTCACTCACCCCCACGCTGCCTGATGCCAACTCTGGACTGTCCCTTCTGTTCCTGCGGCCACTGCAGTGCCGCTGTGTCCCCAGGGAGCCCCAGGCTCATCACCTCTTGTCCAGGACTTGACTGATTTCCCAGGAAACCACATAGGCTGCACTCACAGAGGGAACCAGGTGACCAATCAGGGTGCTGAGGTCCTCACCCTATTTCCTTTTTTGTTTTAAAACAATTGTATTTATTTACTTTTGGCTGGGCTGGGGCTTCACTGCCGCAGATTTTTCTCTAGTTCTGGTGAACAAAGGCTACTCCCTAGTTTCAGAGCTCGGACTTCTTATTGTGGTGGCTTCTTTATTGAGGAGCATCCTTGATAGCTCAGTTGGTAACGAATCTGCCTGCCGTGCAGGAGGCCTGGGTTCTATTCCTGGGTCAGAAAGATTTTCTGGGGAAGGAAATGGCAACGCACCCCAGTAGTCTGCCCTGGATGAGATTCCCAGAGTCCAGAGCGCTGGCTCAGTAGTTGTGGCCCATGGGCTAAGCTGCTCCTCGGTACATGGGATCTTCCTGGATCAGGGATTGAACCCGTGTCTCCTGAATTGGCAGTCAGATTCTCTACTGATGAGCCACCAGGGAAGCCCTCACCTTATTTCTGGCATCAAACTCCAAGTGATTCTGTACCATCCATTACTTCACTAAGTCTCTGTTCCCCTCGGGTTTGAAATGAAGGTTTGCACCCGATCATCTCTGAACTCTCTGCCTCTAAATGACTTCCTTCTCTCCCCTCTTGATTGAACTACCCTCGGAGGACCATCCGACTTACACCTATCACCCATCCTGCAGGAATAACTACAACCCTGCCCCACCCCCAAACCTAAGTATTGCAAGGGGGTCCAAGCAGGTTAGTGAATTAATGGAGGGTCTCATCCTGAAGCTGTGGGGACCCTGAAGGGCCTGAGGCAGCAGCTTGCAGAGGGGCCTGGCCTTCAGTTCCTTGAACCAGAGTCCTGTTTCCCTATTTGGATGCGAGAGGGACATAAAGCGCCTTCCTGAGAGGTGCCTCAGGGCGGTCCTCGGTGGACAGAGCCATGCCATGACAGCGTGCCTTGTCCCTGAACCTTGGTTACCGCATCTGCTGACATGGCCTTGGCCTGTGGAGACAGGCAGGACACACTTCAGCAGGGCTGCCTCAAGATGATCCTGGGTCACAGGGGGCAGGGTCCCACGGCCAGCAGGCGGGAGTCGGGGTACCGTGTCGGGGAGGCAGGCCTGGAGTTGTGGGAGCTGAGGTCCGAGAGCCCCATCTCTCTCCTCCTGGATCCCAGCTGTGCCCACTGGGGATGGCCTCAAGTCCAGGGGTGGGGTAGGGGCACAGTTCCAAGCTACAAGGGTTTGCCAGCCAAGGTCCCTGGGTCATCATTCTTTATTTACAGTGACAGAACCTCAGGGAAAGACATGGAGGCCTGGGGACTAAACACACCTCTCGGTGGCCTCCAGCATGGTTACACCCTCCTCCTAACTCACCACGACGACTCCCTGGTCCCTCAGCCCCAGGTTGGGGGTGTGTGCCTCCCTCCTCTCCTGTTACAGGCTGATGTGTGTCTCCGAGCAGACTGGGTAATATTTTTGGGGGGGAGAGGACAGGTTGGCTCATGTGTGCTCAGTTAAGTCATAGAAATCAGACTTGATTCCAGCTACAGCCTCGGCAACACCTGGGGAATCCAGAGGGGCATGAGCATCTCTCAGAAACACACACATGCCGTGTGGTCCAGGCCTTTCTCCCCACCCCTCCAGGCCTGACACCCTCTGAGCATCACGTGTTGTCTGAGGGAATGCACATTCGTGGTCATCTTCAGTTTCTTCTGAAAGGCCATTGGTTTCCTTGCATCATGAGTAAAAGTCACCACTAGAAGGAACCATTTAAAAGTGCATGCAACGCTGGTGGGCTCGGGGGCTTCTGACTCTCTGGGCCTGGAGCCTGGGCAGTGTTTTGCACAGGGGGAATCAATCTTAGGTCACTCTCGTCCGCAACCAGAGTGGAAGTTCACCACCTTAGCGTTATGACAAGAAGACAGACGACTCTGCTCTCAACCTTGTGTCCTTGGCTTTGTTCCTGTTTAGTCTCCCAACAAATCTCATTTCATGCTGGATTGATTGTTCATGTGTTCCACCCTGGTGGCTGTTTTGGCAGAGACTTTGATGGAATCACGTTGCAAACCATACCTCAGGTCAGAGCGATTTAACAGTACCACGATCATGGAACCACCCTAATTTTATGGGGGAAATTTGATTATGCATGGTGTTTAAATACTTGTGATAGAGCTCTTTTGTGTGTGCAGATAAGAAAGAAGCCTTTTTTTTTTTTTCAGCTGCGTGGTCATCGGTAATGACAGCTTAGAGTCAGAATTGAACTCTTAGCTCATACAGCAGGATGGTTTGCACAGCACATGGGATCTTCCTGTATTCAGGCATGTGTCATGAATGCCTGACACATAAACAAAGGAATGTGGTTGGAGGCTGTGCAGCTGGAGGCCTTGAATGGCCTGAGGAACTGCACGTGGTCAACACAGGAGAACAGAGAGAGAGAGAGGACATCCACTAAACAGAGTAAGATCTCTTGTTCACCATATTTTTCATAGAATCAGAAAGAATTCCTTGCAGAGTTTGAATTCCAGGTTTGAGCCTCCCTTGGGAGATCGGTCAGGGCCAGCATGGTAGTTGTTTCGTAAGCTCCTGCCGGGGTGAACGTAGAGGTTCCATGGAGCAGGGGGTGCTGGGCAACTTGAGGACTGTGTAACGAGCGCAGCACAGCATCCGTCATCAGACTCTCGGTTGGTCTGGGTGAACGGGTTTTATGGTCCTTTGGTGTCTGTTTGCAGACTATGCATTTGTTTATTTTTTTTTTTT
>SJYW01043703.1:307754-329387 GCA_006410735.1 Raphicerus campestris
GTGTGTGTGTGTGTGTGTGTGTGTGTGTGTGTGTGTGTGTGTGTGTGTGTGTGTGTCTATACCCAAAGTAGAAAGGATGCTCAAAAAGCGTCTTGTGGAGCTGGACTGTTTATGTTGCGTGTCAATACACCTTGGGTGTGTGCTAGAAGGTAAACACTGGCAACCACTGTGAATTCAACACGGGGAACAGCAGGTGTACACAGCCTGCGGGAAGCCATAGAACTCTTGCCTGAACAACGATGTGGAAAAGATTCCCACGTCTTAAAACTGATCACTTTGCCTCTGGTGGTGGGTCCATCAAAGCTGGGGATCATAGGGGTCATTTGACTCAATTCCTTTACTCTTTTAGTGCAGGAAGTGAACTCTTAAGCCCTGGAGCGTGAATATGTTATGTGTTAAAGCCTAATTTGGTCTCAAAGGATATTACAAGGTGGCCCCTGAATCCAATAAGTCATAAAAGGGGGTGGGGTGGGCTGGGGTGGGAATTGCTCAAGAAAGGCAAACTGCCAAAGAGTTCCAAATAGCTGAATTCCTCTGTCTCTGACCACCTTGGAGGGCTGCCTCCTGAATCTTCTCCGGCCCCTGCGGCCACGGGGATGAGGGGACAGTCTTTCATCACCCTCTGCAGCGGGGTCTGTCTTGAGATTCCATCTCCTGCTGTGCCCTTGGCTCCATCCCCAGATAATGTCCCCAGATCTGTTTTGGGAACAAACCTCGTGGCTTCGTGAGTCACAGCCCTTCTCCCGCACTCCGCCGTCATCTGCTCCACACACTTGGGACAAAGAGTCTTTCTCTCTCTCTGACCAATCCCCCCAACACTTAATGATTGGGTTTCATGTCGCTGGCCCAGTGCATTATCTGGCTGACAGCTGGTTGTTCGTGCCAAGCTTTAGGTCTGGCAGTCACTTCCCCTGCTCTGTCTGGGCCCCTGTGGTGGCCACAAACCCACAGAACAGCCACAAAGGCGCCCCATCCCCGCATTTACGTTGACAGACAGACAGATGGACAGATGGACGACTGGGTGATCCCCAGGAAAGGATCCCCCTGACAATTCCTCTCTCTGTAGGCTTGGCTGAAATTTCATCTCCTGGCTTTCAGAAAGGGATATTAAACTGAAATATTAAAGCAGGAAAGCCATTTGTTCCCATAGATAAGCTGTGAATCGAGCATTTGACAAATTGAAACCAGATTAATAAAGGAATGATGGGAGGGGGTAGTATCTTCGAGGTCTAGGTGGAGTTAGGACTTGGAAGGTCCTAAGCCTTTGGGAAAACATCAACGCCTAAACTGGGAATGCATACCAAACAAAATACCAGTTTAGCCTGCAGAATCTTTGCAAGTGCTTGTTTAGCTTCAGTTCAATAATTTTCATTATCGTCTCAGTTAACAGTACAAATATTACGGGGGTCAAAGTAGAGACTGTTTTCCTGGCACAGAAAACAGACTTTATAGTTTTAAGCAAAGTAAAAGTTGAAGCAGAATTCACAACAGGAAACACAAAACCTTAATTACAAGCACAGGTCACTTTAAAATAGATCCATTTCCTTCTTATGGTCGTTAGTTAAATAATTGCTAAATACAATAGTTGTAAGCAAAGACGTTTTCTACTCATTCTCCACCGTTTCAGTTGTTTTGAATGAGGCCTGTTGGCCAAGCATTTCTTAATCTGTGCTGGGAATTCCTATCAGTGGCTGGTTTGACAGGCGTGTTGGGGAAGACAAGACTCCCTGGATAAAGCAGTGTGTGTGGCATCTGCTCGAAGGCTGACCTTTGGGCTCCGAGGTGCCCAGACAGGAAGTGCTGTGACTATGGACAAAAACTCTTGGTCAAACTTCAGTCCATCTCCTGAACCTTCCTGTGGACCCACCTGTAAAATCCCAGTTTAGCAAGAACTCTGCTAAGTTTGTTTAATCAGAACTTCTATCAAGATCATGGCATCCAGTCCCATCATTCATGGCGAATAGAAAGGGAAAAAGTGGAAGCTGTTTCAGATTTTATTTTCTTGGGCTCAAAAATCACTGCAGATGGTCTGACTATAGCCATGAAATTAAAAGACACTTGCTTCTAGAACAACAGCTACTTTATATCTGATCCAGTGCCTCATCTCCCAGGTAAAGGTTAACCATCTGGTCTGCCTCCAGCAAGAACCCCTGTTAGGGACCTTCCTGGTGGTCCAGTGGTCAAGACACTTTGCTCCCAATGCATGGGATCTGGGTTCGATCCTTGGTCAGGGAACTAGATACCAAATGTGCTGAAACTAAGACCAATAAATAAATAAATATTTAAAAAATCCTGTTAGGTCAGTTTATTCAGAATCCCTCCTTGCTCCAAAATTTCCTGTTAATAATTTTCCATCCTCTGACCTTTTCCATCCTCTGTTCCTTGGCTATCTCCACTTGTCCAGGCTATTTTTGTTTTTAAATTGAGATTTAATTGACTTTTAGCATGATAGTTTCAAGTGTACAGTATGATTCAGCATTCATACATACTGTGAAATGATCACCACAGTAAAGCTCGTTAACATCCATCACCACAAATAATTATATATATTTTTTATATTGTGATGAGAAATTTTAAGATCTTTTCTCTTAGCAACTTTGAAATACATAGTATGGTATTGTTAATGATAGTCACAATGCTGTAGTCACAATTATATGCCAAGAACATTAAAAAAAATAGCTTAATTTATACCGTTTGACCCATTTCACTCCTCAACCCTCACATCTGGCAACCACCAATCCAATCCATTCTCTCTATCTTTGAATTCCATTTGCTCTGTTTTATATTCCACTTATAAGTAAGATAATATGGTGTTTGTCTTTTTCTATTTCACTTAGCGCAATGTCCTCCAGCCTCATCCACACTGCAGGATTTCCTTCTATTTTAAGGCTGAGTAATACTCCATTGCACATGTATACCACACTCTTTTTACCCATCCCTTAAATGATGAACACTTAGGTTGCTTCCACATCTTGAATTTTGCATAGCATGCTAAATATACATGGAGATGCATATCTTTTCAACTTAATGTTTTCATTTCCTTTGGATAAATACCCAGAAGTGGATTTGCTGGATAATACGATAGCTCTACCACTCATTTCTGAGAAGCCTCCATACTGTTTTCCACAGTGGCTAGCACCAATTTACACTCCCACCAACACTTGCTCTTTTTCGTCATTTTTTGATAATAACCATTCTGACAGGTATGAAGTGATACCTCATTACGGTTTTGATTTGCATTTCCCTGATGGTTTGTGATGCATCTTTCAAGGACTTTTTGATCACCTATAGGCTTTTGTTGAAAAATGTTCTGATTCTCTGCCTGTTTTTAAATTGGAATGTCTGTTTATTTGCTGTTGAGTTGACTTGCTCTATGAGTTCCTTCTATATTTTGGATATTAAACCTTTAACAGATAACATGATTTCTAAATATTTTCTCCCACTTGTTAGGTTGCATTTTCATCTTCTTCATGGTTTGTTTTGCTGTGAAGAAGCTTTCATTTGGATGTAGTCTCACTTGTTTATTTTTGTTTTTGTTGAGCTTGTTTTTGGCATCGAATCCAAAAAATCATTGCCAAGACTAATGTCAAAGAACACAGTTCCTAGGTTTTCCTTCAGGAATTTTGTAGTTTCAGGCTTTACAGTCAAGCCTTTAATCTATGAGGAGGTGGTTTCTGTGTATGGGGTAGGATAGTGGTCCATTTTCATTCTTTAATGAAAGCTGGTGTCCAGTTTTCACAACACTATTTATTGAAAAGACTGTCCTTTCTCCATCATCTATTCCTGGCTCTTTGGTTATACATTAATTGACCATATATATGTAGGTTTCTTTCTGGGCTCTCTATTTTGTTCCATTGATCTCTGTCTGTTTTTACGCCAATACCATCTTGCTTTGATTACTGTTGCACTGTAATATAGCTTAAAATCAGGGAACACGATGCCTCCAGCTTTCTTCTTCTTTCTCAAAATTGCTTTGGCTAGTCAAGGTCTTTTAGAGTTCCATATAAATTTTAGTATTGTTTGTTCTGTTTCTGTGAAAAATACCTTTAAAATTTTGATAGGGATTACACCAAATCCTGTCTCTTATNAAATCAGGGAACACGATGCCTCCAGCTTTCTTCTTCTTTCTCAAAATTGCTTTGGCTAGTCAAGGTCTTTTAGAGTTCCATATAAATTTTAGTATTGTTTGTTCTGTTTCTGTGAAAAATACCTTTAAAATTTTGATAGGGATTACACCAAATCTGTATATTGCTTTGGGTAGTAGGGACATTTTAGCAACATTCTTCCAATCCATGAGCATGGAATATCTTTTCATTTGTTTGTGTCTTCAGTTTCTTTGATCAGTGTCTTACAGCTTTCAATATACAGGTCTTTTACGTCTTGCTTAAATTTATTTCTATTATTTATTTTAATCTTCTTTATGCAACATATATGGAATTGCTTTCTTATTTTCTCTTTCTGCTAGCTTGTTGTTAGTGTATAGAGATGCAACAGGTTTCTGATTCTTAATTTTGTATCCTGAAATATTGCTGAAGTCATTTATTAGCTCTAACTGTTTTTTGTAGATTCTTTAGGTTTTTCTATATATCAATATAATATGTCATCTGCAAAAAGTGACTGTTTTAATTCTTCCTTCCTGATGGGATGCCTATCCTGGCTTTCTTTCTTTCCCTGGCTTTATTGCTCAGGCAAGGACTTTCAATATTACACTGGATAAAATTGGTGAGTGGGCATTCTTTCTTCTTCTTGATCTAAGTGGAAAAGTTTTCAGCTTTTCACAGTTCAGTATGATGTTAGCTGGAGGCGTGTCATAGACTGCCTCCATTTTGTTGTGTTTCTTTCTGTCTATAGTCACTTATGTTGGGAGTTTTTGTCATGAATGATTCTTCAGTTTTTCAAATGTTTTTTCTGCCAGGATGTCTGGCTCTGGGTGAGTGACCACACCATCGTGGTTATATAGGTCATCAAGAACTTTCCTGTATAGTTCTTTTGTGTATTCTTTCCACCTCTTCTTAATCACTTCAGCTTCTGTTAGGTGCTTGCTGTTTCTGTTCTTTATAGTGCCCATCTTCACATGAAACGTTCCTTTGGTATCTCTAATTTTCTTGAAGAATTTCTAAGTTAAGTCGCTTGCTCAGTTGTGTGCGACTCTTTGCAACCCCGTGGACTGTAGCCCACCAGGCTCCTCCGTCCATGGGATTCTCCAGGCAAGAATACTGGAGTGGGTTGCCATTTAGTCTTGCCCATTTTGCTGTTTTGCTCTATTTCTTTGCACTGTTCACTTAAGAAGGCTTTCTTATCTCTCCTTGCTTTCTCTAGAACCATGCATCCAGTTGGGTATGTATTTCCCCTTTCTCCTTTGCCTTTTGCTTCTCTTCTTTTCTCAGCTACTTGTAAGGCATTCTCAGACAACCACTTTGCCTTCTTGCATTTCTTTTTCTTGAAGATGATTTTGGTCACCACCTCCTGTACAATGTCATGAGCCTCTGTCTATAGTTCTTCAGGCACTCTGTGTATCAGATCTAATCCCTTGAATCTATTTGTCACCTCCACTGTATAATCAGAAGAGATGTGATTTAGGTCATACGTGAGTGGTCTAGTGGTTTTCCCTACTTTATTCAATTTAAGTCTGAATTTGGCAATAAGGAGTTCATGATCTGAGCCACAGTCAGCTCCCAGTCTTGTTTTTGCTGACTCTATAGATATTCTCCATCTTCAGCTGCAAAAAATAGAAACAATCTGATTTTGGTATTGACCATCAGGTGATGTC
The DNA here is from genome assembly GCA_006410735.1 of Raphicerus campestris. Classification (NCBI taxonomy): domain Eukaryota; kingdom Metazoa; phylum Chordata; class Mammalia; order Artiodactyla; family Bovidae; genus Raphicerus; species Raphicerus campestris. The sequence continues at coordinate 313,525 of SJYW01043703.1, forward strand.
CATGTGTAGAGTCTTCTCTTGTGTTTTTGGAAGAGGGTGTTTGCTATGACCAGTGCGTTCTCTTGGCAAAACCCTATTAGCTTTTACCCTGTTTCATTTTGTACCCCAAGGCCCCCTTGCGTGTTACTCCTGGTATCTCTTGACTTCCTACTTTTGCACTTATATCTCCGATAATGAAAAGGACATCTTTTTTTTTTTTTTGGTGTTAGTTCTATAAGATCTTGTAGGTCTTCAGAGAACGGTTCAATTTCAGCTTCTTTTGCATTAGTAGTAAGGGCATTGACTTGGATCACTGTGATGTTGAATGGTTTGCCATGGAAACTAACCGAGGTCATTCTGTTGTTTTTGAGATTATTAAAATACACTTACTCTTTGGGAAAAAAGTGATGACAAACCTAGACAGCATATTAAAAAGCAGAGATATCACTTTGCCAACAAAGGTCTGTCTAGTCCAAGCTACAATTTTTCCAGTAGTCAAGTACAGATGTGAGAGTTGGGCCATAAAGAATGCTGAGCACTGAAGAATTGATGCTTTTGAACTGTGATGTTGGAGTAGACTCTTGAGAGTCCCTTGGACTGCAAGGAGATCAAACCAGTCAATCCTGAAAGAAATCAACTCTAAATATTTATTGGAAGGACTGATGCTGAAGCTGAAGTTCCAATACTTGGGCCACATGATAGGAAGAGCTGACTCATTGGGAAATTCCAGATGCTGGGAAAGATTGAAGGCAGGAGGAGAAGGGGGTGGCAGAGGATGAGACAGTTGGATGGTATCACTGACTCAACGGACGTGAGTTTGAGCAAACTCAAGGAGATAGTGAAGGGCAGGAAAGTCTGGCGTGCTGCAGTCAATGGGGCTGCAGATAGTCAGACACAACTGAGCTGAACTGAACCTAGAAGTTCCCTACATATAAAACCATGTCAGTAGCAGACAGAGACAATTTTACTTCTTCCTTTCCAATTATGGTAGCTTTACTTCTTTTTAGCCGACTGCTGTGTCAAGGACTCTCAGTACTATATTGACGAGGAGTTGTGAGAATGTACACCCTTATGTACTTTTTTCTTTTAAAAAATAATATATATTTGGCTGTGCCAAATCTTAGTTATGGTATACGGAATCAACATGCAGAGTCTACGTCCCCAAACAGGGATCGAACCTAGGCCCCCTGCAAGGGAGCATGGAGTCGTAGCCCCTGGACCACCAGGGAAGCCCCCACCATTATGTTGCTGATCTCCAAAACATTTACCTGACTTTTACCACTGAGTGTGATATATGCTGTGGACTTTTCAGATATTGCTGTTATTATGTTAAGGACATTCCTTCTATACCTAATTAGTTGAGTTTTTTCAATGAACAGATATTGAATTTTCTCAAATGCCTTTTCTGCATCTAGATGATTATATGACTTTTGATTCTTCACACTGTGAATATTCTATATGTTTTTTAGTTTGATCACTGATGGTTTGACCATTTTATGCATCCCTACTGTTTTGTGGTTAATAAAAAAAAAATGCCTTCAATGTGAGTTTCTGAGACTGTAATTGGTTCATCTTTTGAAGAATTCTTGCCCACTGAATTGAATCCAATTCAACAAAGTTTGTAGAGAAGACTAAAGAAAAAAATAGGGCAAAAGGTTAAATACATACGCCTATATCAAGTGTAAATGTTCTGTTTGCCTGTGCCAAGACAAATATTATAAAGGAGAAGCATTATTTTGTTCTCTCTCTTGTGCTACATAAAGTTTTATCTCCTGTCTCCCTCTCCAAACATACCCCTGATCAGTGGGGACCCCATAATGTTGTAAATAGCAGTTTCTTAGAGCAGAGTTAAGAGGCATTTCTGTAAATGATGTATTTTAACCTTCTCAAGTTGCTTCTGAAAGAAATAGTGGTGAAGTTAACTGTAACCTCAAAACATGTCCAGATAAGAAATGTTTCTGTTTATAAAATTTTTTTTTATTAATGTGATTGCTTTGTGTATCCTGAACCATCCTTGCATCCCAGATAGAAATCTGATTTGATCATAGTGAATGACTGTTTTAAAATGCTGCATGTCTAGTGGTGATACATTCTTTAGCTCCTGTTCAGGAAAATCTTTATCCTTCCTTCATGTTGAAGGGCAGCCATGCTGAGTATGGTGCTCTTGGTTGAGAGTTTATTCCCTTGAAAAATTATGTCATCCCATTCTTTTCTGACCTTGCCTCTAATGAGAAATTCTTTAATAATCTTGTGGGGGTTTCTTTTTATGTAACTTCCTTTTTCTTGATGGCTTTGTAATTTTTCTTTGACTTTTTTTTACACAAATTTAATTATGGTGTTTCTCAGTGTACCCTTCTTAGATTCAATTTATTGGGAGTCCTTGGGGTCTCTTGAACCTGAATATGTTTCTCTCTCCATGTTTGGGAAGTTTTCAGACATTATTGCTTTAAATTTTATCACTGTCAATTTATCATCTCCTTTTAGAATTTCCATAATACAAATATTCTTTCTTTCACTGTGTCCCCAAATTCCCAGAGGCTTTCCTCACTGTTTCTCATCCTTCCTCTTTTGCTCCTGAGTGAATAATTTCAAATGCCATATCTTTCCAGTCACTCTGCTCCTTTCGTTTCCATGGTTGATTCTGCTTTTCAAGCTCTCTGTTAAACTCTTCAGTATTATTATTGTGTATATTTTTAGCCCTAGGATTTCTTTTTTAAAAAAGGATTTCTATTTCTGTTTAATTCTTCATTTTATTCATGTATTATTTTCCCAATTCTTGTAGCTCACTAAACTTCTTTAGGAGAGTTATTCAGAATTCTGTCTGAGAGTTCATAGAGCTCCATGCTTTGGGGTCAGTTATTAACTTTTGTTTTCTTTGGTGGTGTCACCGGTACCTGATCTTTAATGGCACTGAGTCCTTACATTGGTATCTACACATTTAAGCAGGTGGCCCTTTTCAGTCGTAGCAAATTTGCTTTGGCAGAGGCAGCTGTTCACTGTTCCGCTCAGTTTGGGTTTCTGGACGTGTCTGTTGCTACTGTCCTTGGGCGTGGTACCTGCTACCAGAGTACTCTGGGGTGAGGTCAGGATGGGCCTCTGTGCCCCTGACTAAGAACGTCTGGATAGGACTGCTGGCTTTGTTTCCTGTCCAGGTGAGGCTGTGATGGGCTCTGTGTGCACCTTGAACTATTAAAAATTTTTTGATTCCTTTCCCCAGTGAAGGCACTGAAAAAGTATATATGCCTCAGGCCCCACAAAACCTGAATGTATCCTTTCTGAGTTTGTCTGTATGACAAATAAATAGAAGTGGCATTTATTGGGAGAAAAGTGTGTACATTTACAATTTTAAAAATATTATAAAATTGCCTCCTAAGAAAGTTGTCCAATTTTCATTCCCAACAGTAAAATATGGATTGCCTTCTTCCTGCATCGCCACCAGTGTATTATGAAGGNTTATTGGGAGAAAAGTGTGTACATTTACAATTTTAAAAATATTATAAAATTGCCTCCTAAGAAAGTTGTCCAATTTTCATTCCCAACAGTAAAATATGGATTGCCTTCTTCCTGCATCGCCACCAGTGTATTATGAAGGCAGTCACCAAACTTTTGGATCTTCATGAATATAGTGAGAGAAAATAGGAACTCCTGGTTCTCTTCTGTATTTTGGGGGAGGGGGTGTTATGATGGAGGTTTTGAGTTTTGCCAAGAGAACACAGTGGTCACAGTGGTCTCTTCCAACAACACAAGAGAAGACTCTACACATGGACATCACCAGATGGTCAACACTGAAACCNTTGCAATTTGATCTCTGGTTCTTCTGCTTTTTCTAAATCCAACTTTACATCTGTAAATTCTCAGTTCATGCACTGTTGAAGCCTAGCTTGAAGGATTTTGAGCATGACCTTGCTAGTATGTGAAATAAGCACAATTTTATGGTGGTTTGAACATTACTTGGCATTGTCCTTCTTTGGATTGGAATGAAAACTGACCTTTTCCAGTCCCATGTCCAGTGCTGTGTTTTCCAAATTTGCTGATGTACTGAGTGCATTATCATCTTTTAGGAATTGAATCAGTTCAGCTGGAATTCCATCACCTCCACTCGTTTTGTTTGTATTAATGCTTCCTAAGGCCCCCTTGACTTTACACTCCAGGATGTCTGGCCCTAGGTTAATAACCACACCATCGTGGTTATTTGGATCATTAAGGACTTTTTTGTACAATGTGTGTCTTCTTGCCACCTCCTCTTGATCTCTGATGCTTCTGTTAGGCCCTTTGCTCTTTCTGTCCTTTATTGTGCCCATCTTTGCATAACATATTCCCTTGGTATCTCCAGTTTTCTCAAATAGATCTCTAGACTTTCCCATTCTATTGTTTCCCTCTATTTCTTTGCACTGTTTCCTTAAGAAGGCTTTCTTATCTCTCCCCGCTATTCTTTGGAATTCTGCATTCAGTTGGGTATCTTTCCCTTTTTCCTTTGCCTTTTGCTTCTTTCCTTTTCTCAGCTATTTTTTTGTAAGGCCTCCTCAGACAACCATACTGCCTTCTTGTGGGTTTTTTTTTTTTTTCCTGCCTTGGTTTTGGTCACCACCTCCTGTACAGTGTTACAAACCTCCGTCCATAGAGTTTTAGTCATTTTGTCTAACAGATTTAATCCCTTGAATGTATTTGTCTCCACTATATAATCATAAGGGTCAGTCCTGAGTGGCCTAGTGGTTTTCCCTACTTTCTTCAATTTAAGTCTGAATTTGGCAATAAGGAGTTCATGATCTGAGCCACAGTAAGCTCCTGGTCTTGTTTTTTGCTGACTATATAGAGCTTCTCTTTCTTCCGCTGCAAAGAATATAATCAATCTAACTTTGGTATTGACCATCTGGTGATGTCCGTGTGTAGAGTCATCTCTTATGTCATTGGAAGAAGTTGTTTGCTATGACCAGTATGTTCTCTTGGCAAAACTCTGTTAGCCTTTGCCCTGCTTTATTTTGTACTTCAAGGTCAAACTTGCCTGTTACTTCAGGTGTCTCTTGACTTCCTAATTTTGCATTCCAATCCCCTATGATGAAAAGGACATCTTGTTTAGGTGTTAGTTCTAGAAGATCTTGTAGGTTTTCATAGAACGGTTCAACTTCAGCTTATTTAGCATTAGCAGTCAAGACATAGACCTAGATTACTGTAATATTGAATGATTTGCCTTGGAAGTGAATGAGGGTCATTCTGTCTTTCTGTTTTGAAATTTCACCCAACTACTGCATTTCAGACTCTCATTGACTATGAGGGCTATTCTGTTTCTTCTAAGGGATTCTCTCCCATAGTAGTAGATATAATGTCATGGTTAAGCATCTGTCTACAATGCAGGAGACCTGGGTTCGATCCCTGGGTCGGGAAGATTCCCTGGAGAAGGAAATGGCAACCCACTCCAGTACTCTTGCCTAGAAAATCCCAAGGACGGAGGAGCCTGATGCAGGAGGAGCCTGGTGCAGGCTACTGTCCATGGAATCACAAAGAGTTGGACACGACTGAGTGACTTCATTTTCACTTTCATTCCCATTTTAGTTCACTGACTCCTGAAATGTCAGTGTTCACTCTTTCCATCTCCTATTTGGCTGCATTGAATTTACCTTGATTTGTGGACCTAACATTCCGGGTTCTCATGTAATATTGCTCTTTACAGCATTGGACTTCACTTTTAACACCAGACACATCCACAACTGGGTGCCATTTCTGCTTTGACTCCACCTCTTTATTCTTCTAGAGCTATTTTCCCGCCCTTCAGCAGTAGCACATTGGACACCTACTGACCTGGGGGGCTCATCTTCTGGGGTCATATCTTTTTGCCTTTTCATACTGTTCTTGGGGTTCTCAAAGCAAGAATACTGAAGGGGTTTGCCATTCCTTCTCCAGTGGATCATGTTTGGTCAGAACTGTCTATCATGACCATAGAGTGACAGGTGGGTGACTGTCAGCTGCAGAAGTCATTATAAAAGCTTGAGAACAATTATACCAAAGAAGTTCTCGCTCTGATGTGAAGGTTCTCAGTCCCAGACTCCCCAACCTGGGGATCGGGCAAAGGGACTGGGAATCCCCAGATTTGAAGGCTTGCATGATTTGATTACAGAACTTCCACAAGAGTGGGGGAAGCAGAGACACTTGGAGGGCACAAACAAAACCTTATGCCCACCAGGACCCAGGAGGAAGGAGTGGGGACCCCGCATGAGGCGGAGCCGGACTTGCCTGTGTTTGGGACTCTCCTGAAGAGGGTCAGCTGTGGCCTGCTGGCAGCAGTAGGCATGCGGGGGGCGGGAATGCGGCGTGTTGGCAAAAGTCCTCCTGGAGGAGGTCGCCGTTAGCCCCAGCATAGAGACTGACAACTCCAGGACGGGGCTGCCTCCGGCCAAACTCCTGGGAGGGAACACAGTTCCACCCACCAGCAAAAAATTGGATTAAGGATTTGGTTAGCTCTGCCCACAAGAGCTAGGGCCAGTCTTCCTCACACCCAGTCCCTCCTATCAGGAAGCTTGGACAAGCCTCTTATCCTCATCCATCAGAAGGCAGACAGAAGAAACAAGAGCTGAAATCCCGTGGTCTCCAGCATGAAAACCGCAATCCTTTAGTCTGGGTCTTAGCAACACATACGCAACAGAGCTGCATCTGGCTTACAATTTTGGATATTTTTGTCACAGTTTAGTCACTAAGTTGTGCCTGACTCTTTTGCGACCCTCAAGGACTGTAGCCCTCCAGGCTCCTCTGTCCCAGGGATTTCCCAGGCAAGAGTACTGGAGTGGGTGGCCATCCCCTTCTCCAGGGGATCTTCCTGACCCAGGAATTGAACCCACGTCTCCTGCACTGGCAGGTGGATTCTTGACTACTGAGCCACCAGGGAAGCCATTTGGATATATAGTGGGACCAAAAAATAAGCCACTGTGAACACGTGGGCTGTTACAGCAGTATAACATAAAAGCTGACATATCCGTGCTCCACACCTTTGCCTTTACTTCTTATTCATAAGGCTATGACCTGGAATCATCACCTACCTACTCACTCAGCAAGACTCTAGCAGTGACTCTTTTTCCAGATTTTCTTGTATTGTGGTGAAAGTCACATAATCTAAGATGATTTTAATCATATTTAACTGTACACTTTCGTGGCACTAAGTACATTCCTATTGTGCAACTTTCACCATCATCCGTCTCCCGAGTTTTTCACCTCCCTAAACTGAAACTCTGTCCCCGTTAAAGATCCACATTCCCCCTCCCCATCCCCTACCCCACTGTCTACCAGTGTACTTTATGACTCTGAATTTTACGCTTCGAAGACGATGGCACCCCACTCCAGTGCGCTTGCCTGGCAAATCCCATGGATGGAGGAGCCTGGTAGGCTGCAGTCCATAGGGTCTCGAAGAATCAGACACGACTGAGTGACTTCACTTTCACTTTTCACTTTCATGCATTGGAGAAGGAAATGGCAACGCACTCCAGTGTTCTTGCCTGGAGAATCCCAGGGACGGGGGGAGCCTAGAGTCTATGGAGTCGCACAGAGTCAGACACGACTGAAATGACTTAGCAGTAGGCACCTCATATAAGTGGAACCAAACAGTCCTTGTCTGCACCTACTGTAAACTGGAGTGCATTTTTAAGGTTGACTTGGTAAACGTCCTTCAGATTGTACCTTCTTTTCTTTGTTTCTCTAGGAGTCACTCTTGGATCTTCCTTCTCTTACCCTACACATTGAATCCATCTTTTGGCAAATCCTGTTGTTTCTATCTCAAAAATATATTACAAATCCACTCAGAATCTTTACCGTCATGGCCATCTCTTGCCTACATGAGATGGCCTGCCAAAGCCTGCCACCTGGTCCCCAGTTCTCTTCTTGTCCCCTTCCAATCCATTCTCTAAGGAGCTGCGGAAGTCATTATAAAAGGATCGTACCATTCTTCTGTCTAAATCCCTCCCTGGTTTCCCAGTAGCTTTGTCAGGAAATACAACACTTTATTTTTACATGACCTACACATTGTACCTGGTCTGTCTCTTGTTTTTCTCCCNTCACATAATCTAAGATGATTTTAATCATATTTAACTGTACACTTTCGTGGCACTAAGTACATTCCTATTGTGCAACTTTCACCATCATCCGTCTCCCGAGTTTTTCACCTCCCTAAACTGAAACTCTGTCCCCGTTAAAGATCCACATTCCCCCTCCCCATCCCCTACCCCACTGTCTACCAGTGTACTTTATGACTGAATTTTACGCTTCGAAGACGATGGCACCCCACTCCAGTGCGCTTGCCTGGCAAATCCCATGGATGGAGGAGCCTGGTAGGCTGCAGTCCATAGGGTCTCGAAGAATCAGACACGACTGAGTGACTTCACTTTCACTTTTCACTTTCATGCATTGGAGAAGGAAATGGCAACGCACTCCAGTGTTCTTGCCTGGAGAATCCCAGGGACGGGGGGAGCCTAGAGTCTATGGAGTCGCACAGAGTCAGACACGACTGAAATGACTTAGCAGTAGGCACCTCATATAAGTGGAACCAAACAGTCCTTGTCTGCACCTACTGTAAACTGGAGTGCATTTTTAAGGTTGACTTGGTAAACGTCCTTCAGATTGTACCTTCTTTTCTTTGTTTCTCTAGGAGTCACTCTTGGATCTTCCTTCTCTTACCCTACACATTGAATCCATCTTTTGGCAAATCCTGTTGTTTCTATCTCAAAAATATATTACAAATCCACTCAGAATCTTTACCGTCATGGCCATCTCTTGCCTACATGAGATGGCCTGCCAAAGCCTGCCACCTGGTCCCCAGTTCTCTTCTTGTCCCCTTCCAATCCATTCTCTAAGGAGCTGCGGAAGTCATTATAAAAGGATTGTACCATTCTTCTGTCTAAATCCCTCCCTGGTTTCCCAGTAGCTTTGTCAGGAAATACAACACTTTATTTTTACATGACCTACACATTGTACCTGGTCTGTCTCTTGTTTTTCTCCCACCCTATCACATACCAGTCTCTTCCTTGCTTGCCCCCTTTTTCATTTTTAAGATAACGTCTCTTTTTTCCCTTGTGGCTCAGCTGATAAAGAATCTGCCTGCAATGCGGGAGACCTGGTTTCAATCCCTAGGTTGGGAAGCTTCCCTGGAGAAGGGAATGGCTATGCACTCCAGTATTTTGGCCTGGAGAATTCCATGGAGTGTAGAGTCCATGGGGTCGCAAAGAGTCAGACACAACTGAGTGCTCCTTCTTACCCTGGGCTTTTCCTCTCACTCTTTAAATGGCTAGCTCTTTGATTCTGAGCTAGATAGCTAAATTTTGGCATCTTAGAAGCCTTTCCTGGCCATGCCATCTAATCAAGCTCCCCTCCCCATGATTCTGTCTCCATTCCTGTTCCTTTATTCATGAATATAAAGTTAGATATTTTAACCTGCTTTTCCCATAGAAACGTTTCCTTTAAGAGGGCAGAGACAGTAGCTGTCTTACTGTGTTTTTCCCCAGAGCCTCGCACACAATAGGGGCTTAGTAAAAACTTGTTGAGTGAATGAATCTTTGCGAGCAGGCTTCCCAGGGGGCATAGCGGTAAAGAATCCGCCTGTCAAAGCAGGAGACATAAGATATACAGGAGACATAAGATATGCAGGAGATATAAGATATGCAGGAGACATAAGATATGCAAGAGACATAAGATTTGCAGGTTCGGTCCCTGGGTGGGGAAGATCCCCCAGAGAAAGAAATTGCAACCCACTGCTGTATTCATGCCTGGAGAAGCCCAAGGACAGAGGAGCCTGGCGGGCCATGGTCCATGGGGCCACAGAGTTGGGCATGACTGAAGCGACTTCACACACTCTCAGGTGGGTACAGAGCAACCACAGAAAGAATTAGCCTGGCAGACGACCAGGCCTGCAACTAACCCTAATCTCGGGGATCTCCTTGGCTGGCTGCCTGTCTCGGCTGCACACGGGTAAAGGAAAACACTGCATGTTCCAGGCCCTCAGGCTTCTCCGTGCCTAGCACACGGCTTTCCCCAGATGTTGGCCCTCTGGCCTGACCACGCAGGCCGCCAGGTCCCGAAGCCAGGTCTCTGCTTCTCGTTAACAGGGCGGCCAGATGGCTGGCGGGTGTCTCCCTGGGGTAAGGAGCAGATTGCTCCAGGAGAGGGCGGCGGTGGGAGATGGCTCAGCTCTCAGAGCAGGCTTAGAGGGCGGTGTCTGCTAGATCAGCGGTGCCCCTGAGACAAATTTCAGTTGTGCTGGTTTCCTCTATTCCCCCAAAGCCCTCTCAGCCAGTCATCCTGACCCCCTGCCTCTACCACTTCTCCCCAGTCAGTCTTTCCCTACTCACACCCAATCCTTTCCAGTAACACCACTCCTCCCAGGCTCAGGGGTGAGGGGACTTCCCTGGCAATCCGGTGGTTAACACCCGAGCTTCCAGTGCAAGGCTGTGGGCTCGATCCCTGGCTGGGGAGCCGATATTCCACAGGTGGTGCGGCATGGCCCAAAATAAAAATAAAAAATGTGGGTGTCCTACCACTCCACTGTGTGGGCTTCCCACCAGTTCCCAGTCTTGGACTCAGAGCTTCTGGCGCCTGAGTGAGAACTTTGGATGGGAGAGGTGGGTGTCTGTAGAACCATTAACATTTGACGAATAAAATGAAAAGCGTGATTTAATGGTGCGTAAGGGTTGTAAAGAAGCATGTTTCTAGGAAAACCTCATAAATATCACAGTTGACTGTTACTAAGGAAGTAAAAAGAAAAACCAAGCTCAGGGTGAGAGAGGTGAGTATTTCCGCTTTCCCTCCCCCTGCTTCACCTCCCTGTCCCCCCTGCTCTCCAGGGCTCGTGGGGAGAGGTGTGCTTGTTAGGGCTGTGCTGATGACGACTGGCCAGAGCTGAAAAATACCGGTGGAGTTTGCTATCAGCCTGACTGCAGAAGGACAGTGAAAGCCCTGGGTTCAGAGTAGATAGTACTTTGCTCCACATTCCTTCTGCTTCTTAAATATCTGTATATTCAAATTTACTTTTCATGCTGGGATTCAGCCCCACTTTGAATTTACTGCTTCTCATTAGCTTTTGGGCCATGAAAAATGACAGTGCTACACCTTTCGTGTCTGATTTTATCACAGATGAGGCGAACTTGGAGGCTTCAAGTGGGTGGTGGGAGGGAAAAGCTTAGGAGAAGCATGTTGTTCGCCACTATGAATTACCTGGTATTGCACAAGGTTTGGAGTATGAAAAAGGCCTTCCGATACTTATACACGGTCTATTCCTTTCTCCACTATAGATGTTCTCATATTCTTTTGTATGTGAACACTGCAGGAATGTCTTCCCCCATTCACTATGTTTACAGCGTGTTTTGCCTGTTGGTAGATATTTTAACTTTGTTTTGGCAATTATTCTTTATATGGATGTCTTAACTTTTAATATATTATTTTTTCGTTAAAATTTATGTAACACAACTTCTGTCTTTTGCTTTATGGATGCTGGTGTCTTTGTCTTTAAGAAATCCTTCCCACTTACAAAGCTTTTCTTATAATCATTAAGCTTTAGACTTTGAACTATCAGTCCATCTGGAGTTGATGTTTCTGCGTATATGGTGTGAAGTAGAGTCTTTTTCCCCATACAGATTTTCCATAATGTCCCTCTAACTTGGACCATCTTTGTTATACACTAACTTTCTATACACGTGGGGGTCCATTTCTTGCTATTCTTTTTTGTTGATCTGTGTGTCTCCGTTCACCTGCTCTATCTTAATTACTATTGCTCTGTTATGACTCATCTTATCTGGTAGAACAAGCCTTGTCACATACTTGGTTCAGGAGAGTTTTAAATATTAGGAAGCTCTGAGAATCAGCCTGTCAGAACACAAACATATGCACAAACAATGGAATTGACTTTATAGATTTTGGAGGAAATTGACATTTTTACTATACTGTCTTCCTACATATACGCTGTATCCCTTTTTGTGTACTTAATGTATTTCGTGTTAGCCTTCATTGTTTAGATGTTTTTAAGGTCTGTCTAGTCAAGGCTATGGTTTTTCCAGTGGTCATATATGGATGTGATAGTTGGACTATAAAGAAAGCTGAACGCTGAAGAACTGATGCTTTTGAACTGTAGTGTTGGAGAAGACTCTTGAGAGTTCCTTGGACTGCAAGGAGATTCAACCAGTCCATTCTAAAGGAGATCAGTCCTGGGTGTTCATTGGAAGGACTGATGCTGAAGCTGAAACTCCAGTACTTTGGCCACCTCATGAGAAGAGTTGACTCATTGGAAAAGACTCTGATGCTGGGAGGGATTGAGGGCAGGAGGAGAAGGGGATGACAGAGGATGAGATGGCTGGATGGCATCACCGACTTGATGGACATGTGTCTGAGTGAACTCTGGGAGTTGCTGATGAACAGGGAGGCCTGGTGTCCTGCGATTCATGGGGTCGCAAAGAGTTGGACATGACTGAGTGAACTGAACTGAAGGTATTCTATTAATAATAACTTATAATTTCCCCAGTATTCTATGCACAATTTATGTTTTTAAAGTATTTCATGCTCTTGGATGTTGTTTCATGTACATATATTTTTTAGTTGCTTGCATATAGGAATGTGGTTTAGCAATTTTATTTATTTTTGACTGTGCTGGGTCTTTGCTGCTGCACGGGCTTTCCCTGCTTGTGGTGTGAAGGACTCTCATCGTGGTGACTTCTCGTTGCAGAGCTTGGTCTCGGGTGCATGGACTGAGTGATTGCAGTATGTGGGCTCCACAGTTGCAGCACCTGGCTCTGGAGCACAGGCTCAGCTGCCTGTGGGGCTCAGCTGCCTGCGGGATGCAGGATCTTCCTGGACTAGGAATCGAACCCATGTCTCCTGCATTGGCAGGCAGACTCTGCCTCTGAGCCAACATGGAAGCCCCCATGAATACATTATTTTTTATACTGATTTTTGTGCCTAAAATGTTTCTGAACTCTAGTAATTTGAAAATATTCCTGGCTTTTCTATATAGATAACTCTATCTTTTGCAAGTTAGGACAGTTTTTTTTTTTTTTTTTCATAATCATTAGAGTTCTTATTTCTTCTGTTTTGGCATATGGCTAGAACCCCCAGTAAATGTTGAGTAGCATTGATGAGAATAAGTAACCTTATCCTGTTTCAGTCTTTTAAAACATTAAGCCTAATTTCACCATTTGGCTCAGAAAATACCCCTATCAGAAGATGACACTAAGAGTTTTAACCATTTCTACATGTTGACTTAAAATTTTCCTATTTATTTAGAGATAATTACACATTATCTCCTCCTTTGTTAATGTATTCATCTTGCAATATTTGGGTTGACCATATGTGTATATGGGTATGTTTTACTGTACTTTATTATACTGTATATATGATTACACAAGATATTCCTTTATAGTATTGTCTTTATATAGTTTTTTTGTTTTGAAGGGGAGGGGTCCTAGAGAAAGGTTTTTATTATTTCCTCCTTTTTATTGAGCTGTAGTTAACATGATATTATATTAGTTTCAGCTATGTGATATACTGATTTGATATACATATAATTATCACTACAACTCTAGTTAACATCCATCACAAGTATTGACAGTTATATAATTTTTTCTTAACAGAACTTTTAAGACTTATTCTCTTAGCAGCTTTCCAGTTTGTGATACAGCAACATGAACTATAGTCACTGTGTTGCATTTATATCTGTAGAATTTACTTGTTATACCTGGAATTTGCACCTTTCGACCACCTTCAACCATGCTGTCACCCCCCCCATCTCTGGTGACCACCAAACTGTCCTCTGTATCTCTGAGTTTGTTTTTTGTAGAATCCATGTATAAGCAAGAAAATAGGTTTTTGACTTTCTCTGACTTATTTTACTTGAATAAGGCACTAAACGTCGATCTGTGTTGTCACAAACGCCAGCATTTACATTTCCACGGCCGAGTAATTCTCTATTGTGTGTGTCGCACGCTTGCCTTTTCTTTACCCATCTGTGGACACTTAGGTTGTTCCCATGTCTTCATTATTGTGAGTAAAGCTTCAGTGAACACGGGGATGCAGATATCTTTTTGAGTTAATGTTTTCACTGCAGATAAATACCCAGAAGTAGAATTGCTGGATCATATGGTAATTATTTAATTTAGCTGTTTAGTTTATATGTATAAAACTGCATAGAACTACACAGAGAAATCGCCCAAATATATGGATGCCCAGATGAGCTAAGTCAGAATCCCTGATGAGCGTGCATTTTTAATGCTTTTTGTTGAATTAAACTGATTTAACTTGGCTTCGCTGGTCTCTCCTGCAGCGCTTGGGCTTCTCTTGTTGGGAAGCACAGGCTCTAGAATGAGGGCTTCGCAGTCGCAGCGCTTGGGCTTTGCCGCCCCACAGCACGTGGGATCCTCCAGGAGCAGGGACTGACCCATGTCACCTGCATCATCAGGCAGATTCCTAACCCCTGATCCCCTAATAAAGTTTGACTGTGTATTTCTAAACTCCTCAGATGATTCTAACGTTCTGTCAGGGTTGAGTCCCTGCCCTAGGCATTTTCACAGAAATACCTCGACAGGAATTTTACAGCATATTTGCAACACTCTGTTAGAAACAGAATTTGGTTGAAAAAGACATTAAAATCTCCAAATCATTAATTCCTGTCGACAACTAAATATCGTGTGCATTTATCATATCCCTCTGAACATTCCAGATCCTCACTATTCAAGCAGCTTCCATGACATCATCTGGGAGCTTTTTATAAAAGCAACATTTCAGGCCCCACCCAGATCTACAGAACCACAATCTGCCTTTTCACAGTGCAAATTCACGTTTGAGTGTGAGAAACTCTCTTTAAACTCTTCCTTACGTTCTCAAGCTCAGAGTTTTCTCAAACGCTTTTCAAACACAGTTACAAAGGGGCATGGTTTTAAGTAATTATCTAGAAATTAAATCTTTTAAGCCCCTAAATAGCACTTGCAAAAATATGAGAGGATAATATTTAATGTGTCACATGGTGAAAAATGTTCTATTAAACTGGGTGCACATAACGAGAGTGGCTTGCCAAACACAAAGACACTTACATTGACAACATCAAATGACGCCTCATTTGAATTTCTTCCTCTCCAGTGTTTGCCTTTCAAGCAGTTTACTGAGTTTGATCAAGGCTATCCCTTATGCATAGACAGGTTCAGTTTGTGCCATCTCTGATGCAAAGAGTGGCCACAGTGTGGGTAAGGGGTTCTGAGTTTAGATTGTTTGTGTTAATTGAATGATCTTGGAGGGAGCAGCTTCTCTGATAGTGAAGTGGAGGGCTGGACCAGATGAATGGTTTTGAGATGCATGGGAAGTATCCACAGAGGCTCTGTGGGGGGTGACCCCATGGAAAGGTCAGGACCTTTGGACCAAGGTCTGGACCTCTCTCCCTCCTCAGTCTTTAACCAGAGCAGTTCTCCTGACAGCTATCCTGTCTACTGCAGCTTTCACACGACCTCACTTCAAGGGTTCTGCCATTTAAAAAAGGCTGAAAACAACTGTTAATTAAGGTTTCTTGGAAACACACTGTTTCTAAGGACCATTGTGGTAATATGAAGGTAATCACATGCATGTGATAGATACTAGCAAACATTTAAAAAATAAACATTATTTTGCACTGGAGAGGATGAGATGGTTGTATTCATTGTTGTACAGTTGCTCAGTCATGTCTGACTCTTTGCGACCCCATGGACCGCAGCATGTCAGGCTTCCCTGTCCTTCACTATTTCCTGGAGTTTGCAGGAACTCATGTCCATTGAGTCAGTGATGCCATCCTACAATCTCATCCTCTGTCATCCCTTCTCCTCCTACCTTCAGTCTTTCCCAGCATCAGGGTCTTTTCCAATGAGTCAGTTCTTCACATCAGGTGGCCAAAGTATTGGAGTTTC
>SJYW01043703.1:330723-349601 GCA_006410735.1 Raphicerus campestris
CTCCACTATATAATCATAAGGGTCAGTCCTGAGTGGCCTAGTGGTTTTCCCTACTTTCTTCAATTTAAGTCTGAATTTGGCAATAAGGAGTTCATGATCTGAGCCACAGTAAGCTCCTGGTCTTGTTTTTTGCTGACTATATAGAGCTTCTCTTTCTTCCGCTGCAAAGAATATAATCAATCTAACTTTGGTATTGACCATCTGGTGATGTCCGTGTGTAGAGTCATCTCTTATGTCATTGGAAGAAGTTGTTTGCTATGACCAGTATGTTCTCTTGGCAAAACTCTGTTAGCCTTTGCCCTGCTTTATTTTGTACTTCAAGGTCAAACTTGCCTGTTACTTCAGGTGTCTCTTGACTTCCTAATTTTGCATTCCAATCCCCTATGATGAAAAGGACATCTTGTTTAGGTGTTAGTTCTAGAAGATCTTGTAGGTTTTCATAGAACGGTTCAACTTCAGCTTATTTAGCATTAGCAGTCAAGACATAGACCTAGATTACTGTAATATTGAATGATTTGCCTTGGAAGTGAATGAGGGTCATTCTGTCTTTCTGTTTTGAAATTTCACCCAAGTACTGCATTTCAGACTCTCACTGACTATGAGGGCTATTCTGTTTCTTCTAAGGGATTCTCTCCCATAGTAGTAGATATAATGTCATGGTTAAGCATCTGTCTACAATGCAGGAGACCTGGGTTCGATCCCTGGGTCGGGAAGATTCCCTGGAGAAGGAAATGGCAACCCACTCCAGTACTCTTGCCTAGAAAATCCCATGGACGGAGGAGCCTGATGCAGGAGGAGCCTGGTGCAGGCTACTGTCCATGGAATCACAAAGAGTTGGACACGACTGAGTGACTTCATTTTCACTTTCATTCCCATTTTAGTTCACTGACTCCTGAAATGTCAGTGTTCACTCTTTCCATCTCCTATTTGGCTGCATTGAATTTACCTTGATTTGTGGACCTAACATTCCGGGTTCTCATGTAATATTGCTCTTTACAGCATTGGACTTCACTTTTAACACCAGACACATCCACAACTGGGTGCCATTTCTGCTTTGACTCCACCTCTTTATTCTTCTAGAGCTATTTTCCCGCCCTTCAGCAGTAGCACATTGGACACCTACTGACCTGGGGGGCTCATCTTCTGGGGTCATATCTTTTTGCCTTTTCATACTGTTCTTGGGGTTCTCAAAGCAAGAATACTGAAGGGGTTTGCCATTCCTTCTCCAGTGGATCATGTTTGGTCAGAACTGTCTATCATGACCATAGAGTGACAGGTGGGTGACTGTCAGCTGCAGAAGTCATTATAAAAGCTTGAGAACAATTATACCAAAGAAGTTCTCGCTCTGATGTGAAGGTTCTCAGTCCCAGACTCCCCAACCTGGGGATCGGGCAAAGGGACTGGGAATCCCCAGATTTGAAGGCTTGCATGATTTGATTACAGAACTTCCACAAGAGTGGGGGAAGCAGAGACACTTGGAGGGCACAAACAAAACCTTATGCCCACCAGGACCCAGGAGGAAGGAGTGGGGACCCCGCATGAGGCGGAGCCGGACTTGCCTGTGTTTGGGACTCTCCTGAAGAGGGTCAGCTGTGGCCTGCTGGCAGCAGTAGGCATGCGGGGGGCGGGAATGCGGCGTGTTGGCAAAAGTCCTCCTGGAGGAGGTCGCCGTTAGCCCCAGCATAGAGACTGACAACTCCAGGACGGGGCTGCCTCCGGCCAAACTCCTGGGAGGGAACACAGTTCCACCCACCAGCAAAAAATTGGATTAAGGATTTGGTTAGCTCTGCCCACAAGAGCTAGGGCCAGTCTTCCTCACACCCAGTCCCTCCTATCAGGAAGCTTGGACAAGCCTCTTATCCTCATCCATCAGAAGGCAGACAGAAGAAACAAGAGCTGAAATCCCGTGGTCTCCAGCATGAAAACCGCAATCCTTTAGTCTGGGTCTTAGCAACACATACGCAACAGAGCTGCATCTGGCTTACAATTTTGGATATTTTTGTCACAGTTTAGTCACTAAGTTGTGCCTGACTCTTTTGCGACCCTCAAGGACTGTAGCCCTCCAGGCTCCTCTGTCCCAGGGATTTCCCAGGCAAGAGTACTGGAGTGGGTGGCCATCCCCTTCTCCAGGGGATCTTCCTGACCCAGGAATTGAACCCACGTCTCCTGCACTGGCAGGTGGATTCTTGACTACTGAGCCACCAGGGAAGCCATTTGGATATATAGTGGGACCAAAAAATAAGCCACTGTGAACACGTGGGCTGTTACAGCAGTATAACATAAAAGCTGACATATCCGTGCTCCACACCTTTGCCTTTACTTCTTATTCATAAGGCTATGACCTGGAATCATCACCTACCTACTCACTCAGCAAGACTCTAGCAGTGACTCTTTTTCCAGATTTTCTTGTATTGTGGTGAAAGTCACATAATCTAAGATGATTTTAATCATATTTAACTGTACACTTTCGTGGCACTAAGTACATTCCTATTGTGCAACTTTCACCATCATCCGTCTCCCGAGTTTTTCACCTCCCTAAACTGAAACTCTGTCCCCGTTAAAGATCCACATTCCCCCTCCCCATCCCCTACCCCACTGTCTACCAGTGTACTTTATGACTGAATTTTACGCTTCGAAGACGATGGCACCCCACTCCAGTGCGCTTGCCTGGCAAATCCCATGGATGGAGGAGCCTGGTAGGCTGCAGTCCATAGGGTCTCGAAGAATCAGACACGACTGAGTGACTTCACTTTCACTTTTCACTTTCATGCATTGGAGAAGGAAATGGCAACGCACTCCAGTGTTCTTGCCTGGAGAATCCCAGGGACGGGGGGAGCCTAGAGTCTATGGAGTCGCACAGAGTCAGACACGACTGAAATGACTTAGCAGTAGGCACCTCATATAAGTGGAACCAAACAGTCCTTGTCTGCACCTACTGTAAACTGGAGTGCATTTTTAAGGTTGACTTGGTAAACGTCCTTCAGATTGTACCTTCTTTTCTTTGTTTCTCTAGGAGTCACTCTTGGATCTTCCTTCTCTTACCCTACACATTGAATCCATCTTTTGGCAAATCCTGTTGTTTCTATCTCAAAAATATATTACAAATCCACTCAGAATCTTTACCGTCATGGCCATCTCTTGCCTACATGAGATGGCCTGCCAAAGCCTGCCACCTGGTCCCCAGTTCTCTTCTTGTCCCCTTCCAATCCATTCTCTAAGGAGCTGCGGAAGTCATTATAAAAGGATTGTACCATTCTTCTGTCTAAATCCCTCCCTGGTTTCCCAGTAGCTTTGTCAGGAAATACAACACTTTATTTTTACATGACCTACACATTGTACCTGGTCTGTCTCTTGTTTTTCTCCCACCCTATCACATACCAGTCTCTTCCTTGCTTGCCCCCTTTTTTATTTTTAAGATAACGTCTCTTTTTTCCCTTGTGGCTCAGCTGATAAAGAATCTGCCTGCAATGCGGGAGACCTGGTTTCAATCCCTAGGTTGGGAAGCTTCCCTGGAGAAGGGAATGGCTATGCACTCCAGTATTTTGGCCTGGAGAATTCCATGGAGTGTAGAGTCCATGGGGTCGCAAAGAGTCAGACACAACTGAGTGCTCCTTCTTACCCTGGGCTTTTCCTCTCACTCTTTAAATGGCTAGCTCTTTGATTCTGAGCTAGATAGCTAAATTTTGGCATCTTAGAAGCCTTTCCTGGCCATGCCATCTAATCAAGCTCCCCTCCCCATGATTCTGTCTCCATTCCTGTTCCTTTATTCATGAATATAAAGTTAGATATTTTAACCTGCTTTTCCCATAGAAATGTTTCCTTTAAGAGGGCAGAGACAGTAGCTGTCTTACTGTGTTTTTCCCCAGAGCCTCGCACACAATAGGGGCTTAGTAAAAACTTGTTGAGTGAATGAATCTTTGCGAACAGGCTTCCCAGGGGGCATAGCGGTAAAGAATCCACCTGTCAAAGCAGGAGACATAAGATATACAGGAGACATAAGATATGCAGGAGATATAAGATATGCAGGAGACATAAGATATGCAAGAGACATAAGATTTGCAGGTTCGGTCCCTGGGTGGGGAAGATCCCCCAGAGAAAGAAATTGCAACCCACTGCTGTATTCATGCCTGGAGAAGCCCAAGGACAGAGGAGCCTGGCGGGCCATGGTCCATGGGGCCACAGAGTCGGGCATGACTGAAGCGACTTCACACACTCTCAGGTGGGTACAGAGCAACCACAGAAAGAATTAGCCTGGCAGACGACCAGGCCTGCAACTAACCCTAATCTCGGGGATCTCCTTGGCTGGCTGCCTGTCTCGGCTGCACACGGGTAAAGGAAAACACTGCATGTTCCAGGCCCTCAGGCTTCTCCGTGCCTAGCACACGGCTTTCCCCAGATGTTGGCCCTCTGGCCTGACCACGCAGGCCGCCAGGTCCCGAAGCCAGGTCTCTGCTTCTCGTTAACAGGGCGGCCAGATGGCTGGCGGGTGTCTCCCTGGGGTAAGGAGCAGATTGCTCCAGGAGAGGGCGGCGGTGGGAGATGGCTCAGCTCTCAGAGCAGGCTTAGAGGGCGGTGTCTGCTAGATCAGCGGTGCCCCTGAGACAAATTTCAGTTGTGCTGGTTTCCTCTATTCCCCCAAAGCCCTCTCAGCCAGTCATCCTGACCCCCTGCCTCTACCACTTCTCCCCAGTCAGTCTTTCCCTACTCACACCCAATCCTTTCCAGTAACACCACTCCTCCCAGGCTCAGGGGTGAGGGGACTTCCCTGGCAATCCGGTGGTTAACACCCGAGCTTCCAGTGCAAGGCTGTGGGCTCGATCCCTGGCTGGGGAGCCGATATTCCACAGGTGGTGCGGCATGGCCCAAAATAAAAATAAAAAATGTGGGTGTCCTACCACTCCACTGTGTGGGCTTCCCACCAGTTCCCAGTCTTGGACTCAGAGCTTCTGGCGCCTGAGTGAGAACTTTGGATGGGAGAGGTGGGTGTCTGTAGAACCATTAACATTTGACGAATAAAATGAAAAGCGTGATTTAATGGTGCGTAAGGGTTGTAAAGAAGCATGTTTCTAGGAAAACCTCATAAATATCACAGTTGACTGTTACTAAGGAAGTAAAAAGAAAAACCAAGCTCAGGGTGAGAGAGGTGAGTATTTCCGCTTTCCCTCCCCCTGCTTCACCTCCCTGTCCCCCCTGCTCTCCAGGGCTCGTGGGGAGAGGTGTGCTTGTTAGGGCTGTGCTGATGACGACTGGCCAGAGCTGAAAAATACCGGTGGAGTTTGCTATCAGCCTGACTGCAGAAGGACAGTGAAAGCCCTGGGTTCAGAGTAGATAGTACTTTGCTCCACATTCCTTCTGCTTCTTAAATATCTGTATATTCAAATTTACTTTTCATGCTGGGATTCAGCCCCACTTTGAATTTACTGCTTCTCATTAGCTTTTGGGCCATGAAAAATGACAGTGCTACACCTTTCGTGTCTGATTTTATCACAGATGAGGCGAACTTGGAGGCTTCAAGTGGGTGGTGGGAGGGAAAAGCTTAGGAGAAGCATGTTGTTCGCCACTATGAATTACCTGGTATTGCACAAGGTTTGGAGTATGAAAAAGGCCTTCCGATACTTATACACGGTCTATTCCTTTCTCCACTATAGATGTTCTCATATTCTTTTGTATGTGAACACTGCAGGAATGTCTTCCCCCATTCACTATGTTTACAGCGTGTTTTGCCTGTTGGTAGATATTTTAACTTTGTTTTGGCAATTATTCTTTATATGGATGTCTTAACTTTTAATATATTATTTTTTCGTTAAAATTTATGTAACACAACTTCTGTCTTTTGCTTTATGGATGCTGGTGTCTTTGTCTTTAAGAAATCCTTCCCACTTACAAAGCTTTTCTTATAATCATTAAGCTTTAGACTTTGAACTATCAGTCCATCTGGAGTTGATGTTTCTGCGTATATGGTGTGAAGTAGAGTCTTTTTCCCCATACAGATTTTCCATAATGTCCCTCTAACTTGGACCATCTTTGTTATACACTAACTTTCTATACACGTGGGGGTCCATTTCTTGCTATTCTTTTTTGTTGATCTGTGTGTCTCCGTTCACCTGCTCTATCTTAATTACTATTGCTCTGTTATGACTCATCTTATCTGGTAGAACAAGCCTTGTCACATACTTGGTTCAGGAGAGTTTTAAATATTAGGAAGCTCTGAGAATCAGCCTGTCAGAACACAAACATATGCACAAACAATGGAATTGACTTTATAGATTTTGGAGGAAATTGACATTTTTACTATACTGTCTTCCTACATATACGCTGTATCCCTTTTTGTGTACTTAATGTATTTCGTGTTAGCCTTCATTGTTTAGATGTTTTTAAGGTCTGTCTAGTCAAGGCTATGGTTTTTCCAGTGGTCATATATGGATGTGAGAGTTGGACTATAAAGAAAGCTGAACGCTGAAGAACTGATGCTTTTGAACTGTAGTGTTGGAGAAGACTCTTGAGAGTTCCTTGGACTGCAAGGAGATTCAACCAGTCCATTCTAAAGGAGATCAGTCCTGGGTGTTCATTGGAAGGACTGATGCTGAAGCTGAAACTTCAGTACTTTGGCCACCTCATGAGAAGAGTTGACTCATTGGAAAAGACTCTGATGCTGGGAGGGATTGAGGGCAGGAGGAGAAGGGGATGACAGAGGATGAGATGGCTGGATGGCATCACCGACTTGATGGACATGTGTCTGAGTGAACTCTGGGAGTTGCTGATGAACAGGGAGGCCTGGTGTCCTGCGATTCATGGGGTCGCAAAGAGTTGGACATGACTGAGTGAACTGAACTGAAGGTATTCTATTAATAATAATTTATAATCTCCCCAGTATTCTATGCACAATTTATGTTTTTAAAGTATCTCATGCTCTTGGATGTTGTTTCATGTACATATATTTTTTAGTTGCTTGCATATAGGAATGTGGTTTAGCAATTTTATTTATTTTTGACTGTGCTGGGTCTTTGCTGCTGCACGGGCTTTCCCTGCTTGTGGTGTGAAGGACTCTCATCGTGGTGACTTCTCGTTGCAGAGCTTGGTCTCGGGTGCATGGACTGAGTGATTGCAGTATGTGGGCTCCACAGTTGCAGCACCTGGCTCTGGAGCACAGGCTCAGCTGCCTGTGGGGCTCAGCTGCCTGCGGGATGCAGGATCTTCCTGGACCAGGAATCGAACCCATGTCTCCTGCATTGGCAGGCAGACTCTGCCTCTGAGCCAACATGGAAGCCCCCATGAATACATTATTTTTTATACTGATTTTTGTGCCTAAAATGTTTCTGAACTCTAGTAATTTGAAAATATTCCTGGCTTTTCTATATAGATAACTCTATCTTTTGCAAGTTAGGACAGTTTTTTTTTTTTTTTTTTCATAATCATTAGAGTTCTTATTTCTTCTGTTTTGGCATATGGCTAGAACCCCCAGTAAATGTTGAGTAGCATTGATGAGAATAAGTAACCTTATCCTGTTTCAGTCTTTTAAAACATTAAGCCTAATTTCACCATTTGGCTCAGAAAATACCCCTATCAGAAGATGACACTAAGAGTTTTAACCATTTCTACATGTTGACTTAAAATTTTCCTATTTATTTAGAGATAATTACACATTATCTCCTCCTTTGTTAATGTATTCATCTTGCAATATTTGGGTTGACCATATGTGTATATGGGTATGTTTTACTGTACTTTATTATACTGTATATATGATTACACAAGATATTCCTTTATAGTATTGTCTTTATATAGTTTTTTTGTTTTGAAGGGGAGGGGTCCTAGAGAAAGGTTTTTATTATTTCCTCCTTTTTATTGAGCTGTAGTTAACATGATATTATATTAGTTTCAGCTATGTGATATACTGATTTGATATACATATAATTATCACTACAACTCTAGTTAACATCCATCACAAGTATTGACAGTTATATAATTTTTTCTTAACAGAACTTTTAAGACTTATTCTCTTAGCAGCTTTCCAGTTTGCGATACAGCAACATGAACTATAGTCACTGTGTTGCATTTATATCTGTAGAATTTACTTGTTATACCTGGAATTTGCACCTTTCGACCACCTTCAACCATGCTGTCACCCCCCCCATCTCTGGTGACCACNTTCCCACCAGTTCCCAGTCTTGGACTCAGAGCTTCTGGCGCCTGAGTGAGAACTTTGGATGGGAGAGGTGGGTGTCTGTAGAACCATTAACATTTGACGAATAAAATGAAAAGCGTGATTTAATGGTGCGTAAGGGTTGTAAAGAAGCATGTTTCTAGGAAAACCTCATAAATATCACAGTTGACTGTTACTAAGGAAGTAAAAAGAAAAACCAAGCTCAGGGTGAGAGAGGTGAGTATTTCCGCTTTCCCTCCCCCTGCTTCACCTCCCTGTCCCCCCTGCTCTCCAGGGCTCGTGGGGAGAGGTGTGCTTGTTAGGGCTGTGCTGATGACGACTGGCCAGAGCTGAAAAATACCGGTGGAGTTTGCTATCAGCCTGACTGCAGAAGGACAGTGAAAGCCCTGGGTTCAGAGTAGATAGTACTTTGCTCCACATTCCTTCTGCTTCTTAAATATCTGTATATTCAAATTTACTTTTCATGCTGGGATTCAGCCCCACTTTGAATTTACTGCTTCTCATTAGCTTTTGGGCCATGAAAAATGACAGTGCTACACCTTTCGTGTCTGATTTTATCACAGATGAGGCGAACTTGGAGGCTTCAAGTGGGTGGTGGGAGGGAAAAGCTTAGGAGAAGCATGTTGTTCGCCACTATGAATTACCTGGTATTGCACAAGGTTTGGAGTATGAAAAAGGCCTTCCGATACTTATACACGGTCTATTCCTTTCTCCACTATAGATGTTCTCATATTCTTTTGTATGTGAACACTGCAGGAATGTCTTCCCCCATTCACTATGTTTACAGCGTGTTTTGCCTGTTGGTAGATATTTTAACTTTGTTTTGGCAATTATTCTTTATATGGATGTCTTAACTTTTAATATATTATTTTTTCGTTAAAATTTATGTAACACAACTTCTGTCTTTTGCTTTATGGATGCTGGTGTCTTTGTCTTTAAGAAATCCTTCCCACTTACAAAGCTTTTCTTATAATCATTAAGCTTTAGACTTTGNCCCGGCCCTCCCAATCTATTTGCCATGAAGTAATGGGACCGGATGCCATGCTCTTCATTTTTTGAATGTTTAATTTTAAGCCAGGTTTTTCACTCTCCCCTTTCACCTTCATCAACAGGCTCTTTAGTTCCTCTTTGCTTTCTGCCATTAGGGTAGTGTCATCTGCGTATCAGGTTATTGATATTTCTCCCTGCAATCTTGATTCCAGCTTGAGCTTCATCCAGCCCAGTGTTTCCCATGATGCACTCTGCATAGAAGTCAAACAATCAGGGTGGCAGTAGACAACCTTGACGTCCTCCTTTTCCAGTTTTGAACCAGTTTGTTGTTCCATATCTGCTTCTAACTGTTGCTTCTTGACCTGCATACACATCTCTCAGGAGGCAGAGGTGGGTTGGTATTCCCATCTCTTTAAGGATTTTCTACAGTTTGTTGTGATCCACACAGTCAAAGGCTTTAGCATAGTCAATGAGGCAGAACTATATGTTTTCTGGACTTTTCTTGCTTTTTCTATGATCCCATGGATGTTTGCAATTTGATCTCTGCTTCCTTTGCCTTCTAAATCCAGCTTGTACATCTGGATGTTCTTGGTTCATGTACTGTTGAAGCCTAGCTTGAAGGATTTTGAGCATTACCTTGCTAGTGTGTGAGATGAGTGTAATTGTGCCATAGTCTGAACATGCTTTGGCATTGCCCTTCTTTGGAGTGGAATGAAAACTGACCTTTTCCAGTCCTGTGCCCACTGCTGGGTTTTCCAAATTTGCTGGCATATTGAGTGCAGCACTTTCACAGCATCATCTTTTAGGATTCGAAGTAGCTTAGCTGGAATTCCATCACCTCCGTTAGTTTTGTTTGTAGTGATGCTTCCTAAGGCCCACTTGACATGACACTCCAGGATGTTGTGTTCTATGTAAGTGCTCTCACCATTGCGGTTATCTGGGTCATAGAGACCTCTTTGCATAGTTGTTCTGTGTATTCTTGCTTCCTCTTCTTTATATCTTCTGGTTCTGTTATGTCCATACTATTTCTGTCCTTTATTGAGCCCATCTTTGCATGACGTTCCCTTGGCATTTCTAATTTTCTTGAAGAGATCTCTAGTCTTTCCCATTCTGTTTTCCTCTATTTCTTTGCATTGTTCATTTCTTATCTCTCTTTGGTGTTTTTTGGAACTCTGCATTTAAATGTGTATATCTTTCCTTTTCTCCTTTGCCTTTCACTTCTTTTCTCAGCTGTTTGTTTGTAAGGCCTCCTCAGACAACCATTTTATCTCTGTATTTCTTTTTCTTGGGGATGGTTTTGATCACTGTTTCCTCTACAGTGTTATGAAATTCTGTCCATAGTTCTTCAGGCACTCTGTCTACCGGATCTAGTCCCTTGAATCTATTTGTCGCCTCCAGTGTAAAGCTGAAAAATAAAGGATTTGATCTAGGTCATACCTGAATGGCCTAATGATTTTCCCTACTTTGTTCAATTTAAATCTGAATTTTGGATAAGGAGTTCATGATCTGAGCCATAGTCAGCTTCTGGTCTTGTTTTTGCTGACTGTATAGAGCTTCTTGATCTTTGGCTGCCAAGAGTCTGCCTGCAATGCAGGAGACCTGGGTTCGATCCCTGGGTTGGGAAGATCCCCTGGAGAAGGAAGTGGCAACCCACTCCAGTATTCTGGCCTGGAGAATCCCATGGATGGAAGAGCCTGGCGGGCTACAGTCCACAGGGTCGCAGAGTCAGACACGACTGAGAGACTTCACTTTCACTTTTCATCTGGTGATGTCCATGTGTAGAATCATTGTTGGAAGAGGGTTATGACCAACATGTTCTCTTGGCAAAACTCTGTTAGCCTTTGTCCTGCTTCATTTTGTACTCCAGGGCTAAACTTGGCTTTTTAACCCACCTATCTCTTGACTTCCTACTTTTGCATTCCAGGCCCCTATGATGAAAAGAACAACTTTTTTTTTTTGGTGTTAGTTCTAGAAAGTCTTGTAGGTCTTCGCAGAATCGTTCAGCTTCAGCTTCTTTGGCATTAGTGGTTGAGGCACAGACTTGGATTACTGTGATATTGAACGGTTGGATAGCATCACTGATTCAATGGACATGAACTTGGGCAACCTCCGAGAGACAGGAGGGGACAGTGAGGCCTTGCGTGCTACAGTCCATAGGTTGCAAAGAGTTGGACACTACTTAGCTACTGAACAACAACAACTAAACAGTGAATTAACAGTGTTGTGATAGTTTAAGGTGGACAGTGAAGGTACTCAGCCATGTATATACGCGTATCTATTCTCCCCCAAACTCCCTTCCCATTCAGGCTGCCATATAACATTGAGCAGAGTTCCCTGTGCTGTGCAGCAGGTCCTTGTTCATTATCCATTTTAAATAAAGCAGAGTGAATATGTCAGTCCTAAACTCCCTAACTATCCCCTCCCCATATTCTTCCCCCAGGGAGCTGTAAGTTTGTTCTCTGTGAGTCTCTCTGAGTCTCTTTATTTGTGAATAAATTCATCTATGTAACTTCTTTTTAGCTTCCACATGTAAGGGATGTCATACACTATTTCTCTTCTGTCTGACTTCACCCAGTATGACAATTTCTAGGTCCATCCACAAGTAAACACTTTAAACCCAGGTCATTACCCATCCATCGGACGTTCTCAGAACTGCACTGGTAAGCCTGACGAGCTGGCAGTTCTGTGCAGGAACTCCCGTGTCCTGTTTGGAGTCCTTCCACTGCTTCAGGTGGCTCTCTTCTCTAGAAGTGATGTGATCTCTGGAAAGCAGAGTATCCACAGATAATGACAGAAGCCCCACAGTCCCCAGTCTACAACTGCCGAATCCAAAAGCACTGAAATAGAGGTTTTCTGAAAGACAGGCAAAAATCTGATTCGAGTGTCTGTGAGAAGACCAGTTCTGTGTGTCCCACTCCACGTGGTTTGTGTCATGGGAGAAACGGGAGACTGTGGCCTCCAAGTGCCCTGAGGTGGGGCCACAGGCAACACCGTGCCGTCGGAGGAATTCTCGGGGTGGGAGCTGACTGGTGGGCGTAGAGAGTTTGTTGGGAACAACTCATGCGGACTGTAAAGAGGATGGGAAGCATGATCCCAAGAAGAGAGCTTGTGATGCAGCTGAGAGGACAAGGGGCGGGCAGGGAGAGCCTCGGCCATGCTGCAGCTGGAGATGGGGGCTCCTGGAGACCAAGAAGCTTTATTGGGAGAGGCAGCCAGGCCCCCAACACCGCCGGCTGGGCACCGACCAACCAGGAAGGGCGTGGCCTTGATCTGAAAGCTGAGGTGGGTCTTTAAGGTGCAACCAGCAATTAGCTATTCATTCCAGCTGAACAGAAGATTCTTCCTTAAAGGTGATATCTGAGAGGCACAGCTCCAAGGTTGCCATGTAGCTTAAAAATTTTTTTTTAATAACTTCGGTGGTGATTTAGTCACTAAGTTGTGTCCGACTCTTTGTGACCCCATGGACTGTAGCCCACCAGGCTCCTCTGTCCATGGGATCTCCCAGACAGGAAGACTGGAGTGGGTTGCCACTTCCTTCTCCAGGGGATCTTCCCCGCCCAGGGATTGAACCTGGGTCTCCTGCATTGCAGGCAGATTCTTTACCAACTGAGCCAATAACTTTATTGAGGTATAATTCACACTCTGTAAAACTTACCACAGAAAATATACTGTTTAATGATGTTAGTAAATGGATACAGTTCTATGACCAAAATCAGTCGAGTTTTAGAATATTCCTATCACCCCAAAATGTTTGCTGTCTATTCCCATTTCTACCCCAGTGGCAAGAAACCACAGATCTGTTTTCTGTCTATAGTTCTGCCTTCTCGAGAAATGTTATCTAAGTGGAATCACACAGCACATAGTCTTTGGAGTCTGGCTTCTTCCTCCTTGCCCGTTCTCGGGGATGGTTCATGTTGCTGCCTCTATCGTTTGCTGTTTTTTATCGCTGAGTCGGAGAAGGCAATGGCACCCCACTCCAGTACTCTTGCCTGGAAAATCCAAGGACAGAGGAGCCTGGTAGGCTGCAGTCCATGGGGTCGCTAAGAGTGGGGCACGACTGAGTAACTTCACTTTTACTTTTCACTTTCATGCATTGGAGAAGGAAAGGGCAACCCACTCCAGTGTTCTTGCCTGGAGAATCCCAGGGACGGGGGAGCCTGGTGGGCTGCCGTCTATGGGGTCGCACAGAGTCGGACACGACTGAAGTGATTAGGCAGCAGCAGCAGCAGCATCGCCGAGTAGCGATCCATGGTGTGGATGTACCAGGTTTTGTTTACCCATTTATCAGCTGATGGAGTGCTCCTAGCTTTTGGCTGGTGTGAATAATGTTGCTATGAACGTGTGTGTGCAAGTCCTTCTGCAGCCACATTTTCCGTTCTCTCGGGTACACACCTAGGAGTAAAGTTGCTGGATTACACAATAAGTGGATGTTTCATTTTCAAAGGAAACTGCGGAATGACACAGCCATTCTAGCGGCGCATGAGTCCTAGGCTCTGCACGTGCTGGTCAGCTCTTGTGTTGTCAGAATTTTTGGCTGCAGCCGTTCCTGATGGCGCATGGCGGCATCCCCGTGTGCTTTTACTTCACATCTAATGACCAATGATGTTGAACCTCATGTACTTAGTCATGTCTACATGCTCTGTGTGAAATGTCTTTTGAGCAGTCTTCTTGTTTGCTTTTATCTGTTTTTAATTGAAGGATGACTGCTTTTCAGTATTGATTTTATTTCTGCCACTGAATAGAAGTTCTTTTCACAGTCTGGACACGGTTCCTTCATCAGATATGTTTTGAAAATATTTTGCCTCATCTGTGACTTGTCTTTTACTTTTCTAAATGGTTTCTTTCAAACNTTTTGATCACTGTTTCCTCTACAGTGTTATGAAACTCTGTCCATAGTTATTCAGGCACTCTGTCTACCGGATCTAGTCCCTTGAATCTATTTGTCGCCTCCAGTGTAAAGCTGAAAAATAAAGGATTTGATCTAGGTCATACCTGAATGGCCTAATGATTTTCCCTACTTTGTTCAATTTAAATCTGAATTTTGGATAAGGAGTTCATGATCTGAGCCATAGTCAGCTTCTGGTCTTGTTTTTGCTGACTGTATAGAGCTTCTTGATCTTTGGCTGCCAAGAGTCTGCCTGCAATGCAGGAGACCTGGGTTCGATCCCTGGGTTGGGAAGATCCCCTGGAGAAGGAAGTGGCAACCCACTCCAGTATTCTGGCCTGGAGAATCCCATGGATGGAAGAGCCTGGTGGGCTACAGTCCACAGGGTCGCAGAGTCAGACACGACTGAGAGACTTCACTTTCACTTTTCATCTGGTGATGTCCATGTGTAGAATCATTGTTGGAAGAGGGTTATGACCAACATGTTCTCTTGGCAAAACTCTGTTAGCCTTTGTCCTGCTTCATTTTGTACTCCAGGGCTAAACTTGGCTTTTTAACCCACCTATCTCTTGACTTCCTACTTTTGCATTCCAGGCCCCTATGATGAAAAGAACAACTTTTTTTTTTTGGTGTTAGTTCTAGAAAGTCTTGTAGGTCTTCGCAGAATCGTTCAGCTTCAGCTTCTTTGGCATTAGTGGTTGAGGCACAGACTTGGATTACTGTGATATTGAACGGTTGGATAGCATCACTGATTCAATGGACATGAACTTGGGCAACCTCCGAGAGACAGGAGGGGACAGTGAGGCCTTGCGTGCTACAGTCCATAGGTTGCAAAGAGTTGGACACTACTTAGCTACTGAACAACAACAACTAAACAGTGAATTAACAGTGTTGTGATAGTTTAAGGTGGACAGTGAAGGTACTCAGCCATGTATATACGCGTATCTATTCTCCCCCAAACTCCCTTCCCATTCAGGCTGCCATATAACATTGAGCAGAGTTCCCTGTGCTGTGCAGCAGGTCCTTGTTCATTATCCATTTTAAATAAAGCAGAGTGAATATGTCAGTCCTAAACTCCCTAACTATCCCCTCCCCATATTCTTCCCCCAGGGAGCTGTAAGTTTGTTCTCTGTGAGTCTCTCTGAGTCTCTTTATTTGTGAATAAATTCATCTATGTAACTTCTTTTTAGCTTCCACATGTAAGGGATGTCATACACTATTTCTCTTCTGTCTGACTTCACCCAGTATGACAATTTCTAGGTCCATCCACAAGTAAACACTTTAAACCCAGGTCATTACCCATCCATCGGACGTTCTCAGAACTGCACTGGTAAGCCTGACGAGCTGGCAGTTCTGTGCAGGAACTCCCGTGTCCTGTTTGGAGTCCTTCCACTGCTTCAGGTGGCTCTCTTCTCTAGAAGTGATGTGATCTCTGGAAAGCAGAGTATCCACAGATAATGACAGAAGCCCCACAGTCCCCAGTCTACAACTGCCGAATCCAAAAGCACTGAAATAGAGGTTTTCTGAAAGACAGGCAAAAATCTGATTCGAGTGTCTGTGAGAAGACCAGTTCTGTGTGTCCCACTCCACGTGGTTTGTGTCATGGGAGAAACGGGAGACTGTGGCCTCCAAGTGCCCTGAGGTGGGGCCACAGGCAACACCGTGCCGTCGGAGGAATTCTCGGGGTGGGAGCTGACTGGTGGGCGTAGAGAGTTTGTTGGGAACAACTCATGCGGACTGTAAAGAGGATGGGAAGCATGATCCCAAGAAGAGAGCTTGTGATGCAGCTGAGAGGACAAGGGGCGGGCAGGGAGAGCCTCGGCCATGCTGCAGCTGGAGATGGGGGCTCCTGGAGACCAAGAAGCTTTATTGGGAGAGGCAGCCAGGCCCCCAACACCGCCGGCTGGGCACCGACCAACCAGGAAGGGCGTGGCCTTGATCTGAAAGCTGAGGTGGGTCTTTAAGGTGCAACCAGCAATTAGCTATTCATTCCAGCTGAACAGAAGATTCTTCCTTAAAGGTGATATCTGAGAGGCACAGCTCCAAGGTTGCCATGTAGCTTAAAAAAATTTTTTTAATAACTTCGGTGGTGATTTAGTCACTAAGTTGTGTCCGACTCTTTGTGACCCCATGGACTGTAGCCCACCAGGCTCCTCTGTCCATGGGATCTCCCAGACAGGAAGACTGGAGTGGGTTGCCACTTCCTTCTCCAGGGGATCTTCCCTGCCCAGGGATTGAACCTGGGTCTCCTGCATTGCAGGCAGATTCTTTACCAACTGAGCCAATAACTTTATTGAGGTATAATTCACACTCTGTAAAACTTACCACAGAAAATATACTGTTTAATGATGTTAGTAAATGGATACAGTTCTATGACCAAAATCAGTCGAGTTTTAGAATATTCCTATCACCCCAAAATGTTTGCTGTCTATTCCCATTTCTACCCCAGTGGCAAGAAACCACAGATCTGTTTTCTGTCTATAGTTCTGCCTTCTCGAGAAATGTTATCTAAGTGGAATCACACAGCACATAGTCTTTGGAGTCTGGCTTCTTCCTCCTTGCCCGTTCTCGGGGATGGTTCATGTTGCTGCCTCTATCGTTTGCTGTTTTTTATCGCTGAGTTGGAGAAGGCAATGGCACCCCACTCCAGTACTCTTGCCTGGAAAATCCAAGGACAGAGGAGCCTGGTAGGCTGCAGTCCATGGGGTCGCTAAGAGTGGGGCACGACTGAGTAACTTCACTTTTACTTTTCACTTTCATGCATTGGAGAAGGAAAGGGCAACCCACTCCAGTGTTCTTGCCTGGAGAATCCCAGGGACGGGGGAGCCTGGTGGGCTGCCGTCTATGGGGTCGCACAGAGTCGGACACGACTGAAGTGATTAGGCAGCAGCAGCAGCAGCATCGCCGAGTAGCGATCCATGGTGTGGATGTACCAGGTTTTGTTTACCCATTTATCAGCTGATGGAGTGCTCCTAGCTTTTGGCTGGTGTGAATAATGTTGCTATGAACGTGTGTGTGCAAGTCCTTCTGCAGCCACATTTTCCGTTCTCTCGGGTACACACCTAGGAGTAAAGTTGCTGGATTACACAATAAGTGGATGTTTCATTTTCAAAGGAAACTGCGGAATGACACAGCCATTCCAGCGGCGCATGAGTCCTAGGCTCTGCACGTACTGGTCAGCTCTTGTGTTGTCAGAATTTTTGGCTGCAGCCGTTCCTGATGGCGCATGGCGGCATCCCCGTGTGCTTTTACTTCACATCTAATGACCAATGATGTTGAACCTCATGTACTTAGTCATGTCTACATGCTCTGTGTGAAATGTCTTTTGAACAGTCTTCTTGTTTGCTTTTATCTGTTTTTAATTGAAGGATGACTGCTTTTCAGTATTGATTTTATTTCTGCCACTGAATAGAAGTTCTTTTCACAGTCTGGACACGGTTCCTTCATCAGATATGTTTTGAAAATATTTTGCCTCATCTGTGACTTGTCTTTTACTTTTCTAAATGGTTTCTTTCAAACAGCAAAACTGTACTTTTGACAAGGTCCAGTTCATTTTAATTTTTGTATGAATTGCGCCCTCAGTGTCACACGTGGGAAATTCCTGCTAACTTTTCAGAACGATTGCCTGCTATGTTTTCTTCTAGACATTTAACAATTTTAGGTCAGTGGTTCTCAGCTGGGAAGTTTTGGTCTCCAGAGCACATTTGGGGATACCTGAAGACAGTCTGGAGGGTCAAGTGTGCCAATGGCATCTAATAGAGGCCAGTGATGGGGCTCCACATGCTGCACTGCCCAGAATACCCTTCAGAGCACAGAATCATCCTGTTGGAAATGCCCATAGTGCTGCGGCTGACAAGCCCCGAGTCAGCTCTGGCCCCCCTGAGTTCAGTGTGTATGGTGTGAGGTGGGGATCTCTGTGCACTTCCTTTTTGCATGTGAGGTAAGGATATGGGTTTTGTTTTGTTTTGTTTTGTTTTTTTTCCCTATCTTACTGCACTGACTTGCCTTGGCAACTCTGTTGAAATCAGGTGACCATAAACATGAGGTTTATATCTAGATTCTCTAGTCTCTTCCCTTGATTTGCATTCTACCTTTATGCCAGTAAATTTTGAAATCAGGTAGTATAAATCTAACTTTGTTCTTTTGCTAAGAAATTACTTCCTTCTTTGCATTTTCATATACATTTTAGCATTAGCTTTTCAAATTCTTTAAAAAAAAAAAACACCAACAACTGGCATTTTGATTATATAAATCAATTTTGAGGAAAATTAGCCCTCTTATGAATAGTCTTCTAATCCATCTTGGTATATTTCTCCAATTATTGGATATTTAATTTCCCCCCGAAATATTTTTGTAGGTTTCAGTAAGTATAAATTTATTCCTAGTTTATTTTTAGATGATATTGCAAAGAGAGTTGTATTCTTAATTCCATTTTTGAATTATCTTTTTTTTTTTTTTTCCTTATTGTTTCCTACATATAGTATATGTGATCTGAGATAGTTTTACTTCATTTCCAGTCTGTATGACTTTAATCCCTTTTCTGGCCTCCTTCTCTCAGTAGAATCTCTGATATAATGTTGAATAGAAGTGGTGAGAGCCACATACCTTTCAAAATTAAAAAATTTCAGAATTCTGAGACACTTTTAGTCCTCTGTGTTTGGGTAAGGGGTGCAAACTTGTAGTAACTAACTGTAAGGATTGCTGGGAGGATTAAACAAGATGCCACATACAAAATGATTAGTGGAAATCCTAAGCAAGTGACCTCCTAAGGGACAGCTTTTAGAAAGAGAATCCTAAGTGGCTGCTGGTAGGCAGCATCAGGGCCCAGGACTCTGCTGTCAG
>SJYW01043703.1:354858-366462 GCA_006410735.1 Raphicerus campestris
TCCACTGCTTCAGGTGGCTCTCTTCTCTAGAAGTGATGTGATCTCTGGAAAGCAGAGTATCCACAGATAATGACAGAAGCCCCACAGTCCCCAGTCTACAACTGCCGAATCCAAAAGCACTGAAATAGAGGTTTTCTGAAAGACAGGCAAAAATCTGATTCGAGTGTCTGTGAGAAGACCAGTTCTGTGTGTCCCACTCCACGTGGTTTGTGTCATGGGAGAAACGGGAGACTGTGGCCTCCAAGTGCCCTGAGGTGGGGCCACAGGCAACACCGTGCCGTCGGAGGAATTCTCGGGGTGGGAGCTGACTGGTGGGCGTAGAGAGTTTGTTGGGAACAACTCATGCGGACTGTAAAGAGGATGGGAAGCATGATCCCAAGAAGAGAGCTTGTGATGCAGCTGAGAGGACAAGGGGCGGGCAGGGAGAGCCTCGATCATGCTGCAGCTGGAGATGGGGGCTCCTGGAGACCAAGAAGCTTTATTGGGAGAGGCAGCCAGGCCCCCAACACCGCCGGCTGGGCACCGACCAACCAGGAAGGGCGTGGCCTTGATCTGAAAGCTGAGGTGGGTCTTTAAGGTGCAACCAGCAATTAGCTATTCATTCCAGCTGAACAGAAGATTCTTCCTTAAAGGTGATATCTGAGAGGCACAGCTCCAAGGTTGCCATGTAGCTTAAAAAAATTTTTTTAATAACTTCGGTGGTGATTTAGTCACTAAGTTGTGTCCGACTCTTTGTGACCCCATGGACTGTAGCCCACCAGGCTCCTCTGTCCATGGGATCTCCCAGACAGGAAGACTGGAGTGGGTTGCCACTTCCTTCTCCAGGGGATCTTCCCTGCCCAGGGATTGAACCTGGGTCTCCTGCATTGCAGGCAGATTCTTTACCAACTGAGCCAATAACTTTATTGAGGTATAATTCACACTCTGTAAAACTTACCACAGAAAATATACTGTTTAATGATGTTAGTAAATGGATACAGTTCTATGACCAAAATCAGTCGAGTTTTAGAATATTCCTATCACCCCAAAATGTTTGCTGTCTATTCCCATTTCTACCCCAGTGGCAGGAAACCACAGATCTGTTTTCTGTCTATAGTTCTGCCTTCTCGAGAAATGTTATCTAAGTGGAATCACACAGCACATAGTCTTTGGAGTCTGGCTTCTTCCTCCTTGCCCGTTCTCGGGGATGGTTCATGTTGCTGCCTCTATCGTTTGCTGTTTTTTATCGCTGAGTCGGAGAAGGCAATGGCACCCCACTCCAGTACTCTTGCCTGGAAAATCCAAGGACAGAGGAGCCTGGTAGGCTGCAGTCCATGGGGTCGCTAAGAGTGGGGCACGACTGAGTAACTTCACTTTTACTTTTCACTTTCATGCATTGGAGAAGGAAAGGGCAACCCACTCCAGTGTTCTTGCCTGGAGAATCCCAGGGACGGGGGAGCCTGGTGGGCTGCCGTCTATGGGGTCGCACAGAGTCAGACACGACTGAAGTGATTAGGCAGCAGCAGCAGCAGCATCGCCGAGTAGCGATCCATGGTGTGGATGTACCAGGTTTTGTTTACCCATTTATCAGCTGATGGAGTGCTCCTAGCTTTTGGCTGGTGTGAATAATGTTGCTATGAACGTGTGTGTGCAAGTCCTTCTGCAGCCACATTTTCCGTTCTCTCGGGTACACACCTAGGAGTAAAGTTGCTGGATTACACAATAAGTGGATGTTTCATTTTCAAAGGAAACTGCGGAATGACACAGCCATTCCAGCGGCGCATGAGTCCTAGGCTCTGCACGTACTGGTCAGCTCTTGTGTTGTCAGAATTTTTGGCTGCAGCCGTTCCTGATGGCGCATGGCGGCATCCCCGTGTGCTTTTACTTCACATCTAATGACCAATGATGTTGAACCTCATGTACTTAGTCATGTCTACATGCTCTGTGTGAAATGTCTTTTGAGCAGTCTTCTTGTTTGCTTTTATCTGTTTTTAATTGAAGGATGACTGCTTTTCAGTATTGATTTTATTTCTGCCACTGAATAGAAGTTCTTTTCACAGTCTGGACACGGTTCCTTCATCAGATATGTTTTGAAAATATTTTGCCTCATCTGTGACTTGTCTTTTACTTTTCTAAATGGTTTCTTTCAAACAGCAAAACTGTACTTTTGACAAGGTCCAGTTCATTTTAATTTTTGTATGAATTGCGCCCTCAGTGTCACACGTGGGAAATTCCTGCTAACTTTTCAGAACGATTGCCTGCTATGTTTTCTTCTAGACATTTAACAATTTTAGGTCAGTGGTTCTCAGCTGGGAAGTTTTGGTCTCCAGAGCACATTTGGGGATACCTGAAGACAGTCTGGAGGGTCAAGTGTGCCAATGGCATCTAATAGAGGCCAGTGATGGGGCTCCACATGCTGCACTGCCCAGAATACCCTTCAGAGCACAGAATCATCCTGTTGGAAATGCCCATAGTGCTGCGGCTGACAAGCCCCGAGTCAGCTCTGGCCCCCCTGAGTTCAGTGTGTATGGTGTGAGGTGGGGATCTCTGTGCACTTCCTTTTTGCATGTGAGGTAAGGATATGGGTTTTGTTTTGTTTTGTTTTGTTTTTTTTCCCTATCTTACTGCACTGACTTGCCTTGGCAACTCTGTTGAAATCAGGTGACCATAAACATGAGGTTTATATCTAGATTCTCTAGTCTCTTCCCTTGATTTGCATTCTACCTTTATGCCAGTAAATTTTGAAATCAGGTAGTATAAATCTAACTTTGTTCTTTTGCTAAGAAATTACTTCCTTCTTTGCATTTTCATATACATTTTAGCATTAGCTTTTCAAATTCTTTATAAAAAAAACACCAACAACTGGCATTTTGATTATATAAATCAATTTTGAGGAAAATTAGCCCTCTTATGAATAGTCTTCTAATCCATCTTGGTATATTTCTCCAATTATTGGATATTTAATTTCCCCCCGAAATATTTTTGTAGGTTTCAGTAAGTATAAATTTATTCCTAATTTATTTTTAGATGATATTGCAAAGAGAGTTATATTCTTAATTCCATTTTTGAATTATCTTTTTTTTTTTGATTCCTTATTGTTTCCTACATATAGTATATGTGATCTGAGATAGTTTTACTTCATTTCCAGTCTGTATGACTTTAATCCCTTTTCTGGCCTCCTTCTCTCAGTAGAATCTCTGATATAATGTTGAATACAAGTGGTGAGAGCCACATACCTTTCAAAATTAAAAAAATTCAGAATTCTGAGACACTTTTAGTCCTCTGTGTTTGGGTAAGGGGTGCAAACTTGTAGTAACTAACTGTTAGGATTGCTGGGAGGATTAAACAAGATGCCACATACAAAATGCTTAGTGGAAATCCTAAGCAAGTGACCTCCTAAGGGACAGCTTTTAGAAAGAGAATCCTAAGTGGCTGCTGGCAGGCAGCATCAGGGCCCAGGACTCTGCTGTCAGGATGCAGGCCTGGGCAGACACATTGTCTGGGTGGCCTTCTGTGGCCCCACAGCCAGGGAATGAAGTTCTCCGTGGCTTGTCCCCACCAGGAGTCGGCACATTTTTGGTCAGTTGCCAGGAACTGCTGGTGTCAGGGGAGCCCCAAAGTAGCCAAGCCCAGGATGCAGTGGATGACATCGTGAAACAGGGCGTACGCGGAGGGAGGAAGGACCCAGGCTTGCCAAGCAGTGCTGAGGCTCAAGGTTGCTGGGCAGTAGTGTTAAGAGGGGCCTGGGGTATATGCTGTGTTTTCCATGCGCACTGTCATTGCCTTTCTCTAACGTTTATTCTAGACGTAGATCCCTTGTATTTGCTGAGACTTGATATTTATTTGGGGCTTCCTAGGTTGTGCTAGTGGTAAAGAACCTGCTTGCCAATGCAGGAGACATAAGAGATGTGGGTTCAATCCCTCGGGAAGATTCTCTTGGTTGAAGGNGAAGTGGTGAGAGCCACATACCTTTCAAAATTAAAAAATTTCAGAATTCTGAGACACTTTTAGTCCTCTGTGTTTGGGTAAGGGGTGCAAACTTGTAGTAACTAACTGTAAGGATTGCTGGGAGGATTAAACAAGATGCCACATACAAAATGATTAGTGGAAATCCTAAGCAAGTGACCTCCTAAGGGACAGCTTTTAGAAAGAGAATCCTAAGTGGCTGCTGGTAGGCAGCATCAGGGCCCAGGACTCTGCTGTCAGGATGCAGGCCTGGGCGGACACATTGTCTGGGTGGCCTTCTGTGGCCCCACAGCCGGGGAATGAAGTTCTCCGTGGCTTGTCCCCACCAGGAGTCGGCACATTTTTGGTCAGTTGCCAGGAACTGCTGGTGTCAGGGGAGCCCCAAAGTAGCCAAGCCCAGGATGCAGTGGATGACATCGTGAAACAGGGCGTACGCGGAGGGAGGAAGGACCCAGGCTTGCCAAGCAGTGCTGANTAGCCCGCCAGGCTCCTCTGTCCACGGTCTTCTCCAGGCAAGAACAGTGGAGTGGGTGGCCATTTCCTCTTCCAACCTTATCACAGATATACTAAACGTATTTAAAATCTTCAGTGGTCCTGGGCTTCATGGTCCACACATCTGTGTCCACAATGGCACACGTGCCTTATTAAAGTGAAGCAGAATAACATAAAGTGAAATGAAGAGTTCAGCTCCTAAGCTGCACCAGCAACATTTCAAATGCTTGGAATCCACGTCTTCTTAGACGCAGCACACTTGGACATGCCCTTCATGGTGGAACGTTCCAGTGGACAGTCCATGACACAGGAGACTCAAATTCTCATTTTGCTATGGCAAGTACTCCCTGGTACAGGGCAGAGCATAACTAACTGTTTTCTGAGAACCACAGGAAGTGCCCTGGCCTGGGACCAGCCCCAGGTGCAAGAGAGGGGGCTGGCACAGGTGGGCCTGCAGCCGGCTCCAGCAGCCCTGTGCTCTCAACACTGGAGAGCTGACTGCTCCGACCCTTCTGCTCCTGTTGGGATGAGAGAGGCGTGCAGTGGGTGGCCAGCGCTGACTGACTGACAAAGTTAACTTATTGACAGCAACATTATCCAGTGGGTGAACAACTGTGTCTGAAGGACTTTAAGAGGTCAGGATGATGAACAGAACGTGGAAAGCTGTGACGGTTTTGAGATACAAAGCAGAAAAAATGGGCTTATTTTATGACTAAAAGAAAAGCAAACCAAAACAAAATGGAAGAAAAAAAAACAGCTCATCTTAGTTGTAGCTCAAGGCAGTGCCCCGGAATTTAATCAGAGCCCTCCAAGATGAATGCACCTCCCCATAGGTGGTCTGAGCTGGGAACTGAATCACAGAAGGGAGGATCATTAATATTTGTTACATAGCTCATACACATTATATAAGTGTAATTAATATATAGAGTGGAACTATAACAATTATCACTGATACCACACACACCACTTAATTCCACAATACAGTTAGGGATTGTTATGACTTATATTTTAATGTTAGCCCTTTACTCATGATACGTATTGCATACACTTTCTCTCAGTTTGTTACTTGTGTTTTAACTTTTCTTATAGAAATTTTTACTTATATATTCAAATTTACCAGTCTCTTATTGCATCCAGACTTTGAATCACAGGTAGAAAAGGTTCCCTAGACTTTAACCATGTCTTCACTATCTGGTGACCTCGTTACTTAAGGCGTATGCTGGTTACTGAGTTGGGTGAGGGTGTGGGAAACAGGAATATCAAAGTACTGTTAGAATGCAACCCAGTGAAGCTGCGTGCATCAAAATTTAAAGGACACACGCCCCAGGTTTCAGGAATTCCCCATCTATGAATCTATTTTACAAAAATACTCCTGTCTTGGATTGGGCGAGACTAATCAGAGCTTAAGATGGTCTCTTAAAATTGAATTTGAATCACTCCAGCTAGAACACACACACATACAGTTTACAATAGCAGAAATAGTGGAAACAACCCCAACTATCAAACCGTAAGGAGCGTATAAATTAATCACAGCACCTCTGACGGTTAAAAGAATGAGGCAATTGCATGAAAATGCAAGGATCTTCTAGAGCCAGAGGTGGATAAAAGCTCATGACTGTGATTCTCCGTTGATGAAGAGCAAACCCTCAGTGCCTGTGTTTATAGACATTTCTTCCTATGCAAATATACGTTAAACCTGAAAGAGACAGCTCTGTCTGTAGCGTAGCTGCTTTAGGGAAGGGTAGTTGGATTTGGGGATTTCGTGTATTTCTCTGCTGTCTAACTTCCTTGATCATGAAATCAAGTGTCACTCTACATATCCGTCCATCTATTGTGGTGGGCAAAAAAATATTGGCAGGAGAAGGATCCAGCTTTAAATTAAGATAAAACAGAAGCCACAAGAAAGTCTGTGGCTAACCCCTCCACCCCCTGGGACGGTGCTGCCCGAGGGGTTCGCCCCTGGACCCCTGAGCAGGGATGAGGGGTGTGTGCTGGCGGTCGCGGTTGGGGCAGGGGAGCACTTGAGGGGCGGCCGAGCGTCCAGGGGGCCAGCCACGTCCAGGGGGTGCCTCCCAGCACCACGTTCCCAACTGTAAACACACCCGGGGAGAGGGATTTCTGTCCAAGTTCATTTGGCGTCTGAAGACGGCCACGTCCCCAAATTCCAATGTCGTGTCAGACGTACGATCGTCAAACACCCCATAAAACATGACCACAAGACAGATGTTAGCGCAGTGCCAGTCCCCGCCAGCTGAGAGGGAGACAGATTGTACATGAGCGGCTCCCATGAAACTGCAATTGGAAATAAAGAAACCCAGGTTTTGTTTGTTTTCAGCAGAGCTATCTCACTGGTCTTGGCACACATTACGTGCACACGTTCAAGTTCACTGGCCCTGCTTCTGTGTGGTCGTGTGGTTGGGAAGTCGAATCAACTGCCACCAGTGCTTTTTCTTTTTTTTAAGGGTGGGGCGGATAAGTCACTTTATTTGAACTAAGACTCCAGCTGCCAACAGCCAGATGTGGTCCTGCGTGTAGAGTTCGGGGACCCTTAGGGCCCTCGCGGGAGCTTTATCTTGACAAAATGAGCCACGAATTTTAGGGCTGGGAAACAGCAGGGTCTGTGCAGCCAGGTATCTGAACATAAGGGGTCAGCTCGTGACTCTGCAGGGCTTCCCTGGTGGTTCAGATGGTAAAGTCTGCCTGCAACACAGGAGACATGGGGTCGATCCCTGGGTTGGGAAAAATCCCCTGGAGAAGAGAATGGCAACCCACTGCAGTATTCTTGCCTGGAGAATTCCATGGACAGGGGAGCCTGGCGGGCTACAGTCCATGGGGTCGCAGAGCTCGACACAACTGAGTGACTCACACTTTCACGTGACACTTTCTTCTCTCTGCTGTGCGGAGTGAGGGTCCTCGACGGGTGCTGAAGGTCGTCAAGTCGTTTCTGATGCTGAGCCCGGCCCGCGTTTCCCTCTGGACCCACACCAAGCATCTCTCCCCCAACACACGCTGTTTCCTCTTCTGAACAAGCCAGGCCCTTCTCTGCTTCTCCATGGATCCCGAGTTCCAGGCCCTCACCGTTCTCCTGGGTGCTCGGAATCCAAGTCTAGGATTCACCTTCCTCTCTTCTCTGTCCTCACATGGCACAGCGTCCAACCTGCCAGAGGCTGCAGCTGGACTCAGCACATTTAACATCTGACAGCTTCACATCACCTGTATCACTATTACCCTGGTCCTAACCACCACCACCACTGATCACCTGAATCTCTGTAAGAGCCTAAGGTCACTCTCTGGCTTCTCTTTAAAAATACATCTCAGAGCCCATTTCCCTTTCTTAAAATCCTCTGGTGACGTCTGCTCATTCTTAGAACAAACACCACACAGCTGACTGCTGTCCATGTGGCCTGTGGGCTCAGGCTCCGCCGCCTCCTCCCCATCACCCCCTGGGTCCACAGCCTCTGCCCACCTCTCACCTTGACCCTAACTGTTCTCTTAGCGCCACACAAGCCCATCCGGCCTTGGCAAGGAGCCCAGATCACTGTCTCTCTCCACATTCATAGTATTTATCACCACCAGGATTTTAGAAAATATTCTCTGTCGTCTTTAGAGTGTAAGACCCCAATGAGCAAGGGCTGTATCTGCCTTGCCACCTGCTATTCCAGGAGTGCCAAGTACATGCTTGGTACATGGAAGATGCCCAACAAACACAAACTGGGTGAATGAATGACCTGCTGCCGTGCAGACTATCTGAAGGAGACAGTCTAACCTAGCAGGTCTCAATCTTCTTTTCTGCTCTGATACTGGGGTAGAGATGTTCACTTATCTGATACTTAACCAAGGGTATGGTATGAATTTGTGCTGTCTTAGATAAGACTGTCTAGTTTATTCCTAGCATGCCAACTTTTCCTTTCCACCCAAGATATGTGAGTGAAAAGATATTACAGCACTAGCCTTGAGTTCACTATTTTTTGTATACATTTTATATTTATTCCTGGGCATGGAAATGCTGACGATTCTAGTGTTTCTTAAGAATCTTGCTGAATTGATTATAACCATTTCTTGACTATTTTCAGTTTTTTATGTATATACTGTATCATAGGCAAATATGTTGTGAGTTTTTTTATACTCTTCATTGTTTAGGAAAGTTCTCTTATTCCTAATTGTTGTTGTTATTGTTTTTAGTCATGCGTGGATATTGGATTTTTTCTAATGCTTTCAACATCTGCTGAGAACAATCAATGGACTAGAAGAAAAGATGTAATGATATTTGTTTTTATATTCTTTAGTTAAACCTTACCTGATTATATGTTTCTTAACATAGCGCTACATTTAATTTGCCAATATTTTATTTTGGATTTCTACATCCATCTTCACAAATGAGTTTGGGCTAGCCGTGTAAAATGAGATGAAATAGCTTCTCTTTTCTTTTTGTCCTGCAGTAATTTGAGATGTTTGGTAAAACTTTTGTTAAGACTATCTAGTTGGAGGTGGTGGCTTTTTTGTGGTGAGACAGACATGAGCTGAAAGTTGCCATTTAAACTGTTCTGAGTACACGGCTCAGCGGCAATAGGCACACTCAAAACACTGTGCCACCATGACCAGTGCCCCTGTCCAGGAGTTTCTTACAATCCCAAACAAAATCTTTGCGTTCATTAAACAACAACTCCCCATTCCTTTCCCCCCTCCTTCCAGACTGAATTAACCTCTGTATTTCTGTCCCTATGAATTTGCTTATGCTCGGGTAACTCATAAGACTGGAATTACGTGGCACCTGTCTTTTTGGGACTGGCTTATTTCACCTGAACGCAGTGTCTTCAAGGTCCATTCGTGTTGTTGCAGGTTTCAGAATAGCCTTCCTTTTTAGGGCCGAACAATATTCTGTTGTTTGTCTACATCACCTCTCCACATCTGGTTCTTTACCTGTATAGTGGAGACGTGGCCTGAGATGCTCCG
Source organism: Raphicerus campestris (assembly GCA_006410735.1). Lineage (NCBI taxonomy): Eukaryota > Metazoa > Chordata > Mammalia > Artiodactyla > Bovidae > Raphicerus > Raphicerus campestris. The sequence goes on from SJYW01043703.1 coordinate 364,249, forward strand.
TGGACCCTGACGGACTCGACGTGATCAGCAAACTGTCAGTCCAGGGCTGTAACAAACGCCCCGTGCAGAGCGTGCAGCTCTGGGCTGCTCTCTGCTCGCTCCTCCAGGGGGTGGGGAGGCTGCCAGCACGCACAAGGCCCACACACTATCAGGGACCTTTTTCCTGAAAACACTGACATAGGGAGGCACTCAAATCAAATGCTGTTTTATAAGTTACGAGGAAATCATGCCGAGGCGAGACTTTTTCTTTGGCAAGGCTGTTGAGATTATTACATCATGTTCCACAACAGCATAAAATGTATGTTTTATCACTTGAACATAGCCCAGGCTAGAAAGGGCACTTGAGACTGGAAATGTCTTATGAGAAAGGCCAAGCTCAACCTGATAAGACCAGAGGGGATAAAAGGAAGGAAAAACGGTCACAGCTCAGGCTACTGACCCTCGATGGACGCCCGTGCCCCCTGCCGGCCCCCACACCAGCAGGGAACCCCAGACCTGTTGTTCCTTGACCCGTAAGATGGGAACGGTGTTCTGCGGGGTGCGGGGAGCCTAACTCCTGGGAAGTGCTTCAGAAGGTAACCGGCTGCACCAAGATCAGGTGAAGGTAACTTTCTGCCTCCTGGTGCCGGGAATCTGAGTTTTGTTTTCCTGTTTATTTCCATACGTATTCAAGCTCCACAAGTGTGCTCTCTCTCAGAAATTCCCACTCCTCCTCTGGTTGAATGATTCATCAAGAATCTTGGCCCAAGTGTGCTGCTGTTTCAGGGAAAGCGGACCCTGGGGAATGGCTCGGGAACACAGTTGGGACCGGTCCGGTCGCCTCGGCAGAAGGCGGCTCAGCCGATGTGAGCTTCTGCTCAGAGCAGGTGACTAATCATGATTTAGGTTTCACGTGTGGAGCCCANGGAATGGCTCGGGAACACAGTTGGGACCGGTCCGGTCGCCTCGGCAGAAGGCGGCTCAGCCGATGTGAGCTTCTGCTCAGAGCAGGTGACTAATCATGATTTAGGTTTCACGTGTGGAGCCCAAGGTGAAGATGGCTTAAGTTCACGCTATTCTAGGCCAGCAACACCAGGTGGTGGAAGGATGGTGTGACCGTTTTTTTTTAAGAAAACACGAAAATATATTGGATCATTGTTTCTAAGATACAGTGAAGGGATAAAAGGCCTATCTGATGGCTCACAGTGCTCGGACATGAGGTCACAGTGAAAGTGTCCACTTTCCCTCCGCTGAGAGGGTGATGCCAGTGGCCCCCCCTTCCTCCTACTCGTCCAGCCCATGTGACTCTATTGCTTGGTGCTGTCTAGTCGTTCTGTCTTGTCTGATACCTTGCGACCCCATGGACTGTAGCCCGCCGGGCTCCTCTGTCCGTGGAATTTCCGAGATAAGAATACTGGAGTGGGTTGCCATTTCCTTCTCCAGAGGATCTTGCTGACCTGGGGATCAAACCCGTGTCTCCTGCACTGGCAGGCGGATTCTTTACCATCTGAGTCACTAGGAAAGCCTTTGACTCTATTAGGCCTGCAAAAACAAAGACCCCATAGAATATAGGAATAAATGCAAGGTACTTAAAAAAAAAAACCTCAGAATCTTTGGCTTGGAAGGCAAATTACANGACTACAGCTCATGGGGTCTCAAAGAGCTGGACACGACTGAGCGACTAACACTGTCACTTTTCTGTCAACTCTTACATCAGTGTAAAATGAACATTTAACACGTGTCCATTTTATTTAACTCTTAAGGGAATGCTATACTGGTTCAAAGGAGAACCAGATAACACATATACAGATGAGAAATACTGAAGTGAAGTTGCAAACAGGCCAAAAAAATTGGCTGTCCCATGGGAGAGAGGGACAGAATTCACACCAAGCCCACAGACAGGAACAGTGTGCGTGATACGAACAGGTCGCGTTTACGGCCTAGAGCTGTGGAACAGCTCGGAGGGAATGACAGCTGGGATCAGATTACTCGGGTGCACAGTCAGGAAGGACAATTCTCCAGCGAAGGACAGTTTTTCCCTTACAGAACCCAGGAGGTTGGTTTAGAAGAAATCATGGAAGAAAAGGGGATTATGTGGAGTTTGCTGACAGCTCTGGACGAAAGGAGCCTCTAGAACAAGAAGACAGGCTGGTAGTCAGGGTGAACTTGGGCCGGAGTTCGGCAGCATTCCTGTTTTCCTCTGTGAACGGCGACCTAAAAGGATCACTATGCACG